>SJYQ01001636.1:19514-53838 GCA_006410935.1 Redunca redunca | reverse complement strand
ATATATATATATATATATATATATATATATATATATATATATGTGAAACAACTACTTTATCCATTCATCTGTTGATGGACACCTATGTTGCTTCCATATCTTGTGAATTATAAATAATGGTGCTATGAACATTAGGGTACATGTGTCTTTTTGAATTAGTGTTTTTGTTTTTTTCAGATATATACCCCAGAGTGGAATTTCTGAGTCACATGGTAGTTCTAGTTTTAGTTTTTTGTGACAATGCCATAATGTTTTCTACAGTGACAGAACCAATTTATTAATACATTCCCACTGACGGTGTACATGGGTTCCCTTTTCTCTGTATTCTTGCCAACATTGCCAACATTTGTTATTTCATCAGTGAAAGAGGATAAAACGCCCAGAAATAAACCCACCCACTTATGGCCAATTAATCTATGACAAAGGAGGCAAGAACACACAATAGAGAAAATACAGTCTCTTCAATAAATGGTGCTGGGAAAACTGGACAGCAACATGTAAAAGAATAAAATTAGAGCGTTCTCTAACACCATATACAAAAATAAACTCAAAATGGGACTTCTCTTGTGGTCCAGTGGTTAAGACTCTATGCGTTCATTGAGGTGGGACACAGGTTAGATCCCTGGCCAGGGAACAAAGATCCCACATGCCACAGGGTATGGCCAAAACAAAACCAAAAAAAAAAAAAAAAAAAAAACACCTCAAAATGGATTATAGATCTAAATGTAAGACCAGATACTCCAAAACTCTTAGAGGAAAACATGGGCAGAACACTCTTTGATATAAATAGCAGCAGTATTTTGGGGGATCTGTCTCAAAGCAAAGGAAATAAAAGCAAAAATAAACACTTGGGACTCAGTTAAACTTAAAAGCTTTTGCATAGCCAAGGAAGCCATCCATAAAATGAAAAGACAACCTACTGAATGGAAAAAAAAAATTGCAAATGATATGACCCAGAAGGAATTAATACCAACATATATAAATAGCTCATATAACTTAAAAAAAAAACTGATTAAAAAATGGACAGAAGACCTGAGATGACATTTTTCCAAAAGTGAATGCAGATGGCCAACAGGCACATGAAAATGTGCTCAACATTGCGAATTGTCAGGGAAATGCAAAGCAAAACCACAATGAGATATCACCTCACACCTGTCTGAATGCCAACATCTGTTTTGTTTTACTGATTACAAGAAGTATGCAGACTTTAATATGTTGCTTTTATAATTTGAGAAATAATGCATCAGATCTTTTCTAAGAAATATGGAAGTCCTTGGAGACCTGGGCTTCATCCTGATACTGCCACTTACTATCTCCAATTCCTCAGTGTTGTTCTCTGTAAAATAGGGACAATAACACTATCCAGCAAATAAATAGGAAGATAAAATAGATTAATCCAAAGAAAAGCTTAGCACAGTAGCTAGCAAACAGGAAACACTTCTTTAAGGTTTTGCTATTATTATTATTACCATTACTCTCATCATCACTCCTCCCCTTCTCCTTCCTACGAGAAGAGTGTTTGAACCAGATGTAGGGGCCTGGCAGCTGGAGAACATAACAGAAGCACTGATGTGTGAGTTGCTAAAGAGGCAACAGTAACCACACGGCTGGGTGGAAGGAAGCTGTTAAAATCACCAATGTGCAGTCACATGAAACCAAGTATAAAATAAATGAAAAATAAGTTTTGCACATTTGACTTTGGGACCTTGTAAACATTTTATATTATTAGGAAATTAAATTTTGATATTTCATTTGATATAAAACAATTTTAAAACCAATTCATAAATAGGTGAACCTAACTGTGCGTCTAGTTGGTGGTGTAATCAGACAGGAACTAGTTCTTTAAAACTCACTGCTTTGAGTACACATCATGTGTGAAATATACTCGAAGGGCAAAAATAACTGCAAAAACTGCTTTAGCTGCTTTGACCATATTTTTGGTAGTAGCATTTGAATTGATATTCTGAGCCTCCTAAGGTAAATAGGAACTCACACTCAGACACACCTTCTCCCATCCACCCCAATCCTGTTGCATATTCACTAGCTGTGTGAGTTGGATAATATGGTCATTTAGTCCATCTACTTCTTTTCACCAGATCATTTGACAAGTGTTACCCCTAGAAAATTCAAAATAAGTCTGTGTGCAACCCATAAACACAGTCCCTAGATATTCACGGCATAAGCTTACAGTGACCATGATTTCAAAATTAGGTTATTTTAGTTATGGCTTTTTTCCTTGACTGTGTGACGACAGGGTAAATAATGATTGAAATATGATGAGTGTTCTCATTTGTTTTCCCACCCTCTGCTCATTACAGAGGATTCTTGTAACTTGGAGTACCTAGGCCCTTATCCTCCTCCATCCTTCAAGGATGGACCTTGTCTTGACAGACCAGTTCTTGGACTTTTGTGATGGGTAATTTTAAGATGATGGAAAAGACAGGAAGATAGTAAGATGCACATGGGAGAGAGCTAGGAGTCGTTCATGGGGGATTGTTGAGAACATGTGCAGCTGTGGTGTGTGAAGACAGTGGGCTTTAGGGGAGAAAAGGTAGCTGTGTCTGATAAATACAGGTTATTGTGACATTCACTTTTTGAACAGTGTTTCTTTAATTGGACTTCTAAACTGGACAACATGGATCATGACTCTATAAATGATACAGTTGCAATGAACAGAGATTTATGCCAGTTTCTCAGTAAAGCTGGGAGAGGATTTTAAGGACACCGAAGGGCTGTAATTGGAGTGGAGCATGTCTGCAACAGAACAGCTCCAGGGACAATCGTCTGATGGGCTCCACAGTCTCGTTCACAGGGCTCCTCTGCTTCCTCCGTTGTTCCGTTTTCCTCACGCCATCGGATGGCCTCCTCTCATTGCACCTGGCGTGTGCTCCCACATAGCCTCTGTTTGTCCACAGCTCATGTGATGGTCCTGCTCTAATACTGAATTAATGCCTTACACGGGGGAATCTGATGAGCCCCAGCTCATCTTTGTGAGTTGGCCCATTCCATATGTGGTAACTGAGTAGTCTATGGATTGGCGGCCTTCGGTATATACTGCTAATCAGGTTCTTTCAGAAGTGACAGCCTTGGGCTTCCCTGGTGGCTCAGTGGTAAAGAATCCACCTGCCAGTGCGGGAGACACAGGTTTGACCCCTCCCTGGTCTGGGAAGATCCCACATGCCGTGGAGAAACTAAGCCCATGTGCCACAGCTGTTAAGCTTGTGCCCTCGAGCCTGGGAGCCGTAACTGCTGAAGCCTGTGCACCCTAAAGCCCATGCTCTGCAACAAGAGAAACCACCACAATGAGAAGCCCAGACGGACACTGCAACTATAGAGGAGCCCCCGCTCACTGCAGTTAGAGAAAGCCTGTGCATAGCGACAAAGACCCAGAACAGCCAAAAATAGATTGCAAAAAATAAATTAAAAAAATGAAAAGAAGTGACAGCCTCATTTAGAAGAAAATACAGACTCTGTGGCTCTCCCCTGAGCAAGGCTGTTGGTGGCACAGTTTCTCCTTGAAGAGATGGTATTATGTCAGCAAAATGAGAAGTGATGGTCTGGTCCTGGTATAATGGAAAGTGCAAGCCTGATTCTGGTCAGGCTCTGTCTAGTGTTATCACTTTGAATTTCATCAACAGCATCATCTTTTAGGATTTGAAATAGATCAACTGGAATTCCATCACCTCCACTAGGTTTGTTCATAGTGATGCTTCCTAAGGCCCACTTGACTTCACATTCCAGGATGTCTGGCACCAGGTGAGTGATCACACCATTGTGGTTATCTGGGTCATGAAGATCTTTTTTGGATTTCCCTGGTAGCTCAGACGGTGAAGTGTCTGCCTACAATGTGGAGGACCCGCGTTCAATCCCTGGGTCAGGAAGATCCTCTGGCGAAGGAAATGGCAACCTACTCCAGTACTCTTGCCTGGAAAATCCCATGGATTGAGGAGTGTGGTAGGCTACAGTCCAAGGGGTCGCAAAGAGTCGGACACGACTGAGTGCTGTCACTTCTGTGTATTCTTGCCACCTCTTCTTAATGTCTTCTGCTTCTGTTAGGTACATACCATTTCTGTCCTTTATTATGCTCATCTTTGCATGAAATGTTCCCTTGGTACCTCTAATTTTCTTGAAGAGATCTCTAGTCTTTCCCATTCTATTATTTCCTCTGTTTCTTTGCATTGATCACTGAGGAAGGCTTTCTTACCTCTCCTCGCTGTTCTTTGGAACTCTGCATTCAAATGGCTATATCTTTCCTTTTCTCCTTTGCCTCTAGCTTCTCTTTTCTCAGCTATTTGTAAGGCCTTGTCAGACAACCATTTTGCTTTTTTGCATTTTTTTGAGGGGGGGATGGTCTTGATCACTGCCTCCTGTACAGTGTCACGAACTTCCATCCATAGTTCTTCAGGCACTCTATCAGATCTAATCCCTTGAATCTATTTGTTACTTACATAGTATAATTATAAGGGATTTGATTTAGGTCATACCTGAATGGTCTAGTGGTTTTCCCTACTTTCTTCAATTTAAGTCTGAATTTGGCAATAAGGAGTTCATGATCTGAGCCACACTCAGCTCCCGGTCTTGTTTTTGCTGACTTATAGAGCTTCTCCATCTTTGGCTGCAAAGAATATAATCAGTCTGGTTTTGGTATTGACCATCTGGTAATGTCCATGTGTAGAGTCTTCTCTTGTGTTGTTGGAAGAGAGTGTTTGCTATGACCAATGCATTCTCTTGGCAAAACTCTGTTAGCCTTTGACCTGCTTCATTTTGTACTCCAAGGCCAAATTTGCCTGTTACTCCAGGCAGCTCTTGACTTCCTAATTTTGCATTCCAGTCCCCTATAAAGAAGAGAACATCTTTTGGGGGTGTTAGTTCTAGTGTTAGTAGAAAGAATCAAACAAAGATCACATCCCTACAGGTAAAACTGAAGGCTCTGGTGATCTTTGGGCAAATCATGACTGTATATCAAAGCGTTGCTTTGCCTTTAGGGGGTCCTTAATATGTTACTGTTAGTAGTGAGAATGTCTTGACAGCTTCAATCAGATCAACATAAAGCAGCCCTCTTCTTTAACTAAAACCAGCACTAATATTCAAACGTACTCACACCACCCTCTTTCATAAATACCTGGAGTATTTGTTTTTTTATGTTCCACTAGTGTGTGAGTTACTTCAGGGAAAGTGACTATAGATTGCTTTTCCACTTCATTCCTATTACCTGGCATACATAGTCGCTTCTGAGTGAGTTCTTAATGGGATGAACATATGAATGAATGAATTTACTAATGTCCTTCCAGGTACTCAGGACCAAATAGTTTTGTTTTTGTTTTTTGAATGGAGTCCAAAGGTGTGATCCCTGTCCTCCCTTCATCATCATAAGATAGTTTGATGGCAAGGAGAGAGAAAAAAANAAAAAACCTGGGAAGAAGGTAAGTGAGTTACACCAGGATATGAGAGGAAGCAGATAATGCTAGTGATTGTTCTTGTCAGCTTAGAACAGGCAGGATATAAATACATGTTATAGAAGAGGAAATTCAAGAGAGACACAGGGAAATAGGTTCGAGATTTTGAAAAATAGCATGGTCAGGACCTGCTTACTCAGAGGCAATTAGACTATGACCCAGGGCAAATTATGCTTCACTTTACTGTTATTGTTCAAGTGAGATGAAATTTCATAAGCCCAGAAGCCCCAGCCCTTCCTGCCTATTTCGTTGGAGCATGAACTAGTAGTTTTCAAGGGGTGAGTCTTGGGTTAAGGGTAAATGCTCCTTCATCATAAGCCCAAATTAACAGAGGCGAGTTCTTTCTTCTCAGTGACCCCAGTCTCCCATCCCATCTTTTTTTTTTTTTTTTGGCTAAACTTTAATTTTAAAGGCATTTATGGTACATAAAACCTTCAATTATAGCTTTTCAGTAGGCATACCATGGACAACTTAAAATTTATTTACTTATATTTATTTTTAAAGTAATTGCTTTCATCTAGTAATTGTGTTCATCTAGTTAACACACAGTTGTTTTGAGTTCAGGAAAATTATTCCCCTTGCCCATGGACTCTTGCAACCAGAAGAACTCAAGAGTTCTTCAGCTGTCATGTCAGCTAGGTGGTTGCTACCCCTGAATCACAAGATGGGGTCTGCAGACTGTGCCTCCAAACACCCCAGGGGTTCAGAGGCCAAAGCTTTTCAAAGGAAACTGTGGACCTGCTGTTGGTATCTAGCTGAACTTCAGTACAAACAGATTGGGTCTACAGTGGGAAACCCAAGTGCCTGGCCACCAGGGAGCTAGCAAGCTTGGCAAAGGACAAGAAGAAGACACAGAGAGGAATTCTCCACCCTTTCTTGAACCTTCTATCTCAACACATCCCGGTTGTCCGCCTTCTGTGTTCTAGGTCTGGAAAACGTAATCACCTCCTGTTCCTGAAGAACGCCAGGAAAAACTCAGCCCTTTCGGTCATTCTTGTTCGCAGGGTGCACGTCATGGCTAGTTTACAAACGGGGCCCTTGCCTACACGTGTTACCGTCTTGGATAGGAGGAAGATCTGTGCATTTTAGGTGGCACTAAATTACTAGTCTAGTAGTTTAGATCAGTACTCAGGCCCCCAGTCTCTGATGCATCCCAGAGTGACTGGAGAAGGGGTCAGGAGAGCTTGCTCAGCTGGCTTCTGGTGCTAAAGAAAGGTTTTCCTAGCAGGGAAGCCACAGTAACACTCCACTGACTTTGGGACCCGGCAGCCAATGCACGAGAGGATAGTGAGGGAGATTATGACAAATGCAGTCCGTTTGCTGTCCACCGACTTCGCTTTCAGTATTTGTTTATTTGTTAATATTTATTTCACTGTGTCGGTTCTTAGTTGTGGCACATGGGATCTTTCATTGTACGCAGGTTTAGTCGCACGTGGATTCTTAGTTCCCTGATCAGGGATCAAACCTGTGTCCCTTGTATTGCAAGGCAGATTCTTAACCACTCGACCACCAGGCAGGTCCCTGAGTTATTTGTTTAAATCATTGCCCAGAGAAATCCAACACAGCTGCAGCCCATCTTTGGTTACTAGGCCAAGAGTTTGCCACACTCCGCCCAGGTCCTCTCCTAGCCAGGTTTGTTCCCCTGCATGGCCTTGGGTTGGGGTGGGGCTAGGACGGGAGGTCAGACCCCTACCGCAGGCCCACAACCCAGTCAGTGACCTTGGACAATTCCCTTGTCTCTGAACCTCAGTCTCTTCATTTGTAAAATGGAGGCAAGGCCCACCTTATAAGTTCAGTGTGTGAAGATGAGGTGAGACTCTGTACTAACAGTATTTGCCTTTGTGTCTGGCACACACTTAGAAGGGGCAGTGAGCCCATGAGCTATGTCCACACATCGATACAAACCGGCCTGGTACAAACCAGTATCATTTCTAGCCAGGTCACGCCTGAGGTCAGCCTCAGAGCCTCAGTTTGCACACCTGTCTCCTCACCTCCTGACCCATTCTTGAGTCTCTCCCACTGCGAGCCCCCCAGCTTCCTTTTCCTCCCGGGCTCACGCTTGCTCCTGGGCCCCAGCTGCAGGTTCAGCTTCTTGGGTGGACTTGGGGCTCCCTCCTGGAAAAAGGTTTGTATTTGCCCTTCAGATCTCTCTAGAGGTACCTCAGCCGTTCTTTCAAGAGGTATCTGGGCCAGAATCAGCCGTGCTACCTCCTGAGTTCTGAGGTGCCCAGGCACATCCACCCACGGGTGGGGACAGGACTGTGAGATGGGGGAAAGGACTGAAGGGCCGGCACCGAGGGCCTCTGCTCACGTGGCCAGTTCTCTGTGGCTCACAATCTTCACAGATGCTCTCTCCTTGCTCTTCTTCCCTGACCACACCCTAACCATGCCACTAGTCTCAGCAAAATCCATTTCCCAGAGCAGCTGCTATGAATGAATATTTGTGTCCCCCACTCCCTAAATTCATATCTTGAAGCCCTAACCCACAAGGTAGTGCTATTTGGGGGTGGAGCCTTTGGGATGTAATTAGGTTTAGACGACATCATGAGGGCATCTTCCCAGGTGGCGCTAGTGGTGAAGAGCCTGCCTGGCAACGCAGGAGACAAGAGACTCAGGTTTGATCTGTGGGTCGGGAAGATCCCCTGGAGGAGGGCAAGGCAGCACACTCCAGTATTCTTGCCTGGAGAATCCCATGGACGGAGCAGCCAGGCGGGCTGCGGTCCACAGGGTCACAAAGAGTCGGACACAACTGAAGCGACTTAGCATGCACGCATGAGGTCACAAGGGCCCTCATCAGACAACGAATCTGCAGGCACCTTGACTGTGAACTTCCCAGACTCTGAAACTGTGAGAAAGCAATGCTGGTTGGTTAAGCCACCCCATCTCTTGATGTTTTGTTACAGTAGCCTGAACTAAGACAAAAGCTTTCCCTGAGTCACAATTAGGAGCCTCCCCCTCAATTATATTCCCTCAGGAAATATTCTATATGTGCTTTTTTCACTGCACTTATTATAATATGTATTTATACATGTTTATTATTTATTTGGTCAAGGTCTTCTTCCCCTATATTTGTTAGACTATAATACGTTAAGATATAGAGATATATTCTAGGTAAGAGACTCCACATGACATAACGGAAGTTTATTTTTCTCCCAGGTAAAACCTGCAGTTGGTATAGTGGCTCTGCTCCACAGAGTCACCTGTTTGGCCATCCCTAGGGTGTCTGTCCCCTCATTTATGTGGCCCCAAATAGCTCATAGTAGTATCCTTATTCCTGCCAGGGGGCGGGGGGTGGATGGAAGGGGAAGGGGCCCTTTCCCTTTAAGAGCTGGAGCACAGTCCCTGACGTATATTGAGCGTCCAATACATCACCCGTGGTCCTGATATGGCCCTGTCATGCCTTCCCCATCCTAGAACCCATCGCAGAGAGTGTCAGTCACCATATGTTAATGGATACCTATGGAAATCGGGCAACACCTATGCTCCAAAAAAGCCGCAGAGCATTTTCCAAGGAACTGGTGTCTGCTAGTTCTCCTTCCGACTTCTAGTTCCCACTCTGCAGGCTCCTCTTTCCCAGAAAATGGTCTCATCTTCCTGGAGTGGACAGGCTGAGGCCTGTGAGTCTGCTGGCGGCTGATTTTCAAAAGTCCAGCACCCACACCCAGTTCAAATGTCACCTCTTCTGTGAAGCCTCCCTGACCCTCTTCCTCCCACTTGCTTCCTGCCCAGGAAGGCCTGGAAGAATGAGTCACTTCCTCTGTACTCTCGCTGCTCCCTGCCCATTTCTGTTTGAGCTTTTATCCCACTGGAAATAGGGGGAGAGCTTGGGCTGGTTCCATTTGGTGTCACCCAGGCATCAGCCTATGAGGCTTGTCCTTGTTCCCTCAACTCCTGGAAGCCCTCTACCATCAGAGGAGGGTCATCTCTTGGACTTCCCTGGCAATCCAGTGGTTGAGAATCAGCCTGCCAGTGCAGGGGGCATGGGTTCGATCCCTGGGCTGGGAGGATCCCACGTGCCGCAGGGCAGCTAAGCCTGTGAGCCGCAGCAACTGAGCCTGCCGTGCCCTAGACTTCATGCTCCACAGCACGAGAAGCCACCACAACTAGAGAGTAGCCCCTGCTCACACGTGCAGCAATGAAGACCCAGCGCAGCCAAAAATAAATTTTAAAGAGTCTTCGTGATTAGATTGCAGTTGAGTAAAGTCTTGAGGGCACACATGGGTGCCATTTTTGCTGATTAACAGAATATGCTGATTGCTAGTAAGTTCAGAGGCCAAGGAGAAGGACAAAGAGTATTGGTCCCCAGCACTGGCCGTCCACGATGCTCAGAGGAACAGAGGGGGAACAGGCTGAAGAGACTGCTCAGGTTTCTAGGAACCCCCTGGTTCTGATGCTGGATACTGTGTGCCGGGATAAGACAGCTGATTCTAGAACCCTGGCTCTTTTACATGGTTCCTCTAGGTTGAGAGCTTTCACTTTGGGCTCCATGGGCTCCATAGGCTCCACTGATGTCCCCTTCAGCATACCCCAAAGACTCACTTCCAGGCTCTGAGGAGGAGGAAGAAGCCTTACCCTGTCTCACCCTGGATTTCTAAGCCTCCAGTCTCCACAAGCACAGGCTTTTGACCAAACACTCAAAACCTTTCTCTCTTGGTCTATATCATCCCTGTATTGAGGCAGAGATGAAGCCCTGTTCATTTGTCTGAAGGAAAAGGGGTCACAAGGCAGCAAGAAGCAGGAGTGGGTGCTTGGGGGCAAATACAGGTTAAGATGTCAGAGGTCGTCTGCCTCCTCCAGCTGTCTCGCTATTGTTTGTGCTCATCTTCCTCGATAGAGTGGAAGATGCAGGATACAGGCCGGAACCGTGCATTATTGTTTGCACATTCAAGGCCTGTGTTAGGGTACCTTTTTGGTAAATATTGTGAATAGTCTTAAATCTATACGACAGTTCTTTGTTGGAAAGTGGTCATCACTTATATTTGTAAACACTCTGCAGATGTCTTCATTACTTTGTCTTATCCTCAAGACAATCTTAGTAAGGAAAAGTGGACACTATTATTCCTTACTTTATGGAGACCAGAGAATTAAGAGACTTGGCCTAGGGTCCCTTTGTTGGCTAAAAGCAGGGCTGAGACTGAGACCAAGTTCTGCTAGCTTCAAGGCCCATTTTCTCTCTCCATAGGATAAAAACAGGAAAAGGGAGACAGAAAGGGTGTGGGCCGTTACTGGAACCCTGGGACCCCTGTTAGCCTGCTCAGCTGTCCTGTGAAATTAAGTCCCTTATCTCGGGGTCAGGTTGAAGCCTGGGGTCAGAGAATAATCTAGAAAAGGATGCTCAGGCTGAATAACACGCCCCTTGGTCAGAGCAACTAATAGGTGCCTTTGCCACTTTGGCCTAAAGCAGTTCTACTCTTTGGTCCCCTTATTCAACATTCTTTAAAATTGTTGAATACCTAAAAGAGCTTTTGTTTATATGGGTTGTACCTATCGATATTTTCAGCAATTGAAGAATTGAAGCTGAGTAATTTTAAAAATATTTGTTGAAGATTAAAATTTAGCATAAAGTTCATTTTACATTTTTACATCTTTAATGTAAAAGAGGTTATTGTTGTTGTTGTTTGTTTTTTAAATTGTCTCCAACAAACTTCATCTTCTCATCCCTGATGGGAGGTGAGTCCCAGATGAAACGGGGCTCAGAACCCACTTTGGGAGTTTTAGGTAGAGATTTGGGAAGTCCTCAAGCTCAGACTTCCCCACTGGGTGTGAGATATATTGGAGGGTAGGTAGGTCTGCTTGGCCACATGGAAGCAGGAGGGAGCATGGGGGCCCTGGGACCCCTCTCCCCAGACAGAAGTTTGGAGACGTCCTCTGGGAGCCGGTAGAGATTAAAGAAGGCTGATCCTCATCCATGGGAAATGTTAGAGGTTTGCTGAGGTCAGCAGGGTTGGACCCGCAGCCTGGGGAGGGAATGGTTAAGAGATTGAAGAGACTGAGACCCCCAGACAAGAGCTGCAGGTGAGGGCCCAGGGCTGATTGGGATTCAACTGTCCATTACGCTCTCTGGCTTAATGGAAGACTGCTGGACAACCTCAGCATTTAGTCTCTTCCAATTTTTTTTTTTTAGTTGCAGTACATGTGGATGTGCAACCTCTCACAGCTAGGTAGTAGGAAAAGGGAGGAGTGTTTTAACAGCCTCTCCAAATAACTGTGGCTGTTCCTCTTTGATACCCACAAAACTTGACAAGAGGAGGTTTCCTAAAGATTAGTTGCAATGTGGAATCTGAAGTTGTATCAATGAAATGGTCATACTCTGTTGTATTAAAACTCATTGATCTTTGACCAGTGCTGATATGTACCATTGTGCACTGGTCTCTGGGAAACTATTAGTGTATTGATTTATACTGCTCCTCTACATGAAAGCACATTTCTTTGTAAAATATTGAAAAATCACATCTATTAATATTACCTGGAGAAAGAAAATGGCAACCCACTCCAGTACTCCTGCCTACAAAATCCCATGGACAGGGGAGCTTGGCAGTCTACATGGGGTCACTGCTGATATCATCAGTAAAGTCTTTAAGTATTAGAAAGCTGTCAGGCTGCTCATAGTGGCAAGTGAATCCCACCCCCACCCCGCCCAATTCTAATTTTCACTCAAAAGTTCAAGTTTTATCAGCAACAAAAATTGTCAGTTGCTTTCTTTTGTGTGACAGGGTTAGTTTGTTTATTTGTTAAAAAATTGTCTGCCAGATACCTACATCTGAATTAACTGTACCTTGTTAGGCATTCTCTCAAGTACAAAATTGCATTCCATGGAAGGAGAAAAAAGGAGCGCAGTTTATCTTGCAACTCAAATATTTGTGGAGGATTGTCTTTTGCATAAGATAACCATCTTTCTTTGGTACACAGCAGAAATGCTTTCTGTGTAGTTCCCATTCAATCACACATTAGTGTGAAACTGGCTATTTTTTCCTCTGTGAGTGCATGGGGATGAAGGAAACAATGACAGCCGGTATAGTTGGTGCCACTGCTTTGATTCGAGCTAAAGTACCAGCAGTTTTGCCCCCCTTTGCTTTTGTACCATTAGCTCAAATGTCAACACAGCAAAAAGGCAATTAACATTGTGCTTTTCTTAAGGAAATAGCTTTGACCTTGAAGACCCTCTGAAAAATGTCTTGGGGGTCCTGGGAGCCCATGAAACATCCTTTGATGGTTGAGAGCCACTGTCCTCAAGCAACAATTAGCAGTAGAAATCCAGTCAGCTGGTAGAGAAAAATAATCATTCCTCTTGATCCCAGGTGATTTGTGTCTAGTCCCAGCCCTTCTCTGGGTCTCAGCTGTATCTTCATAAAAGGGGATAATAGTGTCTTCCTTACAGAGTTGTTGTGAGAAGTCAATCATGATGATGCAGTGAAAGTGCATTTTTGTGGATGAAGTTCTGGGAAAGAAAAAGAACTAGGTTTTTCAGAGTCTCTGAGCATCCTTAGGGAAGGGAGAAGCCAGGCCTTGAGTCATGTTGCCAACCCACGTCAGTCAAGCTAGAAGGGGAAGGAACTTCTCCCCATAGTGCACCCTCCAGGGAGTGGAAAGGACCTTGAAGCCTCTCCCCTTTCCTACTCCTTTGCACCCCCCCCAACCTTCGAATCTCAAGTGGGCCCTCAGGTCTACCCAGCAACCCTACATTTATTTCATCGGTTTGCTCTTCCGCAGTCCAAGATAACTACAGGAGAAACATTACGGGCCCCAGAGCTAAGCAAAGAATTCTTGGACTTGACACTAAAAAGCACAATCCTTAAGAGGAAAAACTGATCAATCGGACCTCATCGAAGTTAAAAGAGTTTGCTCTGTGAAAGCCCCTATTCGGATGAGAAGACAAGTGCACCCTGGGAGAAATATATATATATATATAAAGAACTTTCAAAAATGAACAGTAAATATAGTTAGAAAATAGAACAGAAAATGAGCAAATATCACTAAACATTTCACGCAAGAGGGTATATAGATGACAAGCAGGAATATGAAAAGATGTTCATCATCACTCCCAGGTGGGGCTAGTGGTAAAGAACCCTCCTGCCAGTGCAGGAGATGTAAGAGATTCGGGTTCCATCCCTAGGTCGGGAAGATCCCCTAGAGGAGGAAATGGTAACCTACTCCAGTATTCTTGCCTGGAGAATCCCATGGACAGAGGAGCCTGGTGGACTGCTGGTGGGCTACAGTCCGTAGCTTTGCAGAGCTGGACATGAATGAAGTGACTTAGTACACATCATTACCTGTAGGAAAACACAAATTAAGACCATGATGAGATATCTTGGTTGTGACGTTTTATAGTTTGGCAAGATGTTACAGTTGAGGGGAAATAGGTAAACAGGATCTCTCTGTATTATTTTCTTGCTGCTAAGTCACTTCAGTCGTGTCCGACTCTGTCCATGGGATTTTCCAGGCAAGAGTACTGGAGTGGGTTGCCATTGCCTTCTCCTGTAACTGCATGGTGATGCACTAATTCAAACATACTGCTAAGGGGGAAAATCACCATTTTATGAGACATGAAGCCAAAGCACAAACCCGACTAAGGGGACACACACTGTGGACCACAGCATGGCTATGACCAGAGCAAGTGGGGGGACGGGGGAGGAGAGATGGATGGGTAAACTACAGCCTCGGGGTCGGGGAAAGGGTGGGAGGCTGGGGTCTGGATTGACGACGACTAAGCAGACAACAGGATGAGACAGGAAATCAAAACCGATGATGAAAGCAGACACACAGTCAGAGAACTCCCAACAGCAAGGAAAACATATACAGAACTGTTCTTTTACAAATACTCGGAACAAAATCAAGCATGAAACCACAGAGAAATCGTCAAAGAATTTTAAATATCAACTAATTAGCCAATAATGCAAATTATAAAAACAGTGTGTCAAAAGACCACAAAATGGACTAGTTACCACTTCACAGGCCGCTAAAATGATTCACGGTTAATTTAATCATATGCTGACTAACAATGCAGCTAACATGAAATGGGTGGTAACAGAAAAAAGTGATAATACAAGTGCAGTTACAAAGCAGAGTGTTGTACACGTGATTTCATGGGTTAAATAGCAATGCACTCCCAAAACCTAAGCTAAACAAGCAAGAAACCTGGAACATGTGCTTTAGAGCCACACACACTGTCACCAAAAGCCCTAGGTTGTCATCCTGTTTTTAGACTCGGAAAAGTGAGGCAGCCGGACGTCTTCCCTGGGGCCCTGGGGCACTGGGCTTTTAACCTAGTTTCACACACAGAGCTGGCCTGAGCGTGTGGCCAGGTCCATCAGCAAGCAGACCAGTTTAGATTATTGGTTTTGTTCCCACCGCGTGCCCTGCACCCTGCAGCCAGGCATCCCCAATGGAAAATGTGTTGCACGGCTTTCACACGCCATGAGAGCTGCCTATGGTTACTTTCACGACGACGTCTGCTCCCTGAGAACAGAAACTTCCCTGCAGCTGCTGTGCCCAGCACAGGCCAGGCCCAACATTACAGAGGCAGGCTCTGGCTGAGTTCAAGATGACGAGCTAAGCCGGTGGTCCAAATATCGAGACTAATTTGTCCCTGTGCCATTATGGAATGATTAAAGACTAGGCAGTTTAAAAAATTTTAGACCTCTGAGCGTAGCAAACGTACTTGGTTTTCTTCTGGGTAAAAAGAGAAAAAACAAACAAAAAAAGAAAACCAGTGTGATGGAGGAGGGATGCGGCAGGGAGGAGGCAGACACATACCAGAGTCATGATGCCCAGCCAGTCTCCCTTCTGCAGGGAAGCGGTCTGCCCGAGTTTCCAACTCCTACTGAAGAACTAAAAATATGCCGGGAGCAGCTTCTTAGAAGAAATTGCTGAGCTGAAAGCAGAAAGAAACAACACCAGGCTGCTGCTGGAGCACCTGGAGAATCTGGTTTCCCGGTAAGTGCTGTCCCTCCAGATAACAGCGAGCAGGCAGCAGGCGCAGTCCCCAGCCGGCATGACCAGCAGGACGGAGGTGCTCAGGGCACTGAAAATTGTTTGAGTACTACAAGGCCGTGGACGAGAAGATGACTCTTAAAGAAGAGAATAACCAGGAAAAGATACTAAGGGACGGGGTGCTTGATGTAAATCACGAGCCAGAAAACATGCCAAAGGCCACTGGAAAGAGACCCTCCTACAGCACTCTAAGCCACGAGGAAGACCTGCCTAAGGTGATCGAGCTCCAGGAAATCACCGACAAGCAGTCGCGGGAGCATAGGCAGGTGAAGGAGCACCTGGCATCTCTCTCTGCATAGGTAACACAGCTGGAGGCGGACCTGGACACGGCCAGGAAGGAAGGACCTCCTCAAGTCCGAGGACGTGAACACAAAACTGTAGCGGGACGTCGGCGACGCAGGAGAGAGACACGGCAGCATCGAGGAGAGGCGGCGCCAGATGGAGGCCCAACTGGAGGAGAGGAACAAGGAGCGGCAGCAGAACCAGCGGATTCTAAACCCCGAGACCCGGCGAGACTGCGAGGGGCTCCCCTCCACCATGCCGACCCCACGTGGGCAGCGCCCGGACCTCAGGTTCCTTGTGGCGGGCCGCCGGCAGACTCCTCCGGCAACCGGGCGGTGCTGCGGCGCCCCCAGAAACCAGAAAGGCCGGCTGGTCGCGCTGCGCAGCGAGCCATCCAAGGTGCAGACCCTGAAGGAGCAGGGCTGGGAGCGCGCACAGCAAGCCCGCGTGCTGGCCAGCGCGGCCCAGGCTTTCCAGAGTGAACGAGGGCGTGTCTGACGGCGAGGGCCACAGGGTCACCCTCTTCCGCTTGGCCAGTCAGCTGTCGCCCAGCAGGCAGGGCGATGCTGAGACTCTGACTGTGATGATGCAGGAGCAGCTGGAAAGCCATCAACGAACAGATCTGGTTGATCCAAGAAGAGAAGGAGAACACGGAGCAGCGGGCCGAGGGGACTGAGAGCGGGGAGGGCAGGGGGAGCGTAGGCAACCTCTGACATTTTAAATCGGTGAGCTCCCTCAACCTGCATCCCACCTCCTCGCATGCCGGCTCCTGCCCGCCCAGCAGTGGGCGCTCCAAGCCCGGAAGGAGGCAGCACAGCCCAGCGCGGGAGGGAGACCAGCTGGGCATCATGACTCTTCTGTTTTCTTGCAGCTGCATGTAAATCCACAAGTATCTTGAAATATAGGGGTGGGTTGGGGAGGGAGATGGGAGGTTCAAGAGGGAGGGGATATATGTTTATCTATGGCTGACTCATGTTGAGGTTTAACAGAAAACAGCAAAATTCAGCAAAAGAAATTATCCTTCAATTAAAAAATAAATTAAAAAAAAAGAATAATGTGACCCAGGAATGGAAAAAGTAAATTATTTACTTAAAAAAAATGGATAGATGATGTCGCAGCCCAGCTCCAGACCTCAGAGTTTCCTGTCATACCTAGAATAAATCCAGACCATTGATCATGTCTAACAAGCCCTACAGGGTTTGGCCCCCTGCCTCCAATTGTACTTCCCACCTTACTCTCTTCCTTACTTTTTTCTTGGAACACAGGCATGTGATCCTTTGAGTGTCCAAGCTTGTTCCTGCCTCAGGGCCTTTACACTTGACATTTCCTCTGCTGGGAGCCCACTTTCCCCATATTGGCATAATTTCCCATCATCACTCAAATCTTAATCAGATCTGATCAAATACCATGCCTTAAAAATACTATATCAACTACTCTGCCCAAAATAGCACCCATAGTCTCTTTCTCATTTTTCCCTTGACAGTTTATTATGTATGGATTTACTTATTTGCATGTTTCATGTCTCTCCAACTAGACTTCAGGCTTGATATGGTAGGTTAGGGTAGGGATCTTGCCTGTTATATTTCCCACTGCAACCCTACAGGCATGGCACATGGGAGCTGCTCAGTAAATCTGTCAAATGAATGAATGAATATAAAATGGAAATTGATGTAGGTAAATGTTTGCTTTGCCACACATTACTCTGTACTGAGCTCTCCTTACATTCCTTGCAAAGCAAATCTGCTGAGGCCTGGGGGACCAATTTTTCCATAAATAGAGCTAGGTTTGAGCCTCACTCTGCCATGAGGGTGGCCATGTGGATCTGAGCAAATCACATCAGCCTTTTGTATCTCCTTACTGCATCTGAAATGAGGATGGCCCTAAGGAGCCTGGGGATAATAAGATGGCAGTGTCTCTCTCCTAAACCCGCACCTCTTCCTGGTTCCTGTCTCAGCACATGATACCACCGTCCACCCACTTGCCCAAGCCAGGAACCTGGATGACTCAGTCTCTGTGCCTGCCTTTTTCACTGCCCCCACACCCAAGCAGTTGCCAGGTCTTAACTAGTCTTCTCGTAAACCTCTCCCACCATTCTTCTACTGCTGTCTTTGCTCTAGTCATCATCTCTTGCCCAAACCATTGCAGTATCCTCCCTAACTGGTCTTCCCCTTATCATCCATACCACTGATGAAATAGCAAATCTGTTTTGCAAATCCAATTATATCAGTTCCTTATCTAAAACCCTTAAATCATGTTCCATCACTTTCTGATAGACAGCAGATTCTTTACCTTAGCACTGATCTAGCACTGCTCATCCCTCAGTCCCATTGCCCTTCCCTGTAAGCGCCAATCACATGCTGAAACAAGCCCTTCTCAGTCCCCTCTCCCTGACTTTGCTCATGTTATTCCTTCTCTCTGCTGCCTGGCACTTCCAAGACTGTCAGAGCCTCAGCTTAGCATCACCTAGTGGCAGCCCTGACTTGCCAGTCTGCTCAGCATCCCTCTCTGCTTCCATGATAACCCACACTGACTCAATCACAGCACAGGGCTTAATACACAGCAGGCCCTTAGTAAATGTTTTTCAAGTGAATCATTAGTTAATAAGAATTATAAAGAATATTACATGCAATTAATATTAAATGCAAAAAATCACTCATTTTCAGAGCTCTTCCAACCCAGTGAGTGTTCTTGGCCAAAGAATGAAGTCTGGATTCAAAGAGTCGTGGGATCGAATCCCAACCCTGCCACCTACTAGCCGAATGACCTTAAGCCTTAACATCAATGAGGAAAATAATGGGACTTCTACAAAGCGTTGTCGTGAGCATTCAATGAAATCAAGCACGAGAAGCACAGAGAATGCAAAGCTTGGCACATAGTAAGCAGCCAGTATAGTATATTAATCACCAGTCCCATCCACAACTGGGTGTTGTTTTCACTTTGGCTCCATCCCTTCATTCTTTCTGGAGTTATTTCTCCACTGATCTCCAGTAGCATATTGGGCACCTAATGACCTGGGGAGTTCCTCTTTTGGTATCCTATCATTTTGCCTTTTCATACTGTTCATGGGGTTCTCAAGGCAAGAATACTGAAGTGGCTTGCCATTCCCTTCTCCCGTGGACTACATTCCACCAAAATCACTGCAGATGGTGATTGCAGCCATGAAATTAAAAGACCCTTACTCCTTAGAAGAAAAGTTATGACCAATTTAGATAGTATATTCAAAAGCAGAGATATTACTTTGCCGACTAAGGTCCGTCTAGTCAAGGCTATGGTTTTTCCTGTGGTCATGTATGGATGTGAGAGTTGGACTGTGAAGAAGGCTGAGCGCTGAAGAATTGATGATTTTGAGCTGTGGTGTTGGAGAAGGCTCTTGAGAGTCCCTTGTACTGCAAGAAGATCCAACCAGTCCATTCTGAAGGAGATCAGCCCTGGGAGTTCCTTGGAAGGAATGATGCTAAAGCTGAAACTCTAGTACTTTGGCCACCTCATGCGAAGAGTTGACTCATTGGAAAAGACTCTGATGCTGGGAGGGACTGGGGGCAGGAGGAGAAGGGGACGACCGAGGATGAGATGGCTGGATGGCATCACCGACTCGATGGACGTGAGTCTGAGTGAACTCCAGCAGTTGGTGGTGGACAGGGAGGCCTGGCGTGCTGTGATTCATGGGGTCGCAAAGAGTCAGACACGACTGAGCGACTTAACTGAACTGAACTGATAGTATAATAATATAGCTCCCTCTAGTGGTCTTGGCACAAGAAAAGGAGGGGAAAAAAAGAGAATCAAGAGGCACCAGGGGAGTAAGGATGAATGAGAGAGTGGACACAGTGAGGTCTTGGTCTGAAGAGCAGAAAGGGAAGTGGGCAGGAAGCAGCTTGAGGGGGTGGATGCCACCTTTTGTGAACAACTAGAGCAGCTGAGATTGAGGGGGCTGGATGGATATTCCTAGCCTGCCAGTGGAGCTGAGAGCACTGCAGTATTTCCCAGAGTTAGAAAAAATGGAGGGAGAGTTAGGCTCATCTCCAACTTGTGGCCATCCTATCTGGAGGCCGTTTCCCTGCCCTCCTTCCACCAAGGTGTTACAAGCACCTGACTGATGCTCAGCCCTGCTGCGCTGAAGGGTGAGTGCCGAAAGGGAAGTCCACAGAGGTCAGTCTGGGGCCTGTAAAGAGCCCTGGATTCAGCCTGGGTTACACTCTGAGTGAACCCATTATCAGCTATGTAACGTCAGCCTCCTCATTCAACTTTCCTGATCTTCAGTTTGCTCATCTGTAAAATGGGGATAAACTACCTACTTTGAAAGATTTAAGGGTTGAGATAAAGATGAAAAATGTTTAGTGCAAAATAGTCTAAGTTGTAATTCCCTCCCTCTCATCCAGCTTGCTCAGTTTTTGTTTAGTCTTAGCACCCTGACCTAGTATTTTGTAGAATTTACCTGTTTATTCTCATTTCTGTCTACAAGAGAACATGAACTTCAGGAAAGCAAGGACTTTGTTCAGCGTCTTTTTTGCCACTGTAATCCCAGCACCCCAGCAATGTATGGATTGAATAAATGAACAAATGAATTCTATTCATTTAATCTCTTACACTAGAATGTAAGGGGGCTTCCCAGGTGACTCACTGGTGAAGATCCCACCTGCTAACGCAGGAGACACAGCTTCGATCCCTGGGTCGGGAAGATTCCTTGGTGAAGGAAATGGCAACCCACTCCACTATTCTTGTCTGGGAAATCCCATGGGCAGAGGAGCCTGGTGGGCTACAGTCCATGGGGTCACAAAACGAGTCTGACATGACTCAGCGACTAAACAACAAATAGAATGCAAACTTCATGACAGTAGGATTCTATCAGTTATTTATTGTGTTAAAATAAATTGCCCCAAGACTTAGTGGTTTAAAACAACAAGAATCATGGTTATCTGTGGATTGGGAATTTGAGACGGGCTCACAAAGAGTCAGATACAACTGAGCAACTAAGCTCAGTATGGGAGGGCAGGTCAACTCGGGGCCTCTCATAAGGTTGAACCTCAGATGCCAGCGGGCTTATGAACAGAGCCTGGAGGACCCATCTCCAAGGTGGCCCACTCACGTGAGTGACGGTAGCTGCTGCTGTTTCCTCTCCCCATGAACATTTGTCAGGCTGGCGTTGACTGTCTTCCTGACATGGCAGCTGGCTTCCCATGCAGTTGAAGAGACCATGAAGGAAGCTGAAAAATGCCTCTGTGATCAAATCTATACTCCAGGGCATTAGAGTCCCACGTCATCTCGCCACGCTCTGTTGATCACACAGTCCAGTCTCAATTCACTTTGGGAGGAAACCACGTGAAGGGGTGAATATCAGGAAGGAAGGGCCATTGGAGCCAGCTGGAGGCTGGCTACCACAGGGATAGTTTGTCAGTGTGACGCCTGTGCCTGGATACCTGGTCGGCATATTCAGAGAGCATGAGTCGAATCTAAAGGGCCGTGTGTGTTACAGCACTAACCATCGCAAGGAACTCAGACCCTGCCTTCAAGGAGCTGGCCTCCTAGTGGAGGAGGTAAGATCCATAGAGAGACCTGTATGACTCTGTGTTCCGCAGTGGGAGATGGTCTAAAAATTCCAGGAGGGTGTCTGAGTCTGCTGCAGGCTGAGATGAGGAAGAGTTCCTGGAGTGGGTGGCGTGGGCAGAGTTCTGAAGCATGAATTGAAGTATGCAGGGGAGAAACAAAACGAAATGCCAAAGAAAGAAAGGGAGGCAGAAGGAGGGTGAAAACAGATACATCAGCAGAGGCGTGCTTATTCCCCTTTTATATCCATCAGACTTTCATTTAGTGCCCTTGCCTATAGTCATAATCCACAGCATTGTGTGTGCGCTTCTAGTCAACACGTGTGAAGCACCACCCAGAGAGCAGGCTCTGTGCTAAGTGCAGGGACTGCAAAGACTAATGATGTGGATGGCTCTGGTTCGTGAGCAACTAAGAATGCGAAAGGATAGGGCAAAGACATGTGCCTTTGAAAGTACAATAGTTTGTCTTATGATGTGTTTCAGAGTAGTATAAATTCCTAGAGGCATGTGGCAAGGACTTGGAGGGCTAAAAGGGGTCACTATTATAGACATTTGGAGGAAGAACCCGCTGAGAAAATCTGAGACCAACCTGATCCCATGGTCAAGAAAGATACCTTTTTTTTTTTTTTCCAGACTGATTCAGTCTCTTGCAACACCTTTCCTGCATGCCTTCATCACCCCCCCACCCCCACCCCTGAGGGGTTCAGGGGAAAGATGGGCTGGAGCGGTGGTGTGTGGCAGGGGAGTTGTGTGGGGGTCTGGACATCCCATTGTAGTTCCCAGGTGGCAGTAGTGGTGTAGAATACTCCTGCTGATGCAGGAGACTTAAGAGACCTGGGTTCGATCCTTAGGTCAGGAAGATTCCCTGGAGTAGGGCATGGCAGCCCACTCCAGTATTCTTGCCTGGAGAATTTCACAGACAGAGAAGCCTGGCAGGCTACAGTCCTGAGTTGAAAAGACTGTAGGGTTGGAAAGAGTCAGACATGAATGAAGGGACTTAGCACAGGTGTCCCATATGGCACGTCCAACTGCATCATGGACAGATTCTAGTCCCACAGACTCCTGAGGATTTGAGAAGTTTATCTACTTATTTATTTTGGATATTTCTTCATTTAGCTTCTCCAGTCTTAGTTGTGGCACATGGGACCTTTAGTCTTTACTTGTAGCATGTGGAATCTTAGTTCCCTGACCAGGCATCGAACCCAGTCCCCTTGCATTGGAAGCTCAGTCTTAGCCACTGGACAATGAGAGAAGTCCCCACAAGGAATTTGGAACCCAGAGGACTGCAGCTAGTTCTTCCCACCTCCCCTGAGCTCCCCATGGCCTCAGGGCAGCCACTCCCCAGGCTCTGAGGCTCCCCTCCCATCCCCACCCCCGACCTTGAACAGCCCAAGGATATCAGTTGACCATCCATGAACTCTTCTTTACACTAAGGGACATTAACTTCACCCTAACCATGATGGCCCACACCAAGACACTGAGAAACCTCCTTTCCAGGCCGCATGAATCGGTCAAGCCACAGCCCCCATAGTGATGATCTCCATAGAGCACATTCTGTCCCTGCCCTCACCCCTGGTGACAAACAGGACCTGGCGTCAGCAAAGCATGAAAAGGAAGTCAGTTCTCCGAGGGTTGGGGGTGAGATCACTCTGGAAAAGCTTCATGGCAGAGGTGTCCTTTAAGTTGAACCTTGGGAGAAGTGTCTGCCAGACAGACCGGATGGGGAAGGGTCTTGGGGAAGGAAGAAAGCTTGAACAAAGAACAGCAAGACCCACCGGCACCTTTGAGTAGCTATGGGAGCCTCTGGGGTGGGTCAGAGTAGAGCATAGGTAGTGGTAAATGCAGAAGGAGGCAGAGCCTGAGTCACAGAGGACCCCGTGGCTGGTAAGAAAGTGTGCACTCTGCCCAAAAGGTCAAGATTCAGGGAGTTATTTTAGGGTTCTGAACCAGAGAGTAACATTGGAGCAGGCTTTCCCTTTCAATGACATGTGACTCCAGATAAGATACTTAACCTCTTTGTGCCTCAGTTTCCACATCTGTGAAATGGGGATAATGTGAGTATCTTTTTGTTGTTATTTTTTAACTTTTGGAGTTAAAAAACAAAACCCCTGTCTGGGCCCTTCCCTGGAGCTGTCAGCATTCCTGGGGAGACATGCTGTGAGGCCAGGGTGGAGAGTCACCAGGGACCTCACCTAACTGTCCTGGTCACTGATCCCTGGGGCGGTAACAGCACCACAGAGCCTGGTGGTGAAGGGCAACTCCGTCTCCAGCCCCATGGCGGGCCCTCGGCCGGCTGTAGCTCCATTTGCCAGGCCAGATGGAGCTGGCTCTTGTTAGGTCTCCGTGTGTTTTCTAGACCACTGCTGTCTGAAATTGCATGGAAAAGGGCTATGAGCTCAAGTCTCAGCTCCTCCTTGTCCCAGATCATATCCTGCTATGATGGAAACCTCTCAGCAATATTCCTTCTGACTGTAGTTTCCCTCTGGTGGACTTCGTCAAATGAGCCTCTAGCACTTCCTTCCTGCTCTCCCCCTGTCTCTATTGACATTTTGGGCCAGGTCTTTCTTTGCTGTCGGGACTGACCTGTGCATTATAGGCTATTTAGCAGCATTTCTGCCTCTACCCAGTAGGTGGCAGTGGTACTGCTCCCTCCAGTTGTGACAACCAAACATAACTCCTGCCATTGCCTAATGTCCCCTGGGCAGTCCCCACTGCTTGTGAGTCTTTGAGGGCGGGGTTAATATCTAGTTTAGCTTCTTATCTCTTCCAGTGCCTTGCACAGTGCCTGGCACCTGATCAGTGTTTACTCGGTGACTGTGAGATGAACTTACTGTGTGATGATTCATGTCTCTAGATTCAGGGGACGGAGAGCTTCGTGAGATGGGGATGTAGAATGTCTCCCTCTACTTGTCTTTCTTCCTCCCATGCAAGTATGTAGCAGGCCCTGGGCTGCTCTGTCGCGGCAAAGACTTGTGCCCAGACTCTTGTTTCCAAAAGTCCGTGAAGGTGAACAGGGTTTGAGAATAAAATTATTTTCCTCTGGATTTCCTTTTTTAAAATTATTTGGCTGCAGCAGTTCCTAGCTGTGGCAGGTGGGATCTTTGGTGCCTCCTGTGAGCTCTTTTCATTGGGCTTTTCATGGACTTTCTAGTTGTGGGACTCAGGTAGTTGCAGCCCATGGGCTTAGTTGTTCCTTGGCCTGTTAGTTCCCCCATCAGAGGCAGAACCCACATCCCTGGCATGGCAAGGCAGATCCTTGTGCACTGGACCACCGGGGAGGTCCCTTTCCTCTGGATTTAGAAGAGATTTCCAGAGGCTTGGACAGGAGGTAAGAGAAAAGTCTGTGAGTCCCAAGGTTGTGGCTGGAAATCGTGAACCAAGAGATGTGATCCTAGGCAGGGACCCATGGGCTTGGCCATGACTTTGGGTTCCAGGTGTGGGCACAGAAGTGGCAGAGCCCACCTGGCCCGAGATAATGGACATCTGAGGGGGAGCTGGGGGTCCTGGTAACCGGTGAGACCCTCTGGAAACCTGAGCATTGTGTAAGATCTCAGATCCCTGGAACGAACTCTGGAGGACTCAGGGAACAGAAACTCTGAGAATGACTGAGGTAGTGTGAAACTGGAGATGAAATTAAGTTGATTTATTGAAAACAAAAAGATGCCACTATTTCTGACACATCGGACCTTCTGGCTTGGTTTTGTACTAAGTGTGAAGGGACAAAATAAATAATAGCTAATATTTATTGAGTGCTTAATATGTACCAGACATGGTTCTTTCAGGTTTTGGTGAATTGTCTCTTTTTAATTTTCGGGGCATTCCAGATGGTTCTAGGAGTAAAGAACCTGCCTGCCAATGCAGAAGACAGAGATGTAGGTTCGATCCCTGCATCTGGAAGATCCCCTGGAGGAAGGCATGGCAACCCATTCCAGTATTCTTGCCTGGAGAATTCCATGGACAGAGGAGCCTGGCAGGCTACAGTGCATAGGGTCCCAAAGAGTCAGACATGACTGAAGCGACCTAGCATGCATGCATGCGTCCTCTTTTAATTTTCACAGCATTCCTATTAATGGATTCCACTGTAATCACCAATTGAGGGATGAGGCATTGGTGATACAGTCTAGCTGGACAACTTGCTCCAAGGTTTAGCTCTACTTTGTGGAGGCAGAATATGTAATAACAATAGCAAACACATGTAACACTTATTGTGTCAGTCACCATATCATGAGCTTTACATGAGACGATTTACTTAATCTTTACAACAACCTAGTAAGGTAGGTATTACCACCGCTCCCATGTTATAGAGAAACAAATGGAGAAATAAGAGATTAACTTGCCCACGTCTCCCAGCTCATATTTGGCAGACTTTGAATCTGAACTTGGAAAGTCTGGCTGCAAAGTTGTGTGTCCAATCCTAATGTAGTGCTTCTGAAACTCCTGGAAGAACTCAAGCCCTTAACTCTTAACTGTACTCTGCTGGGTGGGCACCTGGATATTCACAAATGATCAAGTGTTTAAACAGGCTTTTTGGGAGGAACCAGAGGGTGGTTAGAACCAATATGTCTTGTGTTCCAACGAGAAGAATCAAGCGAAGCTTTGAGTTATTGGCTGGGCTCTGGAATTTTCAAATAATACTGAACTGGAGATCATGGCACCCAGTCAGCAAGTCATTAGCTGTCTTTATACAGAATGGCCATGATATTCTTTAGACTCTGGAGAAAATTAGTTAAAATGAAATTTATTTTGTTTTCCTTTGAAACTGCAAAACTGGTTCTTTTTACATATGCAATTAAAAACAGCTAGCTTGTTAAAATGGGCTTTCCTGGTAGCCCAGATGGTAAAGAATCTGCCTGCAATGCGGGAGATTTGGGTTCGATCCCTGGGTCAGGAAGATCACCTGGAGAAGGAAATGGAACCCACTCCAGTATTCTTGCCTGGAGAATCCTATGGACTCTTTTAACAGAAGAGCCTGTTAAAAATGCCTGCCTAGGAAAAAACTTGAAGTTAACCTTTGCGAGGGCTTCTCTGGTGGCTCAGATGGTAAAGAATCTGCCTGCAATGTGGGAGACCTGGTTCGATCCCTGGGTTGGTTGGAAAGATCCCCTGAAGGATTCTATGGACAGAGGAGCCTGGCAGGATACAGTCCATGGGGTCACAGAGTCGGAGACAAAGCGATTTGACACAAAATAGGGACTACAGTGCTGATCTGAGGCTTAGTAATTGAGCTTAGCAACTCCTTGTAATATGTCTACCAGAGACATTAGCCATCTGTAGCATATTAAGGGGAGAATCCAAGTCACAGAGGAATAATGGAAGGAATTGAGAATGTTCACCTTGGAGAAATCTGAAGGGAACACAGATGTTTTCAACAACCCTAATGACCTGGGGTCAAACCAGCCAGGCGTCGGGTTCTCCTGATACTTGCCGGTTTGTTCTCAGCCATCCAGGGTGCTTTGGGTCATGCTTGATCAGTCCATGTCCCTTAGCAGGCTCCCCAGATACAATGGGCAGACTTTGTTTAGTCCCTGATTTTGAACTAACAGTAAACATAGTCATTGGGATCTTTTTTCTGTTTGATTTTGTTTTACATAACCAGAAAAATATAAATTTAGGAATCATATTGGGTAATAACAAATACCCGATATTGTTTAATAGGTGTGATAATAACATTGCAGTTATGTGAGAAAATGCTCTGTCCAACCCCACCTACTTTTTTTTTTTTTAAGAAAAAAAAGGTGTACTTTTAAAAAAAACTGAGCTAACTTACTACGTTGAGTTTGCTTTAAAATACTTCTGAAAAATTAGGTTGGCTGGATGAAACAAGAGTGGCAAAAGGTTGATGGTTGAAACTGGGTGATGACTCATAGTGTCCTGTAGTCTATATATCTTCGTTTGGAAGCTTTTTATAATAAAAAGGAACAACTGTATTCATGTGTAATTTTTACCCATAGATATTTTGACAGTTAAGGAAGATGGGTCAAGTGGCTAAATTTGATGCTGAGATTTCTTAATGCTTCATTTAGTAGACTGCAGTTACCAACAAAGGTAAAAGGCAGAGGTTTGGGTCCAGGTCACTCCTACACTCATTTCTGCTAAGTCGCTTCAGTCGTGTCTGACTCTCTGCGACCTCATAGTTGATAGCCCACTAGGCTCCTCTGTCTCTGGGATTCTCCAGGCAAGAATACTGGAGTGGGTTGCCATTTCCTTCTCCAATGCATGAAAGTGAAAAGCGAAAGTGAAGTCGCTCTTAGCGACCTCATGGACTGCAGCCTACCAGGCTCCTCCGTCCATGGGATTTTCCAGGAAAGAGTACTGGAGTGGGATCTACACTTGCTTAAATCTCCCTTGAGGCATTTTATGAACACATCCTAGGCAGATCAGGGAGCATTCTCTAAAGGAACTTTGTCTCCAGCAAACTGCCCCACCCATTATTTCCTTATCAAGTACATCCTCATTCATGGTGACGTGAAGGCCTCTTGGCAGATACATTATCCCCTGAGATAACACCTTCGTCAGAAATCAAATTTAGGATGGCCCTCAGTCACATGGGAGGAATCAGCCATAGGACTGGAGACCTTGAAAACTTAGCACTGAGCCATGTCTTGAAGTGGCCTTCCTTCTTTATTGAGGGCAGACATTCTTAGTGCCTTCAACAGAAATATGCAGTAGTCACTCAGACGCTCCAGTTACTACAGATGAAGTCCTTGATTTTAAATAATACACAACAGTATTTATAGTATGGCAGCTTTTGTATAATAAATGAGGTAATAAATATCAGTAAATATGTATATAAACATGTATAAACACAAATATATTTTCAAAAAGAATGAAAGGATAACCCCCAAACTAATGAAAATGGTTATCACAGAGGGAGGGAGGGAACAGGATGGAGGGATGAAATTGAAACTTCTTTGGCAATACCAGCTATTCAGTATTGTTTTATTACATGATTAAGAAATGAAATTAAACTTCGGAGTTTGCTCAAACTCATGTCCTTTGAGTCGGTGATGCTATCTAACCACCTCATCCTCTCCTACCCTCTTCTCCTTTTACCTTCCATCTTTCCCAGCATCAGGGTCTTTTCCAATTTACACAAGTCTAAAAACTATTAAACAAGTAAAAAGCAGGCTCTGAAACCTGAAAACCACTGAAATAGACAATCCTAACTATATACCAAGTTGGTGATGTGGTCACACAGAGAAAAGAATCTAACTTGAAAAGATGTGCTTTGACTGTATATCCCATGAACAGCAGTCTTTAGCCTGGGGTAATTTTCCCCTTCCCCAGTGGATATTTGGCTACATCTGGGGGCATTTGTTGTCAGAACTGGAAGATTGCTACTGGCCTCTTGAGGGGGTTAGAAGGTAGAAGCTACAATGCACAGGGATATTCCTAAATAAAGAATATATCATAAAGGCAAGAAGAACCAAAAGTTACCTTTTCTAGATCACACTATCAATGTTCTACTGACAATATAGGCATTGAAATGATTATAGGTACCTTCTAAAGGTACCTATAGGGGCTTCCCTGGTGGCTCAGACAGTAAAGCGTCTGCCCGCAATGCGGGAGACCCGGGTTTGATTCCTGGGTCAGGAAGATCCCCTGGAGAAGGAAATGGCAATCCACTCCAGCACCTATAAAGCACGTAACTGATTATGTCATTTGTCATTAGGATTCAAGATTTTGAGCATAAAAGAGATACAAGTACAAAATCAAAGATCTTAAGTTAAAACCCTGTAGTCTTAAAAATATATATATTTAATTTTGAGTGTTACTTGTGGCAAATGGAATACGGCATGTGGGATCTCGTTCTCTGACCAGGGAAGGATCCCAGACTTCCTGCACTGGGAGCAGGGTAGTCTTATCCACTGGACTACCAGGGGAGCCCCCAAATTCCATAATCTTCCATGTTCCTATGTCTGGTGGCTCAGTGGTCCTTGGCCTCTCTCTCTCCACTGGGCAGTTCATCCTCTGAACTGGGTTTTGGGCTGCTCACAGCAGAGTGGTCTCAGGGTATGGATGAGCTTCTTACAAAGTGGCTGGCATCCAAGAGGCAGAAAGCAAGGCCCCCCAGGCCAGTGAAGGACTGTGTCTGAGCATGGCACAGCATTGCTTCTGCTGTGTTCTAGTAGTCAAAGCAGTCCCCAAGCCTCCTGGCTTCAAAGGGGTGGGTGGCGAAACACGCCCCAGCTCTTGATGGGGGTGGGTGGCATGCTGGTGGCACAGAAGAGTGTGCAGAATGAGAGATGCTGTGTGGCTAACTTTGGTCAGAAGCTCCTGGTCTTTGAGCTGAATCAGAGCACTTGTGATTTGGGGCTTGTCTTTCTTGGACCACAGGGGACGTGTGTCTGTGTGTGGGGAGTGCCTGCAAACACTTGGTGGCCAAAAGCTTGGATGGCGGCAGACATCTTTGGACTAGGTCTAGATCTTAGGCTAAGACCTAGACCAGTGCTAGATCTCCCCTTCTTTTAGACTATAAGGCACTTGATTCTTGTCTGGGCGCCTGGCCAGCATGTTTCCAGCCTCTCTTGCTGCTAGATACAAGCAAGTTCCTGAATGAAAATGAGTGGAGCAACCTCGAGGTCATGCCCTTAAAAGGAAGGGGCTTATCTCCCCTCCCCTCCCCTCCCTCCGCCCTGCTACTGGCATTCAGAAGTGTCTGGGAATCATTTTGGACCCTGCAATCTAAGGGTGATCCTAGGAGTGGCCCATCTGTGTCAAAGCTTCAGAACCTATCAAAACTCAGCTGACCAGAAGTCATCATCTTTTCATTTTTGAGGCTTTTATAAATGCAGTAACTCTGGTAAAGTACAGAAATTGTATCCTATAAAAATTACTGTGGGGGTAATGGATACATGTGGGGGAGAATGGATACATGTGTATGTATGGCTGAATCCCTTCTCTGTTCACCTGAAACTATCATAGCATTGTTAATTGGCTGTATCCCAATACAATTTTTTTTTTGGTGTTAAAAGAAATTAAGTTTTTAAAAAATTACTGTAATACTGGAAAGGTATAAAAGTGTTAACCTTAGGAAGTTATAAAATTAAAAGATGAGAATGAAGAAAGTAAAGAAACAAACTTAAATTCCTGGTATTAGCTCTTTTACTGCTGAGTTTAATAATGCAAGTGTGTTAGCTTTCCAGGTGGGCTACACTGATGGGTGACCAGTGAAAGTGAAAGTTGCTCAGTCGTCGTGTCCGACTCTTTGCGACCCCATGGACTATACAGATCATGGGATTCTCCAGGTCAGAATACTGGAGTGGGTAGCCTTTCTCTTCTCCAGGGGATTTTCCAACCCAGGGATCAAACCCAGGTCTACCACATTGCAGGCAGATTCTTTACCAGCTGAGCAACCAAGGAGGCTTAGGAGACCTTTCTTGTTCTCACTCTCGCTGCCCATCTCTGAAGTTCCTCATAGAGTTAGCCAAAGATGTAGCATGCTATTGGAAGTCTGGCATCATAAAGAGTTGGATACGTATCTAAACACATCTGTAATGCAGCTCTTACCCCCCACGACCCCCACCCCCCCAAAAAAAATGTGTCCCTCTGGAAATACTGTGTTCAGGGTAGGAGACTAACAGAGTTGAGGAGGTCATTTCTGCAGTCTCTGCTGTGGGAATATCTTGCTAAGGGATTGTATCATTATGTCAGGAAGCATCTATGCCAACCATCTATGCAGTCAGTTGAAAACATGCTCGTGCGTGCATGTGTGCTAAGTCGCCTCAGCCTTGTCTGACTCTTTACGACCCTGTGAACTGTGGCCCACCAGGCTCCTCTGTCCACGGGATTCTCCAGGCGAGAATACTGGAGTGGGTTGCTATGCCCTCCTCCAGGGGATCTTCCCAACCCAGGAATCGAACTTGGGGCTCTTAAGCCCTCCTGAATTGGCAGGCAGGTTCTTTACCACTGGTGCCCCCTGTACTAGGACATGCGTGCTAAGTCTTGTGCAACACTTTGCCACCCCAAGGACTGTGGCCCCCAGACAAGAATACTAAGAGTGGGTTGCCATCTCCTTCTCCAGGGCATATTCCCGACCCAGGGGATGGAACCCGAGTCTCCTGTGTGTCAGGTAAATGCTTTACCATCAGTGCCACCTGGGAAGTCACAGATACGTTCATAGACCTCCTAAGTTTTTGAGCTGTACATCACCAGCACATCCTCTCCTCACACAGAGGAGGAGAAAGAGTAGTTCCCCTCACATCTATGACCAGTATCTGCCCCTTGGCTTCCCAGTCTCTCAGGAAACATTTCCCTGGAGTATAATCGTTTCCGTAATCAAAGCAACATGCCGTGCATGTGTTGTCTCCTACTAAGGTGTTTAGAGCGTGTGAAAGAATCTCATTTATTAGATTTGCAGTCTTAATCATCTGTTTATATAACAGCTTGATTACAAATTTGTAGTCAGTGTTTAAAATTCCAGGGAAGTGTAATGTTAAGTTTTTAGGTTTTGGTTGATTATGTGTAAATAGTGAATAAATATTTAGAAATGTGAATGCTGAATATTAAAAGAAATGTTGTTTTAGAGGTTAATGAGTTAGTACATGCACTAAATAAATAAAAGACAGGTGAAATTTTCTGTTAATAGTCACTTAAGACATTAATGGTATGCCTAGTCAAGAATAAGGGATATAAAAGCTAGTTTGTTAACTTTTATGAGTTTCAGTTTCCTTATCTATACAGACAAGGGGTTGGGACTCCCATCATTGCTAAGGTTTTATCCATCTCTAACATACCAGGTTATTAAAATTCAGAAACTCTTTTGCTCATGTTTATACCAGATTTTTTTTGTGTGTGCCATTTCAGAACAATCAAGAACACAGGTAAATGGCAGTCAGATCCTCCATAACAGCTTATAACGCCAGCATGCTTTTCATTCTTTTATATCACAGCTGCCTCTGGGTAAATAGACTGTCAGCATTTCACCAAGGCACATGTCTCATTGATAGGTTTGCCAGGCACACTTACACTCAAAACCCAGCCTGTCTCATAGATAATTACCAGCTTCAGCACATCCTGGCTGCTTTCAGTCAGTTTTCTTGTGCTGTGCGTCAGCTCGCCGCAGCAATGGAAGAGAACAGACCGCACTGCCCACTTCTTATGACATGCTCCATCACATTTTTGCAAAGGTCAAACATTTGAATAGTGCTTGGCTGTTTACAGAGTAACTTCCGTTTCTCACAATTACCCTCGTTTTATAGATTTAGAACTAAAACTTGGAGAAGGCCAAATGACTCCTCAAAATCACATGGCTAGTAAATAGCAGGGCAGGGCTCACACCCAGGTATGTCTGACTTTAAGCACAAAGGCTTTTCCATAAAAGTAGCCCCAAGTGAGAGCAACATCTGTGCACCATACAGGGTGGTCATGAAAGTTGTTTTCCCACTTGGGAACATAGAAACTCTGAGTCACACTGATTCCAGTACCTCCTCTCCACTATATTCGTTCTTAGCCAAGGTTGACTTTAAAGGCTGGATAGAAGGGGAAAAACACCCATGGTTTCCATTAAAATGTATCAATCAATAAAGAGAACTAAGAGGAGCTCCAAAAAATGTTGATGCCTTTCCTCCTTCTGTCTGTGCCTGGCGCTTAACTCTGGCATAACACCACGGAGGAGTGTGTTTTTCCCTCCCAACTGTTAACTGCCAGCTGTTAACTGATAACTGACCAAGGTTGCCTTGCTGACGTCACGCCTGGTCATGTGACTTGCTTTGGCCAATGAAATGCGAGCAGAAGCGACATGCGCCTGGGGCCAGCAGAAGCCCTGTAGAGCTAGCTACTCTTTCATTCCCACTCTCTCTTTCTTCCCTCGTGTCATGAAGTCAGCATCTTCTAGATACAGGCTAGTCCTGCTAACTTGGTTCCCTAATGAAGATGTGGAACAGAGTCTCAGGGAACCTGTAGAGATCAAGCAATGTGATAAACCTTCATTGCTGTCAACTGCTGGGATTTGGGGCACCATTTGTTATTGCAGCATAATTTACACTAAGCCTATGGGTTCAAACATATATGCCATTGAACTGCAAATAACTGTCACCTCCAAGGGACACTAGGCTCCTCCAGCAGATGCTATTTGTTAACCATCTTTCAATCTCAGGGTCCAGCAGAGTGCCTGATGTATGATAGGTGATAAATGAATCTTGGATGACAAATGAATGGGTGGAAGGAGGGATGGATGACCAGTAGGATCTTAGTATGATCCTAAGAGTTCAAAATGGAGCACAGGCTCCTCAGGCCAGAACCACACACTAATAAAACTCATGTGAGCTCTGATTTCATCAATTCCTCTGCTATCCAAAATAATCATGTAAGACATAGATGATTACCTTGAATTGTAATGTTCTAGCTCTTACCATCCAAATCTGCATTTCCTAAAACTTCATGTCTAGATCATGCTGTCTGTGACTCAATGAGTTAGCAACTTCTGTTGACTAAGCAGTAAAACTCAATAGGAAACATGACAAAGAAGCTATCTGCCATGACCTCCCACCCACCATGTCACTGTGAGTGGGAGACAGGCAGGTTCAGGCAGCAGCTCTTGGCCCAGGTGCTCGCCAAGTACACAGTGATGGTTCCTGTTTCCTTCACTCCCTGCTGTTTTCTGCATGACTCCATGCTAACAGTAGAGCACAGTAGTTCAGAGAATAGTCTTGATAGAATCAGAAAGGCCTTGATTAAACCTTAATTACACTATTCACATGGTATTGATGCCATTCGGAACTCTGGAACTACAGTGACCCTTCAGGGTTGTCCTGAGTTCAACCAAGATCAGCAGGCTAGTGTCAGTTCAGTTCAGTTGCTCAGTCATGTCCGACTCTTTGCGACCCCATGAATCACAGCACACCAGGCCTCCCTGTCCATCACCAACTCCCGGAATTCACTCAGACTCACGTCCATCGAGTCAGTAATGCCATCCAGCCATCTCATCCTCTGTCGTCCCCTCCTCCTCCTGCCCCCAATCCCTCCCAGCATCAGAGTCTTTTCCAATGAGTCAACTCTTCGCATGAGGTGGCCAAAGTACTGGAGTTTCAGCTTTAGCATCATTCCTTCCAAAGA
>SJYQ01001636.1:0-18415 GCA_006410935.1 Redunca redunca | reverse complement strand
CTGCATCCCTTGCGTTGAAAGACGAAGTCTTAACCACTGGACCACCAGGGAAATCCCCACAAGACTGTTCTTATAAAGCTTATTCAACTTAAATGTTCAGGAACGTCATTGGAAATTCTGATGACAACGTTTTTCTAAGAAACAGAAACACAAACCCAAGAGACAATTGTCAGGATGGGAATTCCATGAGTTGTTTCTACCTGAACATTTTCAGATGGTTTCATTCTTAGAAACATGGGGAAGTCGCAACATGGATGCTAAAATGGGTGCAGGAGGAAGAAACTTGATACATATGTGCCAGACCATTCTCAGCACTTTCCCCACATTAATTCCTTTAAATCTCCTAACACTGTATGAGATAGCTTTTATTTTATCATTCCCCCACATGGCTAGTGGGGAAAGGGAGGCACACAGTGTTTTAAATAGCTTGCCCAGGTGGTTGCAGAGTGGCAAAGCTGGGTGTCACATGCTATCACTATTTTTCTGTATGCAAAATACATTGTCAATTGAGTATCTACTCTCAAAATCCTAAGTAAGAATTATCACCTTCTGTTTTACAGAGAAAAAAGCTGAGACTCAAAAAAAAACCCCCAAAAAACAAAAAAATTCAGTGTCACAATGTCACAGAACTAGCAAGCCAGGATTTGAATGCTGAGGTGGAATTCTACCCTTTAAGGTGGCTAAACAACAGAAAGATCCTGCTTTCCCAAGGCGATGAGAGGCAGTGGCTGTTTTCTGCACCATCATTCTAGGACAGGCTTTTGGCCAGAAGTGGGAATGAGCCTGGACAGTGGAGGTGGGCACTGCCTGGTGCCCCAGCAGATGGCTGCCCTCGGGCTCCAGAATTTTGGCCAGCAGCCTGTCCATCTTCATGCCATGACCTATTTTTGTTCACCCACTTAATTCTCTGGCCTATTTCTTTCCTGAAGAATTATTTCATAACCTCCGCTGAGTAAGTGTCACATGCTGAGCATAGCATTCATGAACTTGGAGATGAAAACAAAATGTGCCTTCAGAGGACACGGAGTAATATTCACAATTCAGGCAGAAAAGCCAGTAGGAAAATTAAGAAGACTCGAACCTTGCTCTTTCCCTTGCATTCAGGTTGGTTTCCTTTTTACACCAACTGACCCAAGTCATCAGCGACTGGGGGCCTGGCTTGCTCGACCCACTTTTCAGCTGGTCCCTCTGCATTCAGAAATCTCCACAACCTATTAGGATAAAATCATTCTCCACTCTGGTTTTCAGCACTGCATTTTAAGTACCTCAAGTTGGTTCCCTGTCACCAATAAAACCCGCTGTCCCTGTCAGATCCTGCTGCCAAAATCAAGCAGAGTGAGTCAAATGTGAGTGAGTGATGTAGAGGTGTTAATTTGACAGTGTGATCAGATACCATTGGAAGAGCCTGGCTAAGGTGCTCTGACAAAAGGGCTGCCTATACAACTAAGTGGGTGTAATTAGATATAAAAGTTCCCTTTTTGTCTCCTTGCCCTTATGTTTCTCAAGCCCAAACCTGCTGGTTCTGGTGTTTCCTTTTTTTTTTTTTTGACTGCAGACTCTGGGGCCTTAACTGCTTTTCCTCCCCTTGGCTAGCTGCCTGCTACTCCATTCCTCAAGATATCTTATCTCCAACTCCACCTTATTGCCTCATTCTCCAAGGAGAAATCCATGAGTTTATGGAAACTGAGATTACAAAAACAGCAAGCATAGGGATGTTAAAAATCCCACAGATTCCTTATGGACGTGACTCCTTGTCATTAGCTCCTGGCTCCCTCGCAAATGTAGACTGGAAGCCCCATTGGGATAGGACTCAGCTCTGAAGCGGGGCTCCCCTATCGTCTCTCCTGGCCTGACTCCCACCCTGGGATTTCAACATTCGTATCAGCATGTCTTACTCCTCCTGCTGGAAACTCTCCCCTTGATTCTCTGTGCTTAGAGCAAGCTCTGTGCTCGTTTACCCGTGCCTCCTGGCCCTTCACGATTTGGGCTCCCTTTCTCCACCCTCATCTTTACTACTCTCCTCTTCATCCTGTGCTCCAGCCCAGTCTGGTCCTCTAGCTGTGCTTTGAACACCTCCAAGTCTGTCCATGGCAGGAGCTTTGCACTGGTCAGTGCTTGTCCTTGGAACCCCTCCTCATCTATGGGTCTCAGCTAAATGCAGCATGTGATTCTGAACTGGGTTCTTTTGTTGGCATCACTGACATGACTTGAGTAGAGTTCTGAGAATTAGTTGCCATCATCAAATGTTAATGTCCTGATTTAAACACCTATATTTTGGTTATGTAGAAAATTACTGAAGAGTCACCCTGACAAGGAGAGGTGATTACGGTGGCTTGTCTCCAACACGGCTGACCACCATGGTTTCCTTCTCCCCTCTACACATGAGCCGGAGTTGCAGTCTGTTCCACTGCCCCCTCACATGTGGCCTGACTCTTGACTGCAGTGATGAACAGAATACTACTGAAATCAGGCTGTGTCTGAGGCTAGGTCCCAAGGAGCCTTGCCGCCTCTGCTTGTGTCTCTGAGTGCTTGCTCATAGAAAAGCCAACTGCTGTGTAAGAAGGGCGAGCACCCTGAAACCACCATGCTGTGAGGAAACCCAAGCTAGTCACTTGGAAGGATCAGGAGGGAAAAGATGTCCTCCAGTATCTGAGGCACACCGAGAGCTGCCGCACTGAGGCCTGCAGGCCCAGAACTCTGAAAAAGAACGATAAATTGTGTTAGCCACTGTATTGTAGATTTGTTATACATTTTTAAAAGTTTGTTTGTTTTTGGCTGTGCTGGGCTTTGTTGCTGTTGCAGGCCTTCTCTGGTTGTGACGAGGAGGGGCTACTTGGCGTTGCATTGCGCTCGTTGCAGTGTTTCTCTTGCGCAGCACAAGCTCTAGGCTCGCGGGTCTCAGTAGTTGCGGCGCTTAGGCTTAGTTGTCCTGTGGCATGTGGGATCTTCCCAGACCAGGAGTTGAACCCCCGTCCCGTGCATTGTCAGGGAGATTCTTCACCACTGAGCCACCAGGGAAGCCTGTTACACATTTTCATATAACAAGAACAGTAGTTACTTTTGAATGGTAATGGAACCATGATGTATGTAAGTTTCTTGATGTTTCTCTCTCTCTCTTTTGCATTAAGCATATGTTAATTTTATACTTTTAAGAAATCACTTATTTCCCCCTAGCACTTTAGGTTAAGAGTAGCATTACCTAGTGAACGTCCCAAGATGTGGCAGCATCTGCTGGACAGAAAGACTTACTCCCCGTGATAGCCATAGCATCTAACACAATGGTTGGATACATTAGGTGCTTCACATTTATTAAATAATTGATGTGTGGGAGTACATTGAATAAGTTCCTCCAGGATGAAAATCTGTTTATTCATCCATTTATTTACTTAGAGAGATTTATGTTAGTTTGGCATCATGCTTTTTTCTTTTTTATAACTAGCTGTATGCTCTCTTTAAAAGACCCTTTTAAAGGAGCTTAAAGACACCAAAAAGTGAGGCATGTGTTTAAGATATTATTTATTCATTTCTCCACAGTACATTTTTCTCTCCATGTGATTTTCTCATCTGCTTCCTTCTGTAACTTCTCCATTCTGTGTGGACATTTTGCCACCATACCTCTCCCTTTGTACATGTCTAAGAAAAGATAGCACAAAAGTAAAATTATAAACCAATCTTATCTGGAATAAAACTGAGATGAAATACCAACAGCTCAACTCAATCAGTATATAGACAGACTAATACTTATGACCCAGTAGAATTAATTTCAAGAATACAAGGGTAACATAGCACTGGAATTGGTTAATGTTAATGTTTTATAGATCAAAGAAGAAAATATGATTTCCTGATTAAAAAAAAATTTCTTAGTAAACTGTATCTTGAGGAATGCTTCCTTAACATGATAAAAATTAATATTAAATGAACACTTACTGAGATATGGTATATGCAGGGCACTGCATTAAGTTTTATGGACCATAAAACATTAAATAAGGCAAGTTTCTGCTTTCAGGACCTAAAGCATGTACTATTGATCGCAAAACATTACCAGTTTCCTATTCTACAAGTGAACCTTTGATTTCACAACTGAGAATTAATCTAAAAAATGTATTTCAACTTAAGATATTTGCATAATATTCATTGCAGTATAATTTTTTAGTAGCAAAATTTCTTAACCTTAATGGAACAACAGACTGGTTCCAAATAGGAAAAGGAGTATGTCAAGGCTGTACACTGTCACCCTGCTTATTTAACTTATATGGAGAGTACATCATGAGAAACGCTGGGCTGGAAGAAGTACAAGCTGGAATCAAGATTGCTGGGAGAAATATCAATAACCTCAGATAGGCAGATGACACCACCCTTATGGCAGAAAGTGAAGAGGAACTAAAAAGCCTCTTGATGAAAGTGAAAGAGGAGAGTGAAAAAGTTGGCTTAAAGCTCAACATTCAGAAAATGAAGATCATGGCATCCGGTCCCATCACTTCATGGGAAATAGATGGGGAAACAGTGGAAACAGTGTCAGACTTTATTTTGGGGGGTTCCAAAATCACTGCAGATGGTGACTGCAGCCATGAAATTGAAAGATGCTTACTCCTTGGAAGGAAAGCAATGACCAACCTAGACAGCATATTGAAAAGCAGAGTCATTACTTTGCCAACAAAGGTCCGTCTGGTCAAGGCTATGGTTTTTCCTGTTGTCATGTATGGATGTGAGAGTTGGACTGTGATAAAAGCTGAGCACCGAAGAACTGATGCTTTTGAATTGTGGTGTTGGGGAAGACTCTTGAGAGTCCCCTGGACTGCAAGGAGATCCAACCAATCCATTCTGAAGGAGATGAGCCCTGGGATTTCTTTGGAAGGAATGATGCTAAAGCTGAAACTCCAGTACTTTGGCCAACTCATGTGAAGAGTTGACTCATTGGAAAAGACTCTGATGCTGGGAGGGATTGGGGGCAGGAGGAGAAGGGGACGACAGAGGATGAGATGGCTGGATGGCATTACTGACTCGATGGACATGAGTCTGAGTGAATTCCGGGAGTTGGTGATGGACAGGGAGGCCTGGCGTGCTGGGATTCATGGGGTCGCAAAGAGTCGGACACGACTGAGTGACTGAACTGAACTGAACTGAATGTCCAATAATTCGGGGATAGTTATGGAAATTTCTTCATATTAACTCAATGGAATATTACTCATTCATTAATGTTTCATTCAGTACCCACAATGTGCCAAAAACCTAACACATAGACTAAATTAGTTCAGAGACAATGTAGTAATATTGAACACTGTATACACAGTAGTTTTATAAAGTATAAGACAGTTTCTCAACATTTGTATCGGAGAGTTCTTTGTTGGGGGAGTGTGGTTTTGTCCTATGCATTGCAGCATGTTTAGCAGCATCCCTGGCCTGTACCAGTGGGTCTGAAGCACACCCTCCTGCCTTGTTTTGAAAACCAACAGAGACACACAGTGCCACATGTCTCCCAGGGAACAAATCTGCCTGTGGTCAAGTATAATACATTCTCAACACAGAACACAATTTTCCCTACACAGTTTTGTCTACAACTCTATAAAATCCTGTTCCCTTGTGGCTCAGTGGTGAAGAATCCACCTGCCAGTGCAGGAGACATGGGTTCAATCCCTGGGTTGGGAAGATCCCCTGGTGAAGAAAATGGCAACCTGCTCCAGTATTCTTGCCTGGGAAATCCCATGGAGAGAGGAGCATGACAGGCTACCCAGTCCATGGGGTCACAAAAGAGTCAGACACGACTTAGTGACTCAACAACAACAATATACAAAAACCTATATGTTAAAAAAAAAACAACCTATAAATAAGTGAATAAAAAATGGAAGAAACAATGAAGGTTTAATATTTGCTATGATTATTGATAGAATTCTGATTGCAATTTCTTTTCTCAGATTTTCTAATTATTTTAGCAGTAAATATAGCCCATTTTTAAGGTGAGACTTTTAAACAGATTTAAGAAGAACTTTCAGCTCAGGAACATCAGCAGTACTCTGTGGCAGTGCTAGTTCCCCTTGGTGGGCTGATGTGTGGTCCTCATTTCCCTTACATATCCCCTGAGTTCTAGCCCTCCGCAAAAAGGCCTTGGCTCGCTATCGGTCTCCCTGCATGTATGTTTCAGGAGCACTGATTTCTGCTTAGAGCAGTTCCCAAAGGACTCTCTTTGTCTATGATCCCAACTGTGATGGTTAGTTTTACATGTGACTTGATTGCACTACCGGGTGCCTAGATGTTTAGCCAAACTTTATTCTGTGTGTTTCTGATAGGGCGATTTGGATAAGTTTAACATTTAAATCAATAGACTGAGTGAAGCAGATTTTTCTCTGTAATATGTGTGGGCCTCATCCAATCAGCTGAAGGCCTGAAGAGAACAACAGGAATGACCCTCACCTGAGCAGGAGTTCTCTTTTCTGGGACGTCCTTGGTGGTCCAGTGGTTTAGAAGCCAGTTTCCAATGCAGGGGACCATGGGTTCAGTCCCTGATCGGGGAACTAAGATCCCACATGCCGCTGGACAGCTAAGCCCACACGCCACAGCTAGAGAGCCCATGTGTCACAACTACTGAAGCCCGTGCACTCTAGAGCACTCACAGCACAGATTTTTGTTGCACAGCACAGCACTCTGTGCTGTGCAACAAGAGAATCTCACACACCACAGTGAAGACACAGCACACACACCCACAAAAGAAAGAATTCTTCTACCTTACAGCCTTGTACTAGGACAGTGGTGCTTTTTCCCAGCTTGGACCCAAACTGAAACTTGGACCCAAACTTTGCTGTTCCTGTGTTCCAGGACTTTAGACTGAGACTGAAACTAAATCATTGGCTCTTCTGGGTCTCCAGCTTGCTGAATCTGTGTGCAGATCTTGGGACTTGTCAGCCTTCAGGACCAATAGGAGATAGACAGGTAGATAGATAGATAGATACATACATACATATATAGTTATTATAATAAAAGGAATGTGTGTGTGTGTGTCTATATATATGTATGTATATATATGGTCTTCTCTGGTGCCTCAGTGGTAAAGAATCCACCTGCCAATGCAGGAGACCCAGGTTTGATTCCTGGGTTGGGAAGATCCCCTGGAGAAGGAAATGGCAACCCATTCCAGTATTCTTGCTTGGGAAATCCCATGGACAGAGGAGCTGGTGGGCTGCAGTCCATGGGGTCGCAAAGAGTCAGACACAACTTAGTGACTAAATAACAACAACATGCCTATGCGCGCGCACGCACACACACACACACACACACACATTGTTGGGTTTGTTCCTCTGGAAAACCCTAAGACACCGGCAAAGTTTCACCTCCAGGTCCAAACTGGACCTTTCCAGAGAAGCCCACAACAAGATATCACAGCCTTGTAAATTCATCAGAATCAAACACGAGCCCCCACTAGTCTGCTTTCCACGTCTAATTCTCAAAGGCTTTGATCTTGGGCTGGCCCACCGTATTGCTTATCCCTACTCAGATGTGAACTCTCTCAAGGAGTGCACCCACATTGAGCCTTTGTGCTCAATGAAAGATGACCTTTCCCTTTGCTGTTCCGTGAGTAGGCAGGCTTTTGATAAACTGTCTCCGTATACCCCAGAAACAACTTCAGCTTGCTTTTGTTTTGATGTCACTTCATCTCCACTTTCAGTGTTGGAAAATGATAGACGTCAGGACTCAGCAAGAGACAGCAGTGCACTCCTATGTGACTGAGAGAGGACAAACCTTTCCTAGCCCATGGAGTATTTTTCTATTTTTTTTTTTTTTTAAGAAATGCAGCAGGAATGTGTTCTGACAGATGCCTTTGGTTCCCTTTGCAAATACAGCTACAGAGAGTGGGCCCAAAACGGTGATGGGGTTGTTGCTTTCACTGCACTAGTGGGGAGTGAGTTAGGGTGCACCTCTCACTGACATGGCCAGTCACCCCGTCGCACTGTGGCCTCAGGATGCCCTGAGCTTTTGAGGGCAGGCAGGCTTGATTCAAGGTACCAAATAGCTAAGCGTCCCCAGAGTATGTTACTTTGGGAAATAGGAGGGAGTTGTTACCGAACCAGGCTCCTTTGCCCACCTCACAGCAAGCCAAACCCTGAGGTTTCTAGCTGAAAAAGAGTTTATTCACAAGGCAGCCAAGCAAGGAGACAGGAGAACAAGTCACAGATCCACCTCCTGAAAGGTGAGGAGCTTGAGATTTTTATGGGCTAAAGAAGCAGGCTGGTCTTTGACATAGAGAGAGTGGGTTGGAGGAAGGGAAAGGGAAGGTGATTGGTGTTCTTTGTAGACATACCTGGTTACAGCTTTCTTTCTGGGATGCATGTTCAAAGATAGAGGCACTTAGCATGATCTGAGGGTGGAGTTTTAAGCCCTTTGATGTCAAAAGTTCACTCATTGGACGACTACACAGGCCCAGTTGTGGGGTTGTTGGTTCCAATGAATCTTAGCTGGCTTGAGCTGGGGCAGAAGGTGACTCCAGTTTCCTGGAAAACAGCTTAAGCCTTCTCCTGCCCATTATTACAGTGAACCATTTGTCAAGAGGCATTGTCTACAAGGGTGGTTAAGAAGTCTAGTGATACACTACCTGGGCTAAATGAAGCTTGGAGGGTGTGCAGTTTAAGAAAGGAAAAACAACTAAAGCAAGCTTGATTAAGTAAAGACAGGTTACAAGCAGAGGGGTTTTAACATGCTGTTCCATTATCTGCTATTCTGTAAGACACATGCAAGGACTTCTATTAAGGCACCAGCTTCTGTTAACCCTATGGGGTATGATTTCAGAGTCTGTACTCGTATGCTAAAATTATGGGCCCAGAAGATGGAAGATACTGTTCTTAGCTGAACCCAGAGAATTCTGACCAGGGTCGTGCTGTTGAAACTGATAGGCTAGGTAACAGTGGAAAATAAACTTAACCAAGCCGTGCTTAATTTTCTTCTCTGTCATATCTGGCCAACCTATTTTGTAGGTTGTTTGTGAGAATCAAATGAAATAGTAATGACAATGATAAAAGAAAATACTTACATAGTATTTATTACATGCTAGACATTGTTTTAAGCACTTTTACATGTATGAACTTAAAATAGTAATTAAAAATGTAAAAACTATAAAAGCATTCAGCAAAGGTTATAGTTGGTATTAGAAATGAAATTACTAATCACTGTTATCATGTACTCTAAAAAATCTTTATTTGGCTGCACCGGGTCTTAGTTTTAACAGGCGGAGTCTTTAGTTGCAGTGCATAAGCTCTTAGTTGTGGCATGTGGGATCTAGTTCCCTGACCAGGGATCAAATTCAGGCCCCTTGGATTGGGAGTGCAGAGTCTTAGCCACTGGACCACCAGCAAAGTCCTTGCCGTACACTTTTGTATAAGTAACTATATCCGGAAGCGAGTTCTTTCCATAACAGATATTTCAGTAACCACTGAGATATTGATGGTGACCAGGAAACAAATGATCTAGCCAGCCAGATGGGGCAATCTGTGCTCAGTCTAGGAAGCCCCATGGTCTCATCCACATGATAGAACCTGCCTCTCCCAGTCGAAGGACATGGACACTGATAATACCCAAGCTGCTCACAGCCCAGCTCTCAGACTATACGTTGTCCACGTTGTCCTCTCTTTTTTCATCAGCCTCTTACTCTCTGTCCTGCAGAAGCCATGTTATCTTTTTTTTTTTTTTCTTCCGTTTCCATTGCATCTTCCAAGTGCTGATTATCTTTCTCGAGCTTTGGGGTCCAAACTGATTAGACACAGTGGCACAAAACAAGAGAGAACTGGTTCTTCATTACTTGACCCAACCAGGTCTAGTTTTTTCATTTTTTGAACTGTGTTGTTCAGAACTGAAAAGGCACTTGTGTTCAAAAAAAGAGATGAAGATTTATATCTCCTGCCAAAGAAAAGAGATGAGCAGGGCAATGTCCAGGGTACTCTGCACAGGAAGAGGGGTCTGCCTCTCCCTATGATTAAGGCCACCATTCACCCAAGTATTCCCGAGACAGTCCAGGTTTCCAGTTATTGTCTCAGAATAATCCTTCATAGAGCTGCTTTCACTTTCTGAAGCGTGCAGGTTTGGATGATAAATCATATGGTTACTTTATTTATGCTGCTTCCTGAAGCAGTGCAAGACACACAAAGAGTGGAGGCTGGAAGACCAGGGCTCTAGACCCACCTACACTCCTGGGCCACTGGCCCAGGCAACTTCCCTTACCTTCTCAGAACCTCAGTTTTCCTGTCTGCAAAATAGGCATGGTTCCTGCTCTGTTCTCTTTGTAAATTTGTAATGAGGAATAAATGACATACTGGTTTAAAAGCACTTGATCAGCTTTGCACTAGCACACAGCTAAAAGTTCTTTTTATGATGACAGTATAGATCAGTTCAGTGCTCTGTCGTGTCTGAATCTTTGAGACCCCATGGAGTGCAGCATGCCAGGCCTCCCTGTCCATCACCAACTCCCAGAGTTTACTCAAACTCATGTCCATTGAGGCGCTGATGCCATCCAACCATCTCATCCTCTTTCATCCCCTTCTCTTCCTGCCATCAGTCTTTCCCACCATCAGGATCTTTTCCAATGAGACAGTTCTTCGCATCAGGTGGCCAAGGTATTGGAGTTTCAGCTTTAGCATCAGTCCATCCAATGAATATTCAGGACTGATTTCCTTTAGGATGGACTGGTTGGATCTCCTTGCTGTCCAACAGACTCTCAAGAGTCTTCTCCAACACTACAGTTCAAAAGCATCAATTCTTGGGCACTCAGCTTTCTTTATAGTCCAACTCTCACATCCATACATGACTGCTGGAAAAACCATAGCTTTGATTAGACAGACAAAGTAATGTTTCTGCTTTTTAATAAGCTGTCTAGGTTGGTCATGACTTTTCTTCCAAGGAGCAAGTGTCTTTTAATTTCATGGCTGCAGTCACCATCTGCAGTGATTTTGGAGCCCCCCAAAATAAAGTCAGCCACTGTTTTCCCATCTATTTGCCATGAAGTGATAGGACCAGATGCCATGATCTTAGTTTTCTGAGTGTAGAGTTTCAAGCCAACTTTTTCACTCTCCTCTTTCACTTTCATAGAGGCTCTTTAGTTCTTTGCTTTCAGCCATAAGGGTGGTATCATCCACATATCTGAGGTTATTGATATTTTTCCTGCCAATCTCGATTCCAGATTGTGCTGGATTTCTCATGATGTACTCTGCATATAAGTTAAATAAGCAGGGTGACAATATACAGCCTTGACATACTCCTTTTCCTATTTGGAACCAGTCTGTTGTCCCATGTCCAGTTCTAACTGTTGCTTCCTGACCTGCATACAGATTCCTCAAGAGGCAGGTCAGGTGGTCTGGTATTCCCATCTCTTTCAAAATTTTCCACAGCTTGTTGTGATCCACACAAAGGCTTTGGCATAGTCAATAAAGCAGAAATAGATGTTTTTCTGGAACTCTCTTGCTTTTTTGATGATCCAGAGGATGTTGGCAATTTGATCTCTGGTTCCTCTGACTTTTCTCAATCCATTTGAAAGTTCATGGTTCATGTACTGTTGAAGCCTGGCTTGGAGAATTTTGAGCATTACTTTACTAGCGTGTGAGATGAGTGCAACTGTGCAGTAGTCTGAGCATTCCTTGGCATTGCCTTTCTTTGGGATTTGAATGAAAACTGACCTTTTCCAGTCTTGTGGCCACTGCGGAGCCATTATCAATCAGGAGCAATTACTTCATCCTATTTTCCAGTACCTCACTAGGAAGTCTCTCCTTTATGCAGGTGAAGAGAATCCATTTTAGAACAAGGGCTGTCTTAGGTAACAAATGACTTGTTCTGCAAACGAACTTGATATTATGCAGATGTCATATGGTAAGGGGCCATACCCTTTGTGGATCTCCCTTCCTTCCTTCCCTCCCCAACCCTGATAAATAATCTCCATTGAATTCATCCCAAAGGAACATGATTGATTTTTCTGGCTACTAATAAACAAAGAATCTGATGGTCCACATCCTTTGTCTGAATCCACATTCTTGATCATTTGGCCTGATGTTTCCTAAAACATTTATTCTTTTATGGCAAAGAAAAGTCCCAACACTCATTGCCCAAATTTGGTGATCTGAGCACAGGATTTCCTGATAAAATTGCTTTCTAGTTCAGAATCCTATCTTCATCTTTTTACCCATACATGCTCCCCACAGAGATGATGAACAAGGAGGTGTGATGTCCTTCAGGGACATGACATGCTTCTCTGGGCAGCTCCACTAGGATTTAGGACCCATGAGGTGCCACTACTGAGAAAGGAAACCTTTCACCATTCATGGAAAATATCCCCAGGTTTGCTTGCCAGAAACAGGCAGGCACCCAGAACATCAGCTTTTTAAAAAAAATATCTGTACTTTCTGAACAATTAGTGGCCCAATGCCATTAGAGATGTCATTTGTCACAGTATAAACTGCAAAGGAACACAGGGAAGCAGAATGAAGAGAACAAAGAGCTGTTAAGAGATGCTTCTTCTTTAGATCTTTCAGTATGCAGTTTTATGAAGTTCTTAGGATTTCCTCAGCAAGTAGAGCAATCCAGTGAATGAATTCAAAAGCTTTAAAAAATATCCTCTCAAATTATTTCTTCTTCTCTTTCTTTGGTTGTGAAAGGGAAATGAAGAGAAAAGAAAACACATTCATTCCGTTCAGTAAATATTTATTGAGCTGCCAGGTATGTTTCTGATGCTGGGAATACAGCAGTAGTTAAATAGACAAAGAACTGCCTCTTGCAGTTGACATTCTAATCATAGAGAAAAATGAGAAGCAAAGAAACAAGTACAGAATAGAATGATCATAAGTGACTGGGATGCAATTTTTAGATGGGAGGTTGGGCCAGGAAAGGACAGAGTGGGCAATAGCTCCCTGCTTCTAGTGTGACTCTTTCCAAACTAAAGTTCTTGGCCTTCAGCCAAAGGGCTTCACATTGTTTCTGGAACTTCCGAGGAAGAACTCCTTTGCCTGAGTCCCAGACCAGGCCCTTGATACACTAAAGGACTTTCAAAAATCCTCTCTCCAGACAGGTGCTTAGCAAGGAACACAACTGTTGTCTTGCAGCAAAATCTTGTTTTTGAGTGTCAAAAGCTAGATAGTATCCCAGTCTATCTTTTTAGCCTCTCAGTAATAAGTTGTATATCACTCTCAAGCAGAAGAACGGCTCAGATGAACTGGAATAAAGAAAAGTAAAATGCAATAAGCACACTAATAATTTGAAAGATCTCACACCCTCATGATTACTAAGCTCATACTGAGTGCCAGATATTGTGCCAACACCTGACGGAACAATGTAAATAAAACAAGGTGTTTTGCCTCAAAGACAAGTCTAATAGAGTCATCTGTAAGATGAAAAGTTGGGGCCAGATTGGTGTTTCTCAGTGTTATGTGCATTTGAGACAGAACAGTATTTTAGTATGTCAGTTCAGTCGCTCAGTTGTGTCTGACTCTTTGTGACCCCATGGGCTGCAGCATGCCAGGCTTCCCTGTCCACCACCAACTCCCGGAGCTTGCTAAAATTCATGCCCATCAAGTCGGTGATGCCATCCAACCATCTCATCCTGTCATCCCCTTCTCTTCCTGCTTTCAATCTTTCCCAGCATCAGGGTCTTTTCCAATGAGTCAGTTCTTCACATCAGGTGACCAAAGTATTGGAGTTTCAACTTCAGCATCCATCTTTCCGATGAATATTCAGGGCTGATTTCCTTTAGGATGGACTTGTTGGATCTCCCTGCTGTCCAAGGGACTCTCAAGAGTCTTCTCCAACACCACAGTTCAAAAGCATCAATTCTTTGGTGCTCAGCTTTCTTTATAGTCCAACTCTCACATCCATACATGACTGCTGGAAAAACCATAGCTTTGACTAGATGGACCTTAGTCGGCAAAGTAATGTCTCTGCTTTTTAATATGCTGTCTAGGTAATACCAAGCCATCCTGCACTTAGTAGGGAATTTAGCATTCCTGTTCCTTGCTGTCTTCCTTGCCAGGGGCTCCATAACAAAATCTCTCAGGCTGGATGGCTTAAACATCAGAAATGTAATTCTCAGCATTCTAGAGTCTAGAAGTCCAACACCAAGGTGTCGACAGTTTGATTTATCCTGAGGCCCTTCTTCTTAGCTTACAGATGGTTGTCTTCTTGATGGGTCCTCCCATGGCCTTTTCTTTGTATGCTCACATCCCTGGTGTTTGTCCTTTCTTGTAAGGACATCAGTCCTATTGAATCAGGATCCCACCTTTATGAGCTCATTTAACCCAAATTACCTACTTAAAAGCTCTGTATTCAAATATAGTCACACTGGGGGGTTAAGATTTCAACATACAAACTTCAAGGGGAGACAGTTCAGTTCATAGCCCTTGCCAAACTAACTACCGGTAACACCAATCAAAGATAACCGAAGATAGTCCGATCTATTCACAAATGGATCCTAAGAGGATGGTCTACAATATTGAGTATTTTCATAACTACTTTATTTGATTGTAAATGCCTGTTTACCTACCAGTTTTAGTGATCATCTGATGTCAGGCGAGATGATTCTTTGCAAAAAGTGCTTTTTATTTTTCGGCCATGCTGCATGGCTTCTGGGATCTTAGTTCCCCAAGCAGGGATTGAACCCAGGCCCTTGACGATGAAAACACTGAGTCCTAACCACTGGACCACCAGGGAAATCCCCCAAAGTACCTTCTGAACCAACTCCAAGAGAAATCCAGTGCGGTACTTCTATCATGAGGTAAAGCTGATAATATCACCTCTCTTTCAGAGTTTGCTTATCCTAAATTAATACACTGTGAAACACAGGCAGAGAGACTGAAAGAGTTATCTATATAGTCCTCCCTAGAATTGAATAGATTTTTTTTGACAAATGAATATCATAAAAGTCAATAGTATCTGTTCTAAGATCTAAAATGAATAGGATTTAATGAGGAATGTAGAGGGAAGAAGTCTCAGGGGGATTGAAAAGTGATTTCTAGATAGAAGGAGAAAAAAAAAGCATGACCCTCCAGCTGAGCTGCAGTTAAGATATTAAACATGATAACCAGGAAGTTTTTTGCATGTGATTTACATATTAATACCATGTATTGGAGTAGGAAATGGCAACCCACTCCAGTATTCCAGCCTGGAGAATTCCATTGACAGAGGAACCTGTAGGGCTACAGTCCCTGGGGTTGCAGAGTCCTGAGTGACTGAATACACACCCACACACACTCACAGACTTAGTAGTTACAGTGCCAAGTATGGTAATATGAGCATTCCACATATGCTATTATTTGATTTAGTATTGTTAAAAATCAACTAAACTAGGATATTTCTACAGCTCCTCAACTCTTCCTCAACCTCCCCGCTTCACCTTCCATACACACACCTCTTGAGCCAACTAGGAGACAGAGATACCGAGAATAAGAAATGATGATGCCCTGGCCTAGGGAAGTGATGGTGGGAGGGCTGAGGCGTGGACACATTTGAGAGCTGTTCAGGAGGCAGGATCAGCAGAATTTAGTGACTTTGGGTTGGTTACGGGCTAAGGGAAATGAATAGTCTAAGTTGGTGCTGGGAGCAACTTTCTGCCTGGGGATGGCATTCACTGCAGAAGAATATCCAGGAGAAGGCATGGGTTCATGACTTCGAAAGAGATCTATAGGGCTGCCATTGGGCAGGACAGGTTTTGTTGAGGGCCTCCACTCCCTCTGCTTCCTTTTATCTTAAGCTCTTTGTGTCAGTTTCCTCAATATGCAAAGAGCTGGACAACCCACCCCTTCATCATGCAGGATGGCTGTGAGGATGAGGTGAGAGAATGGATATGCCAGTGTCTGGGCCACAGAAAGCCTCGCACAAATATTATTCTCCACCTTCCTTCCTCCTGCCAACCCTGGGTCTGTGGTTCTACAGATGCTACTCATCCTGACCCGTGAGTATATCAACACCTCTAGGGGTGGGCTGAGAGACAAAGGGTGAAATGAAGAGGCTGGAGGAGGCAACATCTCGTAGGTGATAGTTATTTATTCGATAAGTCGTGTCTAACTCCTTGCGACCCCATGGACAGTAGCCTACCAGGCTCCTCTGTTTCCCAGGCAAGAATGCTAGAGTGGGTTGCCATTTCCTTCTCCAGGGGATCTTCTTGACCCAGGGACCAAGCCTGTGTCTCCTGCATTGGCAGGCGGATTCTTTACCATCTGAGCCACCAAGGAAGCCCCAGTATCTAGAAGGGGTGCTAACTTTCAGTAGATTGGTCTGAAGTTAAGAGGGCAGGTGCACAGTTGGAGATAGGAGACTGGTATCTGAGAGAGCAAGTGGAAAGATGTCTTGAAGAAATTCCCCTACTTTCATAGTTCTGACTGGTAATCACTCTGCCTTCCAGCATTTGGTGTATTTAGAAATGAATCAAGTGCCCTCTGCCACAGTCCAGGCTTCATAATGTGTACTCACACCTCAGATTTCCAGGTGGTGTCCTTCTGGGTTCCTGAAAATTTTGAGACCGGTTTTGCAACTTTCTACGTCAATCAGCTCTGTGGCTCTAAAATAGAACTGGCCCTATGAACTGGAATTCTCATCTACAGCCAGATTGAGGCCTGCTTCATCTTGATCCTCTGTCTGCCGGAGGGTGACTGGCTTGCAGTAGGGTAGGAGCCAGAATGGGAACATTGGGGACAACTAACCGTAGAGAAAATCTGGCCAAAGAGGAGAAGGGACCCTTAATATTATGGAGACTGGTGTTTGGCACCCAGCAAAATTCTCTCTCTGTCTTGTATTTAATTCCATATGGTTCCTGTTAGAGAATATCCTGCTTATAACCATTTATTACATTCAGATTTTACTTTTGTTAAATCACATTGCTACAAATATCACATTTAAGATTATACTGGGATGCGTTAATCTGCAGCATCATTTTAATTTTGTGGCAGTTTCACCAAACAGCTGCCTCTGGAGCCACCTGCTGACAGTTTAGAATCCTGAGCATTTAACATGACTAAGGAAAGAGCATTCCAGGCTAGTACGAGAAAGGGACAATCTAAACTCTGGGCTGTTGATCCCCTTTACTTGCTGTACCAGAATAAATCCATACAGACATTTCTTTTCCTTCCCAACCCAAACACCCATCCCTCCCACCCATTTTGAAAAAAACGTGTTGCAGTTTCTTTGGCATCTGTTTCAATAAAATGGTCCTCTGCCTTGGAAATTTATGGTTTTTGGTTTTCGATATCTTTGGTGCTCTGTGCCAGCTCATACATATTCCTTAAACTGAGTCTGTATTCCATTAGAATCCACCCTGGAGGTGCTGAGTCGTGGGCACTTGGAGCAGGGATTATTTCAGTAGAAATTCTTGGCACATATTCTCAGGCCAAACAATGCAGGGAGAAGTGGGAGGAGAGATGATGAAAAAAAGGAGCCAAAGATCTGCTGAAAGCACCGGAAAGCCCACCACTAAAAATAAGTAATCCTCTGACCTGGGAATATGCATATCATCATACCCCAGTCAGTGTGGCTAAGGTTTGAGGTCTTTCTTAAGAGTCACAAATCTTGTATGTGAGGCAGAGAACTTGCTGATTAGGACATCATGCTGCTTCTCATGATATGGCCTTGCCCCATCTGCCAATCAGGGATTCCATCTTTTAAACCACCTTCTGGTTTAAATATCCTGCAAAGGATAAAACCTGACAATGGACAGTTTAGTATGAGCTGCTCTGCTCATGTAATCAGATCAACAAAATACCATATATCCTGGGTGGCTTAAACAACAGAAATTTACTTCTTTATGGTTCTGAAAGTCGAAAGTCTGAGATCAGGGTGCCAATATGTGCCCCCACATGGTATGGAGAGAGAGGATGTGTGGTGAGGGGAGAGGGGAATATCAATCTTTGGTATATTTTCTTATAAAGGCATTAATCCCATCATGAGGGTCCCATTCTCATGACCTCATCTAGACCCAATTACTTCCCAAAGGCCCCACCTCCTAGTACCATCACATTGGGTGTTTAAGTGTTTCAGCATATGAATTGGTGGGAGGGGCACAATTCACGCCATAGTGAGTACCAAGTTTATCTCTCAGACACATGAGTATTCCTGGGCTGTGGAAAAGAGCAGAGAGGAGTTTCTTCCTCTGGTGGTTGTGGTGGTGGTGGTGGTGGTGGTGGTGATAGTGGCAGAGAATCAGCAGTTCAGTTCAGTTCAGTCGCTCAGTCGTGTCCGACTCTGTGACCCCATGAATCGCAGCTCGCCAGGCCTCCCTGTCCATCACCATCTCCCGGAGTTCACTCAGACTCACGTCCATCATGTCCGTGATGCCATCCAGCCATCTCATCCTGGGTCATCCCCTTCTCCTCCTGCCCCCAATCGCTCCCACCATCAGAGTCTTTCCCAATGAAATCAACTCTTCGCATGAGGTGGCCAAAGTACTGGAGTTTCAGCTTTAGCATCATTC
>SJYQ01001634.1:72795-169756 GCA_006410935.1 Redunca redunca | reverse complement strand
GGTCCCATCACTTCATGGCAAATAGATGGGGGAACAATGGAAACAGTGACAGACTTTATTTTCTTGGGCTCCAAAATCACTGCAGATGGTGACTGCGGCCATGAAATTAAAAGACGCTTGCTCCTTGGAAGAAAACCTGTGCAAACCTAGACAGCATATTAAAAAGCAGAGACATTACTTTGCCGACAAAGGTCTGTCTAGTCAAAGCTATGGTTTTTCCAGTAGTCAAGTACAGATGTGAGAGTTAGACCATAAAGAAAGCTGAGCACCCAAGAATTGATGCCTTTGAACTGTGGTATTGGAGGAGACTCTTGAGAGTCCCTTGGACTGCAAGGAGATCCAACCAGTCAATCCTATAGGAAATCAATCCTGAATATTGATGCTGAAGCTGAAACTCCAATACTTTGGCCACCTGTTGCAAAGAACTGACTCATCAGAAAAGACCCTGATGCTGGGAAAGATTAAAGGTGGGAAGAGAAGGGGACCACAGAGCATGAGGTGGTTGGATAGCATCACCGACTCCATGGATATGAGTTTGAGCAAGCTCCGGGAGTTGGTCATGGACAGGGAAGCCTGGCACACTGCAGTCCATGGGGTCGCAAAGAATCGGACACCACTGAGCAACTGAACCGAACTGAACTGAATCTTGAATGCCACATCAAATGCCAAAATATTCAAAGAATTTTCACTACCTGTTTTAAAGATTTACTCTAACTGTATTAGTTTTTATTTATTTACTGTATTTATTTTCTGAATTAGTGTTAACAAAGGAGTGGGCATTTAATCAATGGAATAGCATAGAAAGGCTAGACATATATCTACACATATATGTCAATTAATCCTTGAAATGCTGCAAAAGGCAATTCAGTGAGGAAAGGAAAGTCCTTTAAGAAATGATACTGAAACAACTGGACATAGAGATGGGAAAAAAGTAAAACTCATCCCTTCTGTACACGTTACAAAAAAATTAACTCTAAGTGGCTCTAGGACCTAAATGTAAAATAGAAAGCTATAAATTTTTAGAAGAAAACAGAATAAACTTTGTGACCTTGCTTGAGCTTCTAAGACAAGCTTTCAGAAACATTCCTAAGGATTTATCAAGATCATATATCCAAGGAAGGCTACAGAAGACCAAGGTGTATTTCTTTAAAAGGTAATATTTTTCATCTATCAAACTGGCAAGAATTATGGTACCTAGTGTGGGCCAGGATATGAGAGTCAGGAAATCTCCTACACTCAAAGGAAAAGAAAAAGGATTCTTACATAATTCTTTAATCCTTACATAATCCTTAGGTGCAACACAATAATATAAACAATTTAATGTCTTTTAGGTAGTCTAACATTTAGGTATTTATTCTGATGAGCTGCCTTGGTGGATCAGAGGTTAAAGTGTCTGCCTGCAATGTGGGAGATCTGGATTCGATCCCTGGGTCGGGAAGATCCCCGGGAGAAGGAAATGGCAACCCACTCCAGTATTCTTGCCTAGAGAATCCCATGGAGAGAGGAGCCTGGTAGGCTACAGTCCATGGGNCAGAGAAGGGAAAAGTCTTGCTTCTTCGCCCTGGAACAGGGCACTCACTCGACCTCCCAACTTTTCCGTTGTGACTTTTGCAGCTTGTTCGACTTCTTAACTGTAGCCTCTTTTCCCCGCCCCAATTTTTAGGTAACTTTTGCAACATCTCTTCCTCCCACGTACACGAATTTTTAAAGTACTGACTATCCGGGACAGAATGCAGGGGTTGGTTCCAGCTGGGGCGAGTGCAGAGGCTGGAGAAGGGAGCCCTGTTACCATGGAGACCGGGGAAGTGGTTCAGGGGCAGCTGGCTTGCGACCAATCAGAGAACTCGGCCGAAGGGGGCGGGGCCAAGCGGACTACATTTCCCAGAAGCCTCGGGGGCTTCGAGCTGTTTTCCGCTCCCCATCCACTGGGCTGTTCCAGCCTGGGGCTGCCAGGGAGCCTGCGGGTTCGTTGGGCCCGCCTGGCCGAGCCAAGCTAGAGAAATGATCCCCGCCTCGCAGCGTGTCGCTTGAGAAGGGGCCGCTCTGGCCTGGTGGCAGGCCAGCCGCGGCGCGGGACGCGGGCCAGAAGGGGCGTATCGTCGTCCCGTGCTGCTGCTGAATGTCGACTCCAGACGATGCGGAGAGGCTCTCGCCGCTCGCCCAGAGATGGCCCCGCGCGAGCAAGTTCCTCCTGTCGGGCTGCGCGGCCACCGTGGCCGAGCTAGGTACCCGGCCGTCCAGCCTGGGCCTCCCCGGCTCGACCTCCAGGGCCGCCCGAGGGTGGGGGGCCGGGCGGGTGGCTTCGTTTCCGAGTGGATGCAACCCCGTCGGTCCACACCTGTCCTGGCAGGTGTGGCGAGGTGGGGGCAAGGCCAGTCTTGGGAGGAGGAGGAGGGAGTGGAGGTCACGAAGGTTTCTTCCTTCCAGTTTTGTCTCCGTCGGATGTGCTGTTGCACCTGAATGTGTCCTTTTAGAAGCTTCCTGAGCTGTTACTCCCCTATAGGCATCATTTTCCCTTTTGTGAGGATGCCCCTTTTAAAAACACAATCCACTTTCCGTCTTTATTGAGGACATCTCTGTTTATATTCTTACCCAGCCTCACTATATCGTTGTGTTTTGGGTCCAAGTTGTGGACTCAACTTGTGGGACTTAAGTTCTTAACCCATTCCTTACCGAGCATCCATCCACTCAGCATCTGCCTGTTGACCTCTTTGAGCTGAGCTCAGCTACACTCTGTATACCTTGCGAGAGTCTGGGAGGTTAATATATAAACGCTAAATCCAAGGCAAGGCAAGGATTGATCACAACATTATTATAATGACCACAGTGCAGGAGACTGTGGAGATACAGTTAAAAAGACCTTCTTACAGGTTGGTGGGGAGACATGTAGAGACAGACAGTTACATTAGGCTACTTATTGTAATGGAGGTGTTATCTTAAGGGCAGAGAGGATGAACAATTACATCTGCGTGAGCAAAGTCAGAGGGGCTACTTAGAGTGGAGTTATGATGCTCTTGCAAGAACAGGAGGTGCTTTTTGCAGGAATTTTATGAGTATAGTGCCGTATTTCCGCTGTGAAGCCTTCCCTGTACATTTTAACATGACGCTTTCATCTTCTTGCCCATTTTAAAGAAAAAGAAAAAGCAGTAGCTCCAATGTGTTTTCATTTGTAAGTGTTAGCCCTGTTCTAAAACAAGTTTACTTTGTATTTCCAGCAGCGCCAAAACATGATCTCTTTTTTTTGCTCCTAGTGCTCATCCATTCTTTCCCTTTGAACCCTCCTTATTTTTTTTCTCTCTGTTCCCCCAAAGCTGAAGAATTATTATCCATTGTTTTCACTGAAATACTATTCATCAACTTAAAAAAAATTTAAAGCAGATTTCTAAATGATTAGCTATATTCCCAGTTTCTTGGCTTTTTTTTAACCCGGTGTTTCCTCCTGTTAAAAACTTGTGGAGAATTGTGTGGGGGCGAGGAGTGAGAACCAGGGGAATCAAAATATGAGATAGTTTTGAGTACAAAACGATTTAGGATCAGAACCTGAAGCATTATTTAAGTAACCAGCAAGAAAGTCAAAATTATTTGAAGAGGCATAATTATGCTAATATAGAAGTGGCTATATCTTAAGATTTTGCAGGCTTCATATGTCAGTAAAGCACTGCTTAAATTCTCTGTATGCACACAACTTTTGTTTTAGGAAAACAATCAGCAAAATAATTAACTTTTCCAAAGACCAGTGGTGCAGATTGACTATTCTCTTGGAAAAGGCACAGCTATGGTTTTGTATCAGGTGGTGGTTACTGGAAAGACACACAGTGTCGCTAATGTTTATGAACTTATCTGAATCGTTGTGTATATAAAGTTAAGAGCTTGATCTTCCTTACGTGAGCCAGTTAGCTTCACTTGTTTCAAGGCAAAAGGTCTACCTCTAATTCAAGATGTAATCATTAGGAAAAAAATTTCAGGTATAGTTGGTATTTTGTTAAGGAGGTCATGCAGAAAACTCATCAGTGCTGGGAAAAAAAATACTCAACACTACCTTTCTTGAAAGAATATTGAGCCTGCCACCCTTGGGTAGAAAAGAAATGATAAACTCCATGATGCATCTTCTGTTATTCAGACACTCAGGCCAGTGATTCATCCACATGGGAGCATTACCCATGAAATGACAGAATTCAGCTTCGTCTGGCATTTATTAAGAACCTGCCATAATAGTACAGTATTCTAAAAGTCACATTGGCTCATAATCACGGTTGCAGACCAGGGCACATCTTAGACTATAGATACCTGAAATTATTCCCACTGGAAAGCAAAAATTGAGGACAAAAGTAGATTTTAGATGGACATTTATGACTGAAAAGACCCCAAGGCTTGTCACTTTTTGTTTTCTTTGTGCTCTGGGACAGTGATTCTCAAGTTTGGGAGTGTGTCAGAATCCACTGATGTCTTAACCCCATCTGCCTACTGAAATTCCATAGGCGTGGGGCTAGGAAATAATGTAATTTTTAACAATCTCCCTAGTTGATTCTGATGTATTCTGAAATTTGAGAATCACCCATCTTGTGGTGACTAAAATCTGGGTCCTGTTGTGATTTTTCTAAAAAAAAAATTTGTTCACTTTTCTGAATGTTATGGGTTTCCCCCTCGTTTTGTTTTTTCTTGTCGTTGTTGTTGTCAGCAACCTTTCCCCTCGACCTCACAAAAACTCGACTTCAAATACAAGGAGAAGCTGCCCTTGCTCGGTTGGGAGATGGTGCAACGGAGTCTGCTCCATATAGGGGCATGGTGCGCACTGCCCTAGGGATTGTCCAGGAGGAAGGCTTTCTAAAGCTCTGGCAAGGAGTGACACCCGCCATTTACAGACACATAGGTATTTATCTTGATTCTAGTTTGTCATGATTTTTGTGTTTGTCTCCTCTGCTTTCCTGTTGAGTTGTGTCTAAAAGCCAGCTGGTTTCCTTCTACTAATGTGATAAATGACTATATAATCTCTTAACCACCAATGCTTATTAAGGAATTATAGCCTCAGGGCTTTGTAAATTCATACAGAAGTATTTAGGGATGAACTGTCATGATGTCACGGTATTTTCTAATGCACTCTGAAATAACTGAGGGAAAGAAAAAGCAAGTAAGGTGAAAATGTTAGTAATTGATAAATCTCCATGATAGACATAGAGTATTATTTTTCTCTACTTTGCTGTATGCTTGAAAGGATTCCTGATAAAAAGGCTTTTTAATTTTAAGAAAGAAGAAGATGAATCACTGCAATTTTTATCGACTTGAGGAACTTTTAAACACAAAATTTATTATTTTTTTTTTACATTCTTTGAAATTGAAAATATATTTGAATGCAATGCCAGATCTTACCAGTCTCTGTCCCTTGTGTCCAAGGCCAGGTTGATCTGAAAGGAGAGCAAGGGTGACTATCTAATCCAACCTTGGCAATAGAGTAAAAGCAACACAGGTGATTTTTGCCTCACTTCCCAGGCTACCTATGTGGGCCTTTAGTCACTCTGAAAGGAAAACATTTGAAATTATAATACTGCCAACGAGAAACTTTTCTGCTCTGCTTCCAGTGGGGCACCCACAGTAATAGAAGTTACTGAGTTTCTAGCTTGTGGACAGAATATAAACTTGCCTTCAAAAGGAGAAGGGATGGGTATGGCATTTTCCTCTTCTCTATATATTCTTAATTATTCCTCAAGTATGTAGGGACCTTTGATCAGAAAAGTGCCCAGTACCAATATTTACCAGCTTTGTATTTTTAAAGCTTCAGTTTTCCAGATGAGCACATTATAGTATATTCACCAGGAACTGTCCAGAAATATGATTGATTTGGTACTTTGTATGTTTTTGAATATCCTAAAATCCTGCATCAAACTTCCTGAAATATCAAGAAAATCTCTCTCTCTGAATACCATGTATTGATTTTCATCATTTTTCTTTCTTATTCTTTTCTTTAATAGCTGCTTCTTGCTTCCCAATATCATTTTGAGTTTCACTTTTCATTTGTATTTTGTTGACCACCATATGTGGTTTTATAGTTAAGATTCATTTCATATGTTTGAGATTGATTACCTTAACATAGTAAATTATCCAGTGAAGTTGCATGTTTATTGAATGAAAATGCCTGCTGTGTCCAAGCTCTGTACTAGGGTGTATAGTGTAATGAAAACACACAAAATCTGCCTTGAAAGGCTTATGGTCTGCTGGAAAGATGAACAAGTAAACCAAGTTAGTTTCTAATCAAGATGATAAGTGCAGTGTTAGACACACACCTGGGGAGTTCTGGGGGATCATAGAAGCATGACAGGTGTAATGACGGCCTAAAACACTGGAGGCCAGGTCAGAGGGCACTTTCTGGAAAACATGTTCTTTGAGTGGAGTCTTGAAAGAGTAGGAGGAGTTAGCAATGATAATCCATTATTATAGATCCATTATTATAGAAGGGATAATCCATTCAAGAAAGATCAGGCAACATAAAAGGCCTGAGGCTTTACAAGGCATGCACATTTGGAGAACCACCAAGGCCAGGTGTCAGAAGCCTAGGTTATACGAGAGGAAGACACAGCTAGGGAGATCAGCTAGGCTACATCAAAGCATCCTCTTACTTTACTAAAGGTAGGGCTGAATTCATCCTTTCAATGCTCTGTTTTGCACAGTGTATTCTGGAGGTCGAATGGTCACTTATGAACATCTCCGTGAAGTTGTGTTTGGCAAAAGTGAAGATAAGCATTATCCCCTTTGGTAAGTTTTGCTTTGAAAAGAATACACTGTATTGTACAACACAGGGAATGTAGCCAGTATCTTATAATAACTATAAATAGAGCCTAACCTTTACAAACTGTGAATCACTATATTGTATACCTATAATTTATTTAGTATCATACATCTACTATATTTCACTTTTTATAAAAAGAAAGAAGAAAGAGTCCAGGGACAGAGTCTCTTCAGAGAGAGGAATGTTTTCAAAACCCTTTTATTTTGTAAAACTACTAAAACAGTAACCTATAAAACTTGGCTTACCAGCCTTTGTTAGACTGACTACATCAATGCTGTTTTTATTCCCCTGTGGTCAGAATTAAACTGCAGTTAAATTATATCTTTGAAGCAACTGTCCTTCCTTTGAATTTCAGACCATTAAAGGGGCCTGAAACTTCAGATTTGAATTTTGACTCCTGGTCCCTGAGCCCTCCCATCAGTAGACAAACCATCTACTCTCCTCTGTGATTTGTGTGGGTTTGTTTTTTTTTTGCTTCACTTTGTCTTAAATCTCTTATGCAGGGGCTGTACCAGCATGGTATTGTTTCCTACAAAATGTGTGAAATTGATAACAACCTTTAGAAAAATGTATTTCCTTTTATAATTAGGAAATCAGTGATTGGAGGGATGATGGCTGGTGTTGTTGGCCAATTTTTAGCCAACCCCACTGACCTAGTGAAGGTTCAAATGCAAATGGAAGGAAAAAGGAAACTTGAAGGAAAACCACTGCGGTAGGTCCTCCGCTAACAGGTACCTTTCCTTTCCCCTTTGACCTCTGCATTTTTGGGCCCCAGCATTCAGTAAAGGCATTCATTGTGACTCCTAGTTTGGAAGTGATACTCGCTAAGAGGAGACTGGAGGGGGGGCCTTCTCTTTACCTGGTATGCTGTACCTGTTCTTTACCAGACAGACTGCACGTGCATCACTCTGCTACTCTTCCAGCCAAGGCAGCTAGACTTGTCCCCTACTGGTGCTTGATAGAAAGAATCTGATCATTAACAGTTGCCCTGGTGTGAATTCCAATTCTGCCTTCGTAGCTTGGCCTCGTGGAAGTCCCTTAACATTTCTAGCCTCTGTTTCTTCATCTTTAAGAGACACTATCTGAGATGGTTTCCATTACAGAGGTGCCAGAAAACCTGTTTTCTTTCCCTTTCTCCCTGCAGGAAGGGTAATAGCAAGGTAAACCTTATGAATTGTTCTACTTTCCTGTCTAATTTCTCTCTGCCTCTTTTCCCAAGTTTAAGGAACTTTGTTTTTTTTCTAACTTCAATATTACTATACTGGTATGATATAAAATCTTCCTGTTGCACTATGCTGTATTGTCAAAATCTGCCTTTTTTCAAACAGCCTCTCATTCAAGTTTATTCAGATACCACTTAGGCAGTTTCTTCTAGAAAAGAGGCAAATCTTGCAGACAGACAGACAACCCTCTGCCAGGAAATAGAGAAAATGTAGGCTGTCCTGAGCTGAGCATGCAGGGGTCTGCTCCTCTGAACAACGTGGGTGTGTGGCTGAGCCAGAGGTGGAGGAGAGTTTGGGGTCTCCTTTGGTGGTTTGCCACGACCACTGCCCTCTGCCCTGCTGCCCCTCCAGCTGCTGCTGCTGCTGCTAAGTCGCTTCAGTCGTGTCCGACCCTGTGCGACCCCATAGACGGTAGCCCACCAGGCTCCCCGCCCCTGGGATTCTCCAGGCAAGAACACTGGAGTGGGTTGCCATTTCCTTCTCCAATGCATGAAAGTGAAAAGTCAAAGTGAAGTCACTCAGTCGTGTCTGACTCTTCACGACCCCATAGACTGCAGCCTACCAGGCTCCTCCGTCCATGGGATTTTCCAGGCAAGAGTAATAGAGTGGGGTGCCATTGCCTTCTCCAGCTCCTCCAGCTGACTCAGTGCAAAGTGAGGGTGGGCTGTGGCAGTCCAGGCCCCCTTCCCAACAGGGACCTAAGTAACGTGGACCAGGGAGGAGAAAAGAGTACCACTCTGACTTAACCATATAGTTTACAGCATCCCAGGACCCATTTTGTCATCTTGTAACAACTTCTGATTACTATAAAAAAAAATGTAAATGAAGTTGCTCAGTCCTGTCCGACTCTTTGTGACTCCATGGACTGTAGCCTACCAGGCTCCTCTGTCCATGGGATTTTCCAGGCAATAGTACTGGAGTGGATTGCCATTTCCCTCCCCAGCGGATCTTCCCGACTCAGGGATCGAACTTGGGTCTCCCACATTGTAGACAGATGCTTCACCATCTGAGCCACCAGGGAAGTCTGATTACTATGGAGCAGGGCAAAGTGATATTGCCTTGGTTGGCTACGTGTAGAAAAGGAACTGTTGGGGTCCAGAAATGACTGAGTTTTCACTGATCACCTCAATATTTTTCCTTCTCTTTGTCTCTGATGTAGACATTTTGGTTTTGATATAATAGTTTTTAAAAATTGCTGTAAAGAACATGAACCTTGGGATCAAGCAACCTGGGATTCAAATCCAGCCTTTACCACATTTTAGCTGTATAACCCTAGTCAAGTTCTTAACTTCCCTAAGCCTCACTTTCTTTGTTCGGATGAGAATTGGAATAATAATAACATACTCCATAGAGTTATTAGGAATAAAATGTATCATATATATCTATATAACAAGCCTGGTGCTTAGTAAGTGCATTAATAAGTAAATTCTGTTAATAAATAAATTCTAGCTATGGTGACCATTATTCATGAGCATACTTCTTATGTAACAGAATAGCAATTATGAATGCCCAGTAAATAGATCATATTATCTTTTTGGTGAGACTCAGAGACTTTAATGCCTGAGTAAAGCCACACAACTAGTAAGTGATAAGGTGGTATTTGACACCAGGCATTTCTGGCTATATACAACCCAGGTTTTTATTTATATCAGAGGTCTCCAGCTTTGGTTCACTAGCACCATTTTCATCTGTGTATAGAAAAATGTGCAAAATAAGGAAAAGATAAATTTTCATAAAGCTATAAGTATTCAGTTTTAAGAACTCTTCTGAAATTCTTCATCCTAACTTTTGGTCTAAAATANAGCTATAAGTATTCAGTTTTAAGAACTCTTCTGAAATTCTTCATTCTAACTTTTGGTCTAAAATATCATTTCTTTCATGAAGTGACATGAGAATTAATCTTTTAATGTTGTCATTTGGTAAAATTACAAAATTTGAAAGTCTCCCATAATATGAGGAAAATGAACTTAGAGGTCTGATAGACACTGTTCCCTCCTATAATTAATATGTGCACAGACGATGTAAAATGTCAAGAAATGAGTTTTAATCTATTTAATAATCTGAGAAGAGGATGGATGTTACAGTTTATAAAGGTTTCCATAAAAATGTTTAAATCAAAAATTGGCCTTTTTTCTAAAAAACTGTTAAGTTTATCTGGGAATTACACTTACATCGGTTGCTTTACTTTTTAACAATTCTAGATGGTTAAGATATTATTGTACTCCAAATCATAACAGTTATAGACGAAGCTTATGCAGTTGCATCACATACACAGGAATGCATAGAGTTTTCACATTTATTATTATTTCCCTTTAGATTTCGTGGTGTGCATCATGCCTTTGCAAAAATCTTAGCTGAAGGAGGAATACGTGGGCTTTGGGCAGGCTGGGTACCCAATATACAAAGAGCAGCGCTGGTGAATATGGGAGGTAACGGAAACTTTATTGAATTCTGAGAAGTTCTGATGACCTTAACCATTTTAACTATAAGCACTTACAATGGGGAAAATGAGAATTTTTATCTTATTATTTTTAATAATATGTACTGGCAACAGTCTTATTTTATGTTGTAATGTTGTAATTGAATATTTTCCCTAGAGTGGTCTCACTTTATTCTACAATGATGTATGAAAGGATTTCCTAAAACTAGCAACTTGTGACAGTAAGGAGAAAATACCAAACCATTACTAAGGGTTTCTCCCCACCCCATACCTTCCTCTAAGATTCAAACTGGTATATGTACCATATGTGATGGTCATTATATCTAGACTACAGATCTTTCCCCCCAGTAATCCTGCTCCTCTTGCTATATAATCCATCTTGTACGGCTGGACACCTCAGGCTGGAAACCTCAATGTTTCCTTCACTCATTCCCATCTCTCAATTCCCATAGTCAGTCACTGATTTCTTCTGTCTTCTAAATATTTCTTAAATGTTCCCCCCTCCAGCCTTATGCTAAGTGCAATAAGTCAGTCAGAGAAAGACAAGTACTAGATGATCTCACTTAAGGTAGGATCTGAAAAGCAAAACAAAATGAAAACAGACTCATGGATACAGAGAACGAATGAGTGGTTGCTCAAGGGGAGAGGAGTAGGGAACCAAAGTAATTGCAAGGGATTAAGAGGTACGCACTTCCAGTTATAAAAATGAGCCATGGGATGTAATGTACAGCATAAGGAATTATTCCAGTATATGGCAGTACCTTTCTACAAGGACCAGTGATTACTAGGCTTGTTGTCATGATAACCTTTTTATAATGCACGCACCTGTCAAATCACTGTGTAGTGCACCTACATAATATTGAATGTCAACTATATTTCATTGACAAGAAAAAGGTTCCCCCATCCAGTAACTACTACCTTTGTATCCTTACAATGACCATTTTTACAGTAGTAACCATCACAACACAACTAGACCCCTGCCACGGCATCTACCTGATCTCTTCCACTGCCCTCAAATTTGGACCCAATATCCAGAGAGCTTTATCGAAACTACAGATCTCAACATGTTACTGGTATCCCTACAACCCCTAACTGGCTTCTCATCACTCACGGAATAAAGTGGAAATTTCATAGCACAGAAGGTCTGCATAAATCAACCTGTGCCTTCTGGGTTTGAGCAATTCACTGATTCTGGAGCACATAGTGAAGCAGAGCCACAAGTGAAAAGTTTCCACTGGCTACACACACCACACTGCCTCAGCCAGTCTGCACTGTCTGTCCTCTTCCCTCTTCTCTATTTAGTTACTTCTGCAGATTTTTTAATATGTGGCTAAGGGGTCTTCTCCATCATGCGCTTTCCCTGAACCTCCCACAGCCAGCCCTCCCAGGCCATGGTGTGTTGGATGCCCCTGTGTGTATTTCCGTAGTTGTCTGTGCTTAGCTCTGTTGCTGTTCTCACCTCATTTCATTGCTTTCTTCTATGCATCTATTTCCTCCCCCTGGATTCTGAGCCCCCTGAAGGCACGGACTGTATTTTATTCATTTATTTTCCCAGTCCCTCTTACCTTTCCCAGTCCCTCTTACATAATCAACAAATGTTTAATGAATGACTCAGTGGATGAAAGACTCCTTTCTAAGACCAAAATTATATGATTCTAAGAAACTGATAAATAGCAGTTGTGAGAGTTATAGTAACATACCACTTAACACCAAAGGAAGTAAGTCTGTTTTATATTTTGCTATTTCAGTCCATTGATGTCTCCTGCATCATATTAGTAGATATTCTGGTTTTCAGAAAACCTTTCAGATTATCATTCCTCAATTGATTGCTTCAATATCTTTGCAGCCCAGAGTTCTCTTCCAAGTTCTAACTAGCTACTCAGCATCTTCATTTGGTATCTCAAATATATACTACTCTGAATGTGTCCAAACCAAATCATTTACTGAATCACTTCCTTCTCTGTTCTTCCCAATCTCAATATATGATATCATCATATTTTTATGATGGCTTTTTAGTTGAACGACCCAGAAACCTAGGCATGATTTTGATCTCTTTGCTTTCACTTACTGCTTACAGCCAACCAGTCACCAAATCCAGCCAGTTCTGCCTCCCAGAGAGATCTCAAGTTCTTCCACTTCTATTCATCCCTAGAGCTATGCCCTGGTCCAAAGTACTATTAATCTCCTCCTCCTGGACCACTACAGATATCTCCTAACTGGTCCCCCCGCACACATACACACATAACATCCCACAGCCATTCTGCCCCACTATGCATCTGAAATTGTTCTCATCAGGATCACTGGTGCCTGTTATTTTAAAACATTTAAATCAGTCCATTCTCATTTTCACATTGCTATAAATGGCAGCTCTGTCCTTCCAGTTGTTCAAGCTCAAAGCCTTGTAGTCATCTTTGCTTCCTTTCTTTCCCTCCATATTTAGTCTGCTGGCTATCTGTTGATTCTGTCTTCAAAACACTCAGAATCTGACCAGTGCTCCACACCCCAGTATCCAAGCCACCACTCTTTCTTACCAGAAGAACCATAGTTCTAATCTAATTAGTGGTCATATCTGATGTGCCTTGTCTCCCAGTAGTCTGAGTAGACTATCACGGTGATCTTGTAAATACTAGCCCAGGTCAGCCACTCCTCTGCCCCAGTCACCTTCTCCGACTCTTGCCTCCTCTGCTTCCGTTAAACCAGTGTTCTTGCCGTTCCTCTAACATACGAAGCTGACTTTTGCCTTTTTGACCTACTGTGGGTCTGCCTAGGACACTTTCTCATAGATACCTCCAAAGTTTACTTCCTCAAGTTTCCTGAAGGTCTCCACTTAAATATTATTTTGAGGTCATCTCCAGCTGTTCTATTTAAAATTCACACGACCATCCTTCCCTACTCTCGCACCCTCGCTGTCCCCTTTTCTTGCCTGATTTGTCTTCAGAGCAGTTACTGCCATCCGAAATGCCATGTGGCTTACTTACTTGTTTATTGTCTCCTCCTTCAATAAAGAATGGCGATTTTGTTCATTTTTGTCCATGGCTCTTTCCCCAGTGTGTAGAATAATGCCCACCACATGGTACGCTCTCAGATGTCCGGTGAATGATCAAATATATCTACCCATTCTTAGCTCTTTACAGTTCACTTCCCTATTCTTTGGTGTAGGTAATCTTTATAAAATTCCATGATTGTGATCTAGCCCTCCCTTCTTTCAAACCTTTCAACAGCTCTTCATTGTCATTAGAAAAAAAGTACAAAAAAGCTTAATGTAGAATAATGGCCAGGATCTTTTGTTTAAAGTGGTAGAATCTCAATTCAGCCGAGCTTAGGCTAAAAAAGGAATTCGTGAGCTCCAGCACTGAAAAGTGCAGGGGTTGAGCTGACTCTGAGCAAAGCTGGATTCAGATGTTCAGATGATATAATTGAGTGTCTGTCTCTCTTCCTTTTTTCCTCCCCCTCCCTCTGTCGCTCTGCTTTTCTCTGCTTGAGAACAAGAATGGGATCTTTCATCTTTGTATACATTCTTGTCCCAGGCTTAGCACATTCTTGACACAGAAGACATTCACTGTTGAGTGAATGACATATGAACTTTCTTTCTCTATGTATTGCCAGATTTAACCACTTACGACACAGTAAAACACTACTTGGTGTTGAATACTCCACTTGAGGACAACATCGTGACTCATGGCTTATCAAGGTAAGTCTGTTTTAATTTGTCTTTTTCTATTTTTTCCTATCTCATTCTTTCTTCCATATTTGGCATAAATTCTAACTTTTATCTCTTCTGATTGGGAACCTAGTGATAACACCCTTAAAGAAAGGCAATAGTACCTTTATAAAGAGCAATTTTCCTACAGTGTGTTGCAGTTAAAATGTGGAAGAGAGGGGCAGGATATTTCAGGTTAAATTTCCCCAAATATTTGCACTTTGGTAGGACTATCCCAGGGTCAATTGATTATCCAACTCAATTCCGTGGGTACGTTTGAGCATCGTTTGCATTAAAGACACTGTGCAAGGCCCTGCAGGAGATACAAAAGGTAAACCACACTGCTTCCCAGGGAGTTTACCAAGGGGAAAACCGAAACAGGTATAAAAACACTGGACAGTAAGTGCTAAAAGAAAGGGACTAGTTACTGTAGAGTTGGGCAGGGGGGAGGGAAGGGAGAAAAAAATAACCACTGAGAAGGGCCTATAAAGGAGATAGAATTAGATAACTGTTTTGAAGGGCTGTGGCTCTTGATGGATAGAGACATGCTAAAGAAGTGCTTCCTAGGAAGGAGAAACAGCTTAAACTCTTTGCAACACAAGTTCAGATTCTCCATTAAGATGAGTTACTTTATAGATGTTGAGTGGCCTTATGATTCTCTTTAGCTTCTGATCTTGTTTCCAAATTCTAGAACCCTTAATGCTATTTAGACAACCCCAAAACTGTATGAGAGGGCTTCCTAGGTAGCACAGTGGTAAAGAATCTTCCTCCCAATGCAGGAGACTTAAGAGACATGGGTTTGATCCCTGGGTCGGGAAGATCCCCTAGAGTAGGAAATGGCAACCCACTCCAGTATTTTTTCCTGGGAAAATTCCATGGACAGGGGAGCTTGGTGGGTTACAGTCCATGGGGTCGCAAGTAGTCAGACACAACTGAGTGACTCCGCACGCACGCACACAGAACTATATAAGTAGTGCCAAGTCAGTGCTATTTAGAGGTATAGCTATAGATAGAAATGATTCTTAATTTTAGGTTCACTTTAACTTTATATTCTTAGTGTAGTTTTTCTTCATTTGTCCTCTTAAAATAAGTGTTATCTTTCATGCTCCTAAGGCAATCATTCTGTCTGTCTTTGCTCACCTTTCATATTCCCAAATCTCATCCAGGTGTGTTCACAAGCAATAACATATTTTCTGTAGCCAATAGCCCAACCGCCTCTTTCAAAGCAAACAGGATTTGGGGCCTCCATCCTATAAACATGTGTATCATATCTGTACCCAACCTGACCGTCCCTTCACTGTCTCCGTTCATGCTGTTCTCTCTGCTTGTGAGACTTTCTTCCTCTGTTCTTCCTTGTCAAGTTATCCTGTGAAATAGTCTCAACTTTCAAGGGACTTTGCTGTTCCAGTGTTGCCATCTATTCTGGGAGCAGGATATTCAGTTCTGACAGCTCCACAGGGGTGTTACCTTTGTTTCTTTTTCATTGTCTTTACCCAAATGATCTTTAAATACCACCTCTAACCTAAGATTCAGGGATTTCCCAGCAGGTGTAAATCTGCCTAATGGACACAGCTCCACTTACTGGATCTGTCTGTTTTAGAAAGACGTAAGATTTACCATCACTATATTCAGCCCTAACTGAAATAAGTTTATCTTATGTTTTCTAATTCAGGTTTTGCAAATGATTGCGATCATTGGGTGCTGAGATGATTGGTACTTGGTTCATTCTTAGCCCTACCCACTAGATCAGGTTTTTAAACGGGGTCAGGGGGAGTGTGTGTGGTCCGTGAGGCAGCTCAAAAGTTGCTGTCCCTGAACTCACAGCTGGGTAGGTAAACAGTGCTGTGTGATCCAGAAGTTCTGGACGCTGCATCACAGGGTAGAATGAGTGCTCACCGAGGTCTAAAGAGGGTTGCAGCTGTGCAGTCGAGAGATTTATAGGAGCCATCAACATCCGAGGGAAGGGAGTTTGATACGAAGAAGAGGAATGAAAATAGTGCAGGCACGGAACTGGGTGCTTCAGAATGGTTAAGGGTAAACTGTATGTTATGTGTATTTTACCATAATTAAAAACAATGGTGTCTGTGCTCACTTGAGCAGCACATCTACTAAAAGCAGTGGTGTAGGGATGCTGAAGTTCTAGGGCAGAGAAGGAGCAGTAGATGTGTGGCTAGGATTTTAGGGAGATGGGGAGGCAGGTGGTAAGGTATGTTAATATAGGAGGAAGTAGAAAGGAAATTACTCAGAACGGGAAAAGCAGAGGAGTCCCCCTTTTCCCTCTTTTTAAATCATGAGGCTGTTGAGAGGTGAAACTGGGCAAAAGATTAGCTTACACTGAAGATCATATATGAGCATGGTTATTTAGTTGATGCGGAAGAGGATTGTTTATCCTGAAACCGTGCTTGTGAACTAATACAGACTAGCCTTGCACAGAGCCATCTGGTCTGCTGGAGAGAACAGAGGACGTACCCAATCATTCTCTGTCTGTCATCACTTAAGACACATTCTAGGCTTCACTTGGCAGGTATTACTGGCAAGGAGTGATAAAGGTCAATAGCAAAAAGTAGCCATGTTCCTGTCAAGTATCTAGGCAAAACTGATGTAACTTGTACGGCTCTTGTCTTATTTTGACTCTAGATACCACCTTACCTGAGGCCTGCTTAATGCAGTATTTGCTCTCTTAATATTTAAAGGAGCCTAGCCAGATCACACTACCCCCTGCAAACAATTTGATGAGAGGAGGATGAGGCAGGCCACTGGAAGCTGCCCCCCAAGGTGTCTGTGTGCTGAACAGGCCCACAGTTGCCAAAGGGGATCCTTGATGTGGTTATTATACAGGTAAAAAAAATCCTTTAATAAGTACATTAATTAATGTCTACTAATGAATGAGGGCTGCCTATCTTTTAAAAGTAGAATTTATTAATAATATTAACAGTCTGGTAGAAGTTGTCTCCACTCTTGAAACATGCGTATAGCTGAGCCGGCACCCAGCCTCTCTGAAGCAAGTGAACCAGTGAAAACCTAGTGTTTCTTTCCAGTCTTTTGAGTCAAAAAGGGGAAATTGTGTATATTTTTCCGTCTTCTTTGTTTTTCTCACCTCTTGACTGGTCTTGCATGCTGTTTCTAGTAGACTTAAGTTTTAGAACGTAGGTGAATTTTGTAGTTGGTCGCCTGTTTCTATGTAAAAATAATGAAAGTATATTAAAATGAGGGTTTCCCTCGTAGCTCAGTTGGTAAATAATTTGCCTGCAATGCAGGAGACCCCGGTTTGATTCCTGGGTTGGGAAGATCCACTGGAGAAGGGGTAGGCTACCCACTCCAGTATTCTTGGGCTTCCCTTGTGGCTCAGCTGGTAAAGAATCTGCCTGGGTTGGGAAGATCCCCTGGAGAAGGGAAAGGCTACCCACTCCAGTATTCTGGCATGGGGAATTGTGATATTAAATCTTGACTTTCAGAGGATCTGAACAAACAGGAAAGAATTTTAAAAGAATGTTAAAAATGTTAAAAGAAAGAATGTTAAATATATCTCTCCCAGGGTATATATGGTGAAGCAGTAAGTTCTTTGCACATAGGCCTGTCGTGTGAACAGAGACCCAAGAAGAGTTATATACACAGTCGGGTCACTCGCTGGAAAATGTCAGTGGGTTATATGGGTTCTTTCTCTTGAATTCAGGTATTCCTGAAGTGTGTTTCTCCTTTGAATGATCAATCCTGATCTGAAAGAGTCATAAAAGAACTTGGGTGCTTGCTGCTCCAGCAGTTCAAAGTAAGAGAGTGTGAAGATTCCTAATGCAATTTCAACCTCCCCACCACACAGCCTTCAGAAACTTCAAAGGCCTTGCCTGGCCTGGAAGTCAGCGGTTCTTATCTCTAGGAGACACTTGATGTTCCGGGAAGAGATAAAAGTTGTCCACAGTTTTCCTTTCTAGCTTTCCATTAGCCCAAGATAAGATACTCTTCCCACCCCCCTGATTCCCGTCTCTGGACCCAGCTGCCAAGTTCTGGGTCTCAGGCCTTCATTTCACTTGATTCAGGATGACCACCCATCTTCTCGTCATCTGTGTTTCTCCTGGAAAAGTTTACAGCAGTTAATGGCTTCTCGGGTTATGGGATGTCGATCGTATTCCTGTATTGCCTCTCTCATGCCCAGATGCATAATGAATTGCTGGTGGCCTCTGAACTGTTGAGCCACTCATTTAAAAGAATCTTGATTTAGTCTGCAGTGGGTTGGCCACATCCATTTTGTCTGTCTTGAATAACTGACCAGAAGCCTTTTTCAAAAAGGAGTGATTATGTGATTTCTGCCCCCCACTTTCCTTTCCCTTTGCATTGAGAATAAAATCTCAGCCTTCTCTGCCTGCATCTTTAGTCTCTGATCTGGCTGGTGAGAAGGAACCATCTATGTCAAGATCTGCTCTCACCCAAGAGCCTTTTCATGACTGCCTCTCACCTGGTTAATCCCTATCACGTGATCTCATTTCATTTTTTTTTTTTCCCACAGCACTAAGCGTACCTGAAATTATTCATTTCTCCTCTGCCTCTCCCCAGTCAAGTACCTTGAGGACAGGATCTTATTTGTCCTGTTCACTGCCTAGAAAAGTGCCTACCTCTAGCAGATGTTCAGTATATATCTGTTGACCAGATATTGTTTTAATTTTTTTATCTCTTTAATGAATGAATTTATCATTGATTTTAAGCTAAAAGAGCATTAGTATGAAGAATATTATTGGACTAGATTTAGTATTTCATTCTTTCCAAATATCAAATCCCCCTTCCTTAAAATTTGGAAGCTGCTGCATATTACCTTCCAATTTCATTTATTTGTATCTACAGTTTATGTTCTGGACTGGTAGCTTCTATTCTGGGAACACCTGCTGATGTCATCAAAAGCCGAATAATGAATCAACCACGAGATAAACAAGGAAGGTAGATAGAAAGTCTTAGTCTCCGTGTATCTGAATGTCTATAATAACAATGTTCTTTAAAGACTCTTCCTCGTATTTATTCTTGCTGGAAATGTATTTTTGTGTTTACGTGTGTTCAACCAAGAAATTGTTTTTATGCAATTACCCACTTTGTGTCTGATGGAAAAGTACTGTGCATTTGGGGAAATAAGCTAATTTAACCATCATATTGTTTAGGCACAAGGTGTTTATTGTGACTTTGTTGATTTCATAGAGTTTTAAAAAATATACTTTGTTAAGAATTTGCAGGGCATTTTTTCAGAAGCTCATGACTTGTGAGTAACATGGGTAATTTGATTGGCTATAAAATAGTATGTTCTCTCTGAAGAGACTAGATGGAGGGAATTCTAAGTTATCAGACCAAGGGTCGGGTGAATCCCAAGAACCAACCTTGAAAAATATCTTTAAACTCAAAAGAGGTGTCCTATGTATACAGAAGCACAAATATTATTTGGTCTAAACTAGCAGAAGATAGTTAAATAAGTTTTCCTAGACTATTTTTTTTTAATTTTATTTATACATCTATTTGCATGTAGGAAATTTAACAAAATTCTCTTCTTTCCTTTTTAGGGGCCTTCTGTATAAATCATCTACTGACTGCTTGATTCAAGCTGTTCAAGGAGAAGGATTCCTGAGTCTCTATAAAGGATTTTTACCATCTTGGCTTCGAATGGTAAAGTTAGGTTTTTCTTGCCTTTGTTTTTGTTTTTATTGTACTTAAATTATTTTTCATCTATCAATATTTTCTCTTTTCACTTCTGGCTTCTGGCATGGTTCTGCCCCCAAATCATGGTTCTTTCTTTCTTTTCTCTTTTTGTTTTCTTTTACCTGCAATCCCTTTGGTAGATTAAGGTAAAATAATTCAGTTACATCAGAAATGAATAGGTTGATAGTCTGATGTTATAAAGCCAGTGGATAGATTGTTCTGAAATGTAAAGACTTTTGCTATTTAGCCAAAATACTGCAGTTTGAGACAGGTATACAGATTTCATACAAGAGACCATTGTTATGAAAATGTCACTATTTCAAACAAAATTAGTTACTTTGATGATAAATATTGGATTATCCATTGTGGCTCAGCAGTAAAGAATTTGCCTGCAATGCAGGAGATCACCTGCAATATAGGAGACATGGGTTCAATCCCTGGGTCAGGAAGATCCCCTGGAGAAGGAAATGGCGACCTACTCCAGTATTCTTGCCTGGAGAATCCCATGGGCAGGGGAGCCTGGCAGGCTTCAGTCCATGGGGCAGCAAGTCAGACATGACATAGCGACTAAACCACCACTACCACCCATTAATACCTGTCACCACAAAGCTCTGCTTAGGAAGAAGACATCATATCATTTTCATTTGGTTTGGATACTGTTTTTTACTAAAGTGAATTAACATGTAGAGTTAGATAGACTTATCTAAATAACATAACAAATACAATAAAAATAAGGTGCTCGAGTATTTTGTGAGTTAGAACATATGTGAAAAAATAGGAGTTACAGGTTTAGAAATTCAATCAATGCTTTACACAATATAGAATAATCATATGAATTGAGCACCTGTTCCATACAAAGCCCTGTACTCAGTCCCTACTCCAGTGCTAGATCTTCCAGTCTAGGTCAAGACAAACCCGGAGTGAAGAGTTGGGAGGGGGCAGGGTGGAGGGTCATGGTGCTTTCAGAATAGGCAGCAAGTAAAGAACGCCTAAGCTAGGAGGTTAAGTAAACCTCGTTGGAGAAGGGATTTCTCACTGAGATCTGAAGAATGACTGGGACTTAACTAGGTTAAAAGGGAAGAAAAGAACACTCTGGGTATAGGAACTAGCTGGAGTAGACAAAGGGCATGATGCACTGAGAGAACTCAAGGAAAGCTGGCTGGCCAAGGCAAGGAGATGTGGAGGAGAGAAGCCCAGGGTGAGGCCAGAGAGAGGCAGCGATGGGGTTGGGAGGGACCACGGGGTCCATGAGAGTGAGGGGCATTGGCCTGATGCCGTGTGCTTTTAGGAAGATCATTCTGGCTGCTGTGTGGGTTGATGAAAGACCAGGAGTTGTGACAGATGACAGATAATGATAACTCAGACTAGAATATGACAGTGGGGACAGAAGAAGATAGATTAAATAAAAAAAAAAGAGGGGTGGGGATAGAAAGGAGATAAAAAAGAACACAACCGGATGGAGATGGGGAAATGGTTGGAGAAGGCAAAGAAAAATCGAGCTTCATTCCCAGATTCCTGCCCTGAGCAACCAATGATGTAGTTTCCTAAAATGGGATCATTTGCAGGGAAGAAGATTTCATGGTGGAATCTCAAGTTTAGTTTGGATATGTTCAGTTTTGGATACTTATATGCAGAGTACATCATGAGAAACGCTGGACTGGAAGAAACACAAGCTGGAATCAAGATTGCCAGGAGAAATATCAATAACCTCAGATATGCAGATGACACCACCCTTATGGTAGAAAGTGAAGAGGAACTAAAAAGCCTCTTGATGAAAGTGGAGAGTGAAAAAGTTGGCTTAAAGCTCAACATTCAGAAAACGAAGATCATGGCATCTGGTCCCATCACTTCATGGGAAATAGATGGGGAAACAGTGGAAACAGTGTCAGACTATTTTTTTTTTGGGCTCCAAAATCACTGCAGATGGGTGACTGCAGCCATGAAATTAAAAGCCACTTACTCCTTGGAAGAAAAGTTATGAGCAACCTAGATAGCATATTCAAAAGCAGAGACATTACTTTGCCAACAAAAGTCCGTCTAGTCAAGGCTATGGTTTTTCCAGTAGTCATGTATGGATGTGAGAATTGGACTGTGAAGAAAGCTGAGCGCCGAAGAATTGATGCTTTTGAACTGTGGTGTTGGAGAAGACTCTTGAGAGTCCCTTGGACTGCAAGGAGATCCAACCAGTCCATTCTGAAGGAGATCAGCCCTGGGATTTCTTTGGAAGGAATGATGCTAAAGCTGAAACTCCAGTACTTTGGCCACCTCATGCGAAGAGTTGACTCATTGGAAAAGACTTTGATGCTGGGAGGGATTGGGGGCAGGAGGAGAAGGGGACGACAGAGGATGAGATGGCTGGATGGCATCACGGACTCGATGGACGTGAGTATGAGTGAACTCTGGGAGTTGGTGATGGACAGGCAGGCCTGGCGTGCTGCGATTCATGGGGTCGCAAAGAGTCGGACACGACTGAGCGACTGAACTGAACTGAACTGAGGACACCTAAGAAGAGATATATCTATAGATGACTAGCTTCATATATTGCCCTGGATCTTAGAATCATGAGGATGGCGAATTAGACCTGAGCACTGTCTACACACAGATAATAACTGAAGCATTGGGGATAAATGACATCACCAAGGGTAGTAGGTATCTATCTATTAACATGAAACTAACAGCCAAAGCCCTTGGCGATATCTGATACAAAAGCACACCTAAACTGCAAAAGATTATTTTCACTGTCTTGATTATACTTTGAAGTTATCTCAAATCTATGGATATTTAATGGGAAGGAAGATTTTGACCTGGCCTGCACAAACCTGGTCCTATTATAAGTGTTGGTAACACGAAGGAATAAGATGTGTATTTTTTTGCTCTCAAGGAGTGTACAGTGTGATGGGAGAATATAGATACACGTACATAGTTAAAATTACAGAGATTATAAAGCTAAGATTATGAAGTCACTTGCTATATGGCCAGTGCTGTGCTAATCATATTCATGGCTTAACTCATTGAGTTCTCCCAACAATCTATTTAGAAGGTTACTATCATATATTTCATTTATAGAGGAGAAAACTAAAGTGAAGTGTCTAAGTAACTTGGCCAGGCTAGGTGGTTATTAACTACTGGCATCAGGGGCTCAAACCCGGGCAGTCTGGCTTCAGAGGACACAGATTACTAAAGAGGCTTGCCAGTGCTGTGAACAAAACATGGAAGCACACATAGTGGAGAAAAATGGCTTGAACTCTTTGAGAAGTCCCAACAGGCCTCCCAGAGGTGATCCCTGATCTGAGCTTTGAAGGATCAGTAGGTGTTCATCAAGAAAACCATGAGGAAGCAACATAAGCAAGTCATGGGCGACCCCAAAATGTCTGGTGAACTGCAGAAAATTCTGTGTGGCTAGACTGTAGGTCCTCAGAGGGCTGGTGATGGGAATAGCACATAGAAGAGCATTTAGGCACCAGGCTGAGAAGGACCTGGGGGGCTAGTGCAGTAGTTGAGGTGAAACTGCAGTAGCAAGCACCTGTTTGAACCCGGGAGCCATGTGCTAATATTTGCTTGGGGACAAGTCTACTGTGGCAGCAATGTCGAAGCTATCGTGAAAGTTAGTATGCAAGAAGGGAAGTTTTGGCGGTGGTCTAGCCAGGAGATGATGGTAGAAATGGAGAGAAGGTGGATTTCAAGAACATTTGTGTTCGACTCCACAGGACGTAGTAACTGATCAGACAGAGGAAGGGAAGGAGGGAGAGAAGGGAAATGAGACTTTGATGTTTCTGGTGGGGAAGACCATGCGGATGGGTGAGACCAGGGATGAAAAACGAAACCAAGAGGTGACGGAGAACAGCCCAGTGTAAAGGAGCCCTGAGACCAGTTGATCTGACCCATTGTCTTTGTAACGTGAGACTCAGGAAGTATAAATGACCTCAGAATGAATACCTAATGTATGACAAGCTTTGTGCTAAGCTCTTTACACATATAATTTTTTAAAGTCTTACAAGAACCTAACATTACAGGTAGTGTGATCCTCATTTTTCAGATGAGAAAAACACAGCTCAAAGTATAAGAAACTTGCTCAAGTTCATGTAGCTAGTACATGGCCAAGCTGGGAATCCACTGCAGAGTTGTTCAACTCTAACTAAACCCATGGTCCTAATTAAGATGGTATACTGAGTATCTCAAGGTCCTGCAGCTCATTATGGAAGTTTTAAAACAGAGACAGGGCGTGGTGATGAGAGTTTACCGGAGCAGACTGGCTAACCACCCAAATCACCAGGGTGGCGTGGCTTTGTTGATTTACCACAGCGCAGGACCTGAGCGTAGAAGCCTGTTGACTCATGAGCACTTCCAAGTAAATCGGCCTTTGCACATACAACTGCCCTTCAGCCAAACTCCCTAAACCGATGACTGGACCACAGCATTGGCCCATCCACACTGAGAGCAACATCTGGCCAGTGATCTCAATGCTGAAGTCCTCTGGATAGTTAAATTCAAACTATAGGGGAGCCAAGTCATAATCAGAAGATTGCCTGCTGAACACAGAATAATAATAACAGGAAGAGCTGGTCTGTAAACTTGATATTGAAAAAGATCAACCCAAGAGTCCCTGTGTGTTCAACCCCACAGTAAAAAGCATAGAGAAAAAAAATTTTTTTCCAGCAGTTATGATAACATGGCATCATATACACTTGGATTCTTTTCAGTGGTACAACTATGCCAGTGAGGAAAAGACAAGTAAAAGAAGGTACTGGCCATATGCCCTTCTGCAGAGGCTCAGTATATCCAGTCTATATCCTGTACATGCTATTTGGCTCTCCCTCTTTAACTCCTCTTCAAAACCCAGCTAAACCTAATCCCAGTTCCTTACACTAGTTAGAGAGAGCATGCCCTCGCTTTGTTCAATCCCTGATTGATATTTATTTCCTGCGCATATAGTTTGGTTGCTATGAGGAAGAAGTCTGATAACCAGAGCCGTCAGAATGACTGCCTAGTCCATGCTTAACTGAGACCTCTGCTTCTAGATCCATTTGCAGTCATATCCTTGGCTCACTTCATTTTTATTGTCACAAGACTCATGTTGTCACAGCTTCTTTGTCTATGTCTTCATATACTTAACTGACCAAAGATGTATTCTCCTAAATTCACTAGTGAATTCTCAGTTTACTAGTATAACTTGCTCAACATTTCTAAACACATATGACATAAATGTTGCTCTATAAACACTCTAAGCAAATACATTTTACATTCTAATTGCTTAAGTTTATTTCTCTATACTCTAGTGTGATTAGAGTTTCTCTCTGATCAATATTACCCATAACTTAGGAACCAAACCAGATAAGAAGTGGTTCCAAGACATACTTTCTCTGATGATTACTTCCAGTGTTTCCTCTGTGATCTCCATCTGTGTCTTTAGCATTTTTATCTTCTGTTCTTGATTAACCCTCATCCCCTTATACGGAGAAGGCAATAGCACCCTACTCTAGTATTCTTGCCTGGAAAATCCCATGGACGGAGGAGCCTGGTAGGCTGCAGTTCATGAGGTCGCTAAGAGTCAGACACGACTGAGCAACTTCACTTTCACTTTTCACTTTCATACATTGGAGAAAGAAATGGCACCCCACTCCAGTGTTCTTGCCTGGAGAATCCCAGGGACAGAGGGGCCTGGTAGGAGGCCGTCTATGGGGTCACAGAGAGTCAGACATGACTGAAGCGACTTAGCAGCAACAGCAGCATCCCCTTATAATTCCTTTTGGCACAGTGACATCTTCATAGCCAGTTCTTTCTGAGGTGAAAGCCCTTTTCTCCACTTCATGTGCAGTTTTATATTCATTATGTGATATACCAGGTGTTGGTTATATGATCAAACTCTCAAAGGATAATCTTTCATCTCTACTTTCAAGTTCTTCAAGGCTTCCTTGTCACGCTCCATACATTACACAAACTACATGTAGAAGAAAAGAGCCCAGCCTAGAATTCAGGCATGCTGAGTCCTAGCCTTTTATCCAGTAACGGTCAGTAAAAGGAACCCTGGAATGGAAGTCAGAAGCCCCAGGTCCAACTCCACCATGCTGGCAGGCATCTGATTGCTAAGCCTTAGTGCCCTCATCTGTAAAACAGGGGTAACAATACCTTTCCTTTCCATTATAAATTGTTTGGAGAAATATGTGACAAATCAGACCTGAAAATGCTTTGTAAATGATAAGGTGCTCTAGAAAGGTAAAATGCCAAAATATTTGTTTTCAGCCTAAGTGGATTCAAAATGAGTTCATCATTCAAAGATGTGTATGCGTATGTGTAGAAGATTTATAATTGCTTTGAAATATGCACTAACTTCTTTGGTTAATCTTTCAGACCCCTTGGTCACTGGTGTTCTGGCTTACTTATGAAAAAATCAGAGAGATGAGTGGAGTCAGTCCATTTTAAGCCCTTAAAGATACAGTGTTCAGTATCATTGAAATGCGGGCATCTGCAACACACACCCCCTATTATTTCTACCTCTTTAGGAAGACACCTTACTCCACAGAGACTGTGATTTATAGGGGGCAGCACTTTATTTTTACCTGGAAACCCAAGTTCTCTTTGACTCCTCTTTTTGTTCACAAGCAATCTGATTGGATCACACAAGACCACCCAATGAGACCCCAGCACAGCATTTTCTAAGGAAGGATCAAATCCTGACCACTTAACTTGAGCGAGAAGATTCAAGCTTTGAGATGCTATGCTGTAGACACTGCTTAGAGGAGAAAGTGCCAGAAGGGAGACAGCATCTCAGACCTGAAGTGGACAGTAGGGATGTGGAAAAATACATCCGTACATAGGGACCAAGGAATATACTTAACGTACTGTGTCAGTATTTACAACTGAAATCTGATAATTCACTTTTCTATTGTCATTAAAGTGCATATACTATAAACTAAAGGGAGGTGAATGAATAAACATTTTGCGTTTCCCTAGTGTTGAAGGAGGTTGATGTACCTTTTCTTGCCAGGAGAGTGAAAAAAAAAAAAGTTTGGATCTCAAGGGAAGAAGCGTCATTCTCTCAGTGCCCTGTGATCTGTGTTCATTGGCTAAGGGCTTCCTGACAGCCACAGACCACATCTGAATGAAAACAGAAAAGAACGTCTGCTTTGTGCTGTATCCCATTCCAGCCTGAGTTTGTCCCTAGCTCTCAAGAATCTCAGTATATGAAAAATGGGGCTTATTTGATTAAAGCTCAGGTGGACAGGTCCTTTTAATACAGAAACATCTGGTATCATCAGTCTCTCCGTGGCATTTAACAGCAACGGTAACATGAAGTCAGCCGACATACAGCCTCTCTTAATCCCCCCTTCCCTAACACTAAGGGCCTGAGAGAGAGGGAGGGAGAACTCAGAAATGACACGAAAGCTGTCTCTAGCCTGAATCTTATTCAGTCTGACCAAGCTTCCTGCCTAAACAGTGACTGTATAAACTGCCTGTGGCACACAATTATGTCTCCAGTCACTGAATCGTATCCCTTTTCTTAGAAAGGTGAGAGATTTCTTCACATTCACCTCTGTGGCACCTGTTCCCCCAGCCTCAGACACTGGGCATTTCTGGATGGATAGCTACAGATATAAGGCTGTAACTGTCAAAATAGGAAGCTCAGACCCAAGAGAGACATTGGAGCTGACCAAACAGGATGTATCATGGGTATGGATGATGTTGAATGGAAAAAAGTTTACAAGTGCTCTGTGGTTGCCCTAATGTATAATCACTGCCATTTAAGAGGGAACGTATACTTTAAAATATATTTTAGTGTGATGTACTAATATGTAGTGGCTTATTTTTTTTAATAGAATTTACAGAATGTGGAGTTTAATCTCTTAAAATCTTTAGGCGCTCTACTTTTCCATTGTATTTGTCAACCGGTATGAACTGAGTTGTTAAATATACTTAAAATAATAATATGTACTTAAGTTCTCAAATTATCTGTATTGGAACCACTTTAGGAAACTTTGTTTTTTGTGTGTATTTTATAATTTTGTAAACCAAGTAAATATTAGATCAAAATAATTATATGCAAATTGGACCATGGAAAAATTTATTTAACTTTATTCTTTGAGGGGCTTGAGGTGAAAACATTGCTTACATAGTGAGACTATTCCTTGATGTCTGGATTGGAATAATTGGATTTTTTTTTAAACCTGAAATGACTCCTTGGGATGGTCTGGTTTAACTGTCTCATTTTCTATGTTGGGAGACTGAGGCCTGGAGAAGTAGAGTTGTTCATGCTCATTATTTATTCAGTAGCAGAATCAGGATAAAAATACAGATCTTCTAGTTACTGTTACCACTGACAGTGTATAGTTATTATACACTAATTAGGTACTGAGTAAATGTCACATGGCATTTTTGTAACACCCGAGTCCAGGACTACTGAAGCTTCCAAGAACAGGTTTTTCTTTATGGCATTTTTTTTTTGTCATAGACATTTTAAATGAATTTGAATTGCCTTTGGCATACGTTCCAGAATGGAGTCTAAAACGTGAGTCTAAAACACTTCAGCTAAAACATAAAGACCCCCGAGAATCTGACCATATCCTGTAGATAACACATATTTCCTAGCACAGTCATCCTTTTCCAGCAAAATCATTTTCATTAATGTACCTTGGAACTTTGCTTTATTTTACCACCTTGAAAGTGTCTTGTTCCTCTGCAGAATAACCCACAGTAAATGAAAAGAAATGACTTCAGTAATTTTGTGTCCACACTGAAAGACTTAACACTTCAGTCTCACTTTCTTGTAACCTCACTGTGCTTGGTGTTTATCTTCAGCTCAGTGTCCATAATACTCAACCTCTAAGTTTCCTTTGCTTAGCTTCCACTTTTTTCCCTTCCCAAATGACTTTTTTCTCACTGAAAAAATATACGTGTTCTTATTTTTCATTATATACAGTTCTTTGTTCTTTATAAGTGAATTAGCATATATCTAAATAGAGAACATTTCTTAAATTTGCTTTCAGTGGGGAATAATGTATCTTCATCAAGTGCTCCAAATCCTATTTTAATTATAAGCCACTAGTGGTAGGGCTAGTAGCATTTATTTGCCATTAGGTACTCAACAAAATTTAAAGATGGTATGAATCAAATAATTTTGTCTTCATTACTTGAAGATCTCTGACTATCAAAAGACTAGTCTGAAATTTCTTTCATTTTGCCAAGAAAAAAGAAGGAAACAAATTCAAGGAAGTTTTAAATGAGAAACTGATTTTCTGTCCTCTTTAAATTTTTAAGCATAATCACTTATGTATGAAAACAGATTCCCTCAGGACCTCCATTGGAAAAATCTTTCATTTAATACTTGTTGGTTAAAAAAATCTTTCTTTTAATACTTGGTGGTTACTTGAGGGTAAAAATATTTGATGCTCTTCTCCCCCAGTTAAACCAGAACTCTTTTAAAAATTATTTCCGCAAAATGCATATATTATTGAATGCCAGGAAATGTGGAGAAAAGGCTGAACTTGGATTCTCAAGACCTTTATCCTATTGGGTTGGTCAAAAAAGTTCATTTGGGTTTCTTCATAACGTGGTGTGGAAAAGCCCAAATGAACTTTTTGGCCAACCCAACATTTGGGGTTTTACTGACAAAGTAGTATAATCAAGTCCCTTCATTTCTCTTGATGGTCCATTTCTTTTTAAGATGAAGTGGTTGAATTCTTGAATCTTGCACACATACTTGAAGAGGGTCATTATATTAATGTCACGTTAAAAAAAGAAAAGATTTTTTTAAATTATTGGGATTTTCTTTTTCCTGGATTTATTTAATTTCTCATGTTTTAAGATGAGGAAAGTTTTATTCAGGACTTACAGCAGAATACAAGCTTTTTATGTGGCTGGAAATCCTTCACCTCGCAGCAGACACATCTTCCTTCAGGCAACAGTGGGCATGTCATCCCACCTTCTTACCTTCAGTTACTCCTTCACACACACACAAGAAAAATTAAAATCTTTCATAGTGTATCCAAGCCCCTTTCAACCTGGCTTCAACTCATTTTTCTAACATTTGCATTTCACTGCACACCCAGACTCTACCTCCTCACAAATGCATCGCCCCTGAAGATGTTCTTCATTTGGCAGCTTCCTAGTCAGTGTTCATTTTGTGCTCTTTGCCTAACATTCTTCCCCACCAGTACTACCCATTCGTCTTCACTTTCACTGGTGAAGTCCTACTTTAACATCTAGAATGATCTCTGAAGACTTGAAGACCTTCAACACCTCTGTTCCCATGGCTTCCCCTCCTGCGGATGTCTGTCTGTCTGCATGGACGTGAGTCTGCTTCCCCTCGATGAATGAACTCTTGCAAGCAAGGACCATCTCTGTTTTAAAACTTCAAATAGAAGTCAGTTAGAAGGAATCTGTTGAATTCAGAGATTGGGTGGGGGTGGGTGGAGAGAAAAAAATATGTGCACGTGTAAGTCATATGCTGTATTCTTCCTACCTTAAGGATAATTATATCAGGTCAGTAACACTCGATTTCATGCAATTCCTTACCATATGCAGTGCTTAACTGCATTTTCAAAAGATCATGTGTCTTTAAACAGGTAATTTTAAAGAAGTAGTCATCAGTTTAATAGCTGTCCTACAAAAATCTAGAACTTGATAGTTTTAAATAATACAAAATATTTGGTTGGATGATGAGCAATTAATAAATATGTGATATGTTTATATTATTCTTCCTTTTAGAGTGTTTATGAAAATTCTGTCACTATTTGTATGTACCTTTTACCCATTCAAGTGTTTTATTATTTCTGAATTCTGAGGAGTATGTGATCATTTTTCTCTCCCCACACTTTACCCCTAGCGGGCTGCTGTGATTGTCAACAGCAGCAGGATCCACTTTGAAGGTTTGATAAAAGCAGATGAAGAGGCTTAAAGATGTCTGTTTGCTGAAAATATCTGGTAACAAACAGGAATATATGTGAGTAAATATAGCGCATCATTCTGATTTTTAAAATAAATGCTTTAAAATGCCTAATGGGTTGTCGAGGGCTTTGTTTTGTCCTCGTGTGATTTCATCCTGGTGCGTCTTTGAATTTAAAATAATAACAAATTTAGAGATGATTTTTAAAGCTTTATCTTTACTTTTCAGAATTAAAACAGAAAGTAGCTTAGTTTAGAATGTCAGATTTGAAATGTTTATATTAGCAAAAAGAACACATACCTTGTTGCTTAAAACTCAACATTCAGAAAACTAAGATCATGGCATCTGGTCCTATCACTTCTTGGCAAATAGATGAGGAAACAATGCAAACAGTGACAGTCTTTATTTTCTTGGGCTCCAAAATCACTGCAGATGGTGACTGCACCCATGAAATTTTTAAAAGACACTTACTCCTTGGAAGAAAAGCTATGACAAACCTAGACAGCATATTAAAAAGCAGAGACATTACTTTGCCAATAAAGGTCCGTCTAGTCAGAGCTATATAGTTTTTTCAGTAGTCATGTATGGATGTGAGAGTTGGACAATAAAGAGCAGAGCACTGAAGAATTGATGCTTTTGAACTATGGTATTGGAGAAGACTCTTGAAAGTCCCTTGGCCTGCAAGAGATCCAACCAGTCCATCCTAAAGGAAATCAGTCCTAAATATTCATTGGAAGGACTAGTGCTGAAGCTGAAGCTCCAATACTTTGGCCACCTAATGTGAAGAACTGACTCATTGGAAAAGACCCTGATGCTGGGAAAGACTGAAGGTGGGAGGAAAAGGGGACAACAGAGGATGAGACAGTTGAATGGCATCACTGACTCAAACACGAGTTTGAGCAAGCTTCAGGAGTTGGTGATGGACAGGAAAGCCTGGCGTGCTGCAGTCCATTGGGTCACAAAGAGTCAGACTGAGTGACTGAACTGATCAATACTGACTGTTTCTTTGCTGTCACATCCTTAAATTTTTGTTCTTCAATGTTCTGTTCCTGGCCTTGTCTCTCTCGGAAGACTGTACATTTCTGTGACTTCAGCTACTACACTTGGACTGGTAATTCCTGAACACTAGAGTAATTGGCACTCAGTAGATGGTTGTTATTGTTTAGTCACTTGGTTGTGTCTGACTGTTTGTGTTCCCATGAACTGCAGCACGCCAGGCTTCCCTGTCCTTCACTGTCTCCTGGAATAGAAGTTACCTTTATCTGTGTTCCTGGTCCTTACTCATTCCTCCAGCTTTACTTAGGTTTTCTCAACTTCTCCCTTTATATCTCCACCAGGATGGCCCATAGTCCTTGTGAGCTCAAAATTCACAATAATTAAATCAGTATATTTTTTGTTCCAATCCTTTCTCCCTGCCCTTTACAATCTACTCTTCTTCAAGAGTCTCTGTTGCACTACACACCTTGTACTACAACCAGGAAACCTTCAGGACATTCTTGACTTCTCATTTGTTTACTTACTGTCGAAAATAACTTAAATACTGTCCAAAATACATAAGATACTGCCCAAAATACTTAAATCCATGTATAAAAAGGAAACTACAAACCAATTTCTCTTATATGCATAGACACGAAAAAATCTATGAGCACCACTTTACACCCATCAGGATGGCAATTATTTAAAAAACAAAACACTAAGAGTTGATAAAGATGTAGAGAAACTGGAACCCTTGTGCATTGCTAGTAAAAACAGAAAATGATGCAAGTGCTATACAAAATCATTTGGGGTTAACTCAAACATTAAACACAGAATTATCATATGATCCAAGAATTCCACTTCTAGGTATAACCCACAGATTGAGAGCAGGGACTTGAACAAATATTTATATACCAATGTTCATAGTAGCATTTTCACATAACCAAAAGTTGGAAACAATCGAAATGTCCACTGACAGATGAATGAATGGATAAACAAAATGTGGTATGTACATACAATGAGATATTAGTCAGCTTTAAAATAAGGAAATTTTGAGACATATTATGACATGGATAAATCTTGAAACTGAATGAAATAAGCCAGGCACAAATGGGCATATAGTATATGATTCCACTTGTATAAGATACCTAGAATAATCAAATTCATAGAAACAAATTGTAGATTAGTGGTTACCAGAGCTAGAATGAGGGAGAATCAGAAGTCAGTATTTAATTAGTACAGTGTTTCAGTCTGGAATGATGAAAAGCTCTGGAGATGGACAGAGGTGACTGTTGCACAGCAACGTGGATATAATTAATGTCATGTCACTGAACACTTACAAATGATTAAAATAGTGTTATATTATGGATATTTTACTGCAACAGAAAAAAATCAATCTGAAAAAAGTTTAAAAATGAATATAGAGGTGAAAGATACTATCAGATTCAATTCAGCATTATAAAAAGGATAATACATCATCCCCAAGTGGGATTTATCCCAAGAATACAAGGTTGGTTCAACATTCAAAAATCAATAAATATAATTCAACTTACTAACATAATTTATCTCAATAGAATGTGAAATGGTATTTGATAAAACTCAATAACCTTTCATGATAAGAGCTCTCAACAATCTAGGAGCAGAATGAACTTCCTCAACTTGATGAAAAGGATCTAAGTGAAACCTACAGCTAATATCACGCTTTCTCCCTAAATCAGGAATAAGAAAAAATATCAATTCTCACCATGTCTAGGCAAAACTGTACTGGATATCTTAGTTATTATAATAAGCTAAGAGAAATAAAGAGTATAAAAATTAGGGAGATAAAACTACATTTATTATATAGCCATATAATTGTGTAGAATTGTGCACATTCCCAAGAAATCTATATTAAAAAAAAGCTACTAGGATAAGTGAGTTTTCAAAAATCACAAGATATAAGGTCAATATATGTGCGTGCATGTCTGTGCTCAATCAGTCGTGTCTGACTCTGTGACCCCATGGACTGTAGCCTGCCAGTTTCCTTTGTCCATGGAATTTTCCAGACAAGAATACTGGAATGGGTAGACATTTCCTCTTCCAGGGTATCTTCCTGTTCCAGGGATCAAACTTGAATCTCCTCTATTGGCAGGTGGATTCTTTACCTGGGAGTCACAAAACTATAAATAGAGTGCTATTTACTAGCAGTGAAAAATTGGAAGCTAAATTTTTTTTTTGTCAATATCATTTACAATAACATAAAAAAACATGTAAAACTTAGGTATAAATCTAACAGACTACATGTAAGACTTGTTCACTGAAAATTATAAAACAGTGCTGAGACAAGTAAAGAATACTTCAATTAACAGAGAGAGAAACCATGTCCATGGACTGGAAAACTCAATATTGCTCAGATGTAATTTCTCATATTGCTCACCATCATCAATGCAATCCTAATTTTAAAAGTCTCAAGATTATTTTTCCCCAGAAATGACAAGTGTATTCCATTGAATTAGCCAAAAAGTTTGTTACAGATTTTCTGTAATATATGGAAAAACCTGAATGAATTTTTGGGCCAACCCAATCAAATACATTGGAAAAAGCAAAGACCTTAGATAGCCAAAACCATTTTGAGGAAAAAGAATAAAGTTGAAAGGGTAGCACTACCTAATTTAAAAGCTGCAAAAAATGTCCAGGAAATTTCCATTCACTTTTCACCCAGTCCTACCCAAATCTTGAACAACTGTAGTACACAATCAAAACCACCAAAATGGCATTGGAATAACCCACAAATTCAGATTTTTTCCAGTTTTACAAGTGTGTGTGGGTGTCTGGTTCTACAGTAGCTCCGTGCCTAAATGGAGACCAAACGCCTGCAAAGTGGGCAGACAAAACAGCAAAGAAACACGGGGTAATCGTGGGGAAGAAAGCATTTAACAGTCTATGTAACCCTCATCATAACTCTACCCAGGTGATCCAACAAGTTCATAGACTTCAGACTCTCAGCGACAGGCTCCGCGGCCACGTCGCTGAGAGCGCACAGCCAATGTCCGCCCCGGGGACGCCAGCGCCACCGCACGGTCCGCTCCGGGGAGCGCTCCGGGGAGCGCCCCGGGTCTCTCAGAGTTCTGGCCCAACTCCTCGAACGTGCCGTTCGCGCCTCCCTTTCTCCTTCGCGGTTCTTCAATGGCTCGCACCGTGCAGGGCTCGCCGGGCTCCGTTTGTCTCGGTCAGACGGCCGAGAAGGAGGTCCCCGCGAGGTCTGGGCCTCGCCAGGTCCCCGGACCGGGCCGAAGCGACTCGAAGGGGCTCGGAGGAGCGACAGGTGGCCTCGGGATCCCGCCGCGTCTCGGCTCCCGGAGGCCCCTTCTGCGCCCCGAGCCTGCGTCCCCGCCGACCCCCGGGGGACCCGGCTCCGCCCCGCCCACCCACGCAGACCCGCCCGCCGCCCGCGGCCGGAAGCCAGGGCTCCTCGCGCTGCAAATGCCTGTGTGGCGGCGCGACCCTGGGCGGTTGAGCGGGTTGTCGGGTCTTACCAGTCGGCGCGAGCAAGTGAGGCCCAGCGGCGACGGCGGCGGCGTTGCGGCGTGGACGCCGGGCCGGGTATCCTTCCCTGTCCGTGTGTCGGGCGAGCCCGCGTCTGCGGGACTCTCCTCCTAGCGGCTCCGGGTTTCGCGGGCCGGGCCAGGCGGCACGGCGGAGATGTGCTCGACGCCCGGGCTGCCGACGCCGGGGGCCTCGCTGGTGCTGCGTGTGTCCTTCGTGGACGTGCAGCCCGAGGTGATTCCGGTGCAGCTGTGGGGGCTGCTGGGCGAGCGGCGAGACGAGTACGTGCGGCTGAGCCGGGAGATCCAGGAAGCGGCGGCGGCTGCGCGTGGCCCGTGGATGCTGGGCGGTGCCTCGGCCTTGCCTGGCGAGCTGTGCCTGGTGCAGGTGGGGAGGCTGTGGCACCGCGGCCGCGTGGTCAGCCGGCAGGCGCAGGAGAGCCGGGTCTTCCTGCTGGACGAGGGCCGCACCATCGCGGCCGGGGCGGGCTCGCTGGCTCCCGGGCGCAGCGAGTTCTTCCACCTGCCGTCGGAGGTGCTGGGCTGCGTGCTGGCCGGCCTGGTGCCGGTGGGCGGCGGCGGCGCGGGCGGGGGCGAGCCCCAGCATTGGGCGGCCAGCGCTGTGGACTTCCTTAGCCACCTGCAGGGCAAGGACGTGCACGGGCGCGTCCTGGACGTGCTGCTGCTCCACCGCCTGGTCCTCCTGGAGGTGCCCGAGCTGTCCCAGCAGATGCAGGAGCTTGGTCTGGCTCGGCAGGTGCCTGACGGCGTCTTCCGCTCCCTGCTAAAGCGCTACCTCTCGGCCACCACGCCTGTCCTGGGCCCCAGAGCCCCGGTGGTCCCGCGAGTCCCCCCTAAGCAGGAGCAGCCTGGCCTGGATTACTTCTACCCTCAGCTGCAGCTGGGCGTGACGGAGCCCGTGGTGGTTACCCAGGTGTGCCATCCCCACCGCATTCACTGCCAGCTCCGCAGCCTCTCGCAGGAGATCCACCGCCTCTCCGAAAGCATGGCTCAGGTATACCGGGGCTCCCCGGGGACTGGGGACGAGCACTCTACCAGTGCCCCGTGGGAGGAGAGAGAGGAGAGCCCAGACAAGCCTGGCTCTCCTTGCGCATCCTGCGGGTTGGATGGACTTTGGTACAGGGCGCTCTTGCTTGAGACTTTCCGGCCCCAGCGCTGTGCCCAGGTGCTTCACGTCGACTATGGAAGGAAGGAGTTGGTGAGTTGTAGTAGCCTCCGCTACTTGCTGCCTGAATATTTTCGGATGCCTGTGGTGACCTACCCTTGCGCACTGTACGGACTCTGGGATGGTGGGAGAGGTTGGTCTCGGTCACAGGTCGGTGACCTGAAGGCACTGATTCTGGGCCAGGCAGTGAACGCAAAGATTGAATTTTACTGTTCCTTCGAGCATGTGTATTATGTCACCTTATATGGCGAAGATGGGATTAATCTTAACTGTGTGTTCGGAGTACAGTCCTGTTGCTTGGCTGACCGGTTCCTTCAGAGCCAGGGCAGGGAAGAGGAGGAAGAGGAGGAAGAACCGGAAACAGCTTTTCAGTGTCAATCTTCTGCGGAAGAAATGGATGAAGAGATTTCACTCCCCACCTTACCATCTATCAGGTTAAAGATGAACACCTTCTATGATGCCCAGGTGGAGTTTGTGAAAAGTCCGTCTGAGTTTTGGATTAGGTTGAGGAAACACAACGGCACCTTCAGCAAACTGATGAAGAAAATGTGCAGTTTCTACGCCTCCGCCAGTAAGCTGGATGGTGTCATCTTGAAACCCGAAGCCGATGATCTTTGCTGTGTCAAGTGGAAAGAGAACGGCTACTTCCGGGCTGTGGTCACCCAATTAGACGACCAGCATGTGGATGTGTTCTTAGCTGACCGGGGCAATTCAGAAAACGTGGACCGGTATGACGTGAGGATGCTGCTCCCTCAGTTTAGACGGCTACCAATATTGGCCCTGCGGTGCACCCTGGCCGATATTTGGCCTTTGGAAGAAAACTGGAGCCAAGAGGCAATTTCCTTTTTTAAAAAGACTGTGCTCCACAAAGAGTTAGTTATCCATGTCCTTGATAAGCAGGATAATCAGTATATTATTGAGATTCTTGATGAATCAAGAACCGGGGAGGAAAACATTAGTAAGGTGATGGCTCAAGCTGGATTTGCCAAGTACCAGGAATTTGAAACAAAGGACAGTCTTTCCGTAAGTGTCCACTCTCCAGGGCATGTTTCAAACCATTTTACCACAGACAGTAACAGAATATCTTCTGCCAAGAAGGAAGTAGAACAAAAAGCCATGAGAGATGGTAAAACTACAGCTGTTCCAGAAGTAGTGACTGACACAGCAGTTATGACAAACGTTCCAGCTGGACTCTTGCAGGACAATGAGAAAAGAGTGTCTGTTTATTCTCCTCTGGTACAGAATTTCTTGGGAATTGAGTCAGGCTCTTCTTGTAAAGGAGAGCTACAAGTTGGAAGTACAGTCGAAGTCAGAGTACCTTACGTTGAAAATCCTGGGTATTTTTGGTGTCAGCTGACCAGGAACACACAAAGATTTAAAGCGCTCATGTGTAGTATTCAGGACTATTGCAACAACACAGCTCCTCCCCACCAGGGAACTACTCCTGCTTGTTTGGCAAAACGAACAGCAGATGGAAAATGGTCCAGAGCTCTAATTACCGGGGCACAATCCTCAGAGTATGTCAACATCATATTTGTAGATTATGGGGACAAAGAAGTGGTATCTGTGAAGAATATTTATTCAATTACTGAAGAGTTTCTGAAGGCTAAGGTTCAGGCTTTTAGGTGCAGCCTTTATAATTTAATTCAGCCAATGGGACAAAATCCTTTTCTTTGGGATGAAAAAGCAATCCAAGGTTTTATTGAATTTATAGATAATGCACGGGAAAACAGTCTTGAATTAAAGTGCACAATATTTGCCCTGGCTTCCATTCATGATGAACTGTTTAATGTGGTAGATCTGCTAACACCTTTCTGGAGTGTATGCCATTTTTTGATAGAAAAGAGACTTGCAAGACCAGTAAAACTTAAGAAACCTCTAGAGTTCTCCGTTCAGCTCCATTCTTACTTCTATTCTACACATGACATGAAAATTGGAAGTGAAGAATCAGTGTACATAACACATGTTGATGACCCTTGGGCATTTTATTGCCAGCTGGGAAGAAATGCAAGTATTTTAGAACAGCTGTCCCATCATATTACACAATTAAGTCAAGTTTTGCTGCATTTAAGAACATCTCACTTAGTCCCTGGCACATTGTGCCTTGCCAAGCATACTGATGGAAACTGGTGTAGGGGAGTAATCATAGAAAAAGAACCAAATAAAGTATTCTTTGTTGATTTTGGGAACATTTATGTGGTAACAAGTGATGATCTGTGCCCAGTGCCTAGTGATGCACATAATGTCTTACTTTTGCCCATGCAAGCCATTAAATGTTCATTATCTGATATTCCCGATCATATACCGGAAGAAGTTACAGCGTGGTTTCGGGAGACTGTTTTACATAAGTCATTGAAGGCTCTGGTCGTAGCAAAAGATCCAGATGGAAGACTGATTATTGAACTATACAATGATAGTATTCAAATTAATGCTAATATTAATGAGAAGTTAGGGCTCTGGGGTTACAAAGGTGGGACAAGGAGAAAAAAAAGCAAAGCACTCCTCTCTACAACTGAAACTCTTGAAGTGAAAAAGGAAGATGTGAAGTTGTCACCTACAGAGTATTTAAGTAAATCAGAGAACAAACCAGATAGTATGGCACTCTTAGGGGAAACATACAAACCTAAGATCAGCTCAGCATGTAGGGAACTCAAATTTTTACAGAGTTCAACAAAGACAAACTTAGTCACTCCACACCAGGACTCTGTGGGAAATAAAAATAATCAAGTGTCTCCATTAACAACAGACAAGAAATTAGAAAGTTTGGCAGAGCCCTCCTTGAAAGCCACAAAACTAGAAGCCTCTCTTTCAGAGAGAAAACTAAGAGATTCATGTGACAAAGGTTTGCCTCTAAAATTTTCTGAGTTCCCTAAGAAGGCCATAATGCCTGGATTTAAAACAACTGTGTATGTTTCTCATATAAATGACCTTTCAGACTTTTACGTTCAACTAACAGAAGATGAGGCTGAAGTTGATCGTCTTTCAGAGAGGTTAAATGATTCTAGAACAAGGCCTGAATATTATGCAGGCCCACCTTTGCAAAGAGGAGATGTAATATGTGCTCTTTTCCCAGAAGACAATTTATGGTATCGTGCTGTGGTCAAGGAACCACAACCCAATGACCTTCTCTCTGTGCAGTTTATAGATTATGGCAATGTCTCTGTGGTTCACACAAACAAAATTGGCAAACTTGACTGTGTTAATGCGCTGTTACCAGGACTGTGCATTCCCTGTTCCTTAAAGGGATTTGGGGTTCCTGGGATTTTAAACCATAAGGAAGTGATGCATTACTTTTCCCAAAGGACAGACGAGGCTCAAATAAGATGCGAATTTGTTCAGTTTCAAGACAAATGGGAAGTTACTCTTGCTGATGAACAAGGGATCATAGCCGAAGATATGGTGAGCAGATATGCATTCAGTGAAAAATCTCAACTAGAATTTTCTACCCAAATAGTTCAAGGGGCCTGTTCCACATCGGTCAGCAAAACAGACGTAGACACTTCTATGTTTCTTAACTGGTATAATCCAAAGATGAAGACGATTAGAGCTTATGCCACGGTGATCGACGGGCCTGAATATTTTTGGTGTCAGTTTGCGGATACCAAGAAACTTCAGCATTTAGAAGTAGAAGTTCAGACTGCGGGAGAGCAGGTGACAGATCAGAGAAGTCGTGTCCACTGCCCTCATATTGGAGATCCTTGCATAGTGAGATACAGAGAAGATGGGCATTATTATAGGGCCCTTGTCACCAGCATTTGTGAAGATTATCTTGTGTCCATCAGGCTTGTGGACTTTGGAAACCTTGAAGACTCCGTGGACCCAAAAGCACTCTGGAACATCCCTTCTGAGCTTTTGGCCGTGCCCATGCAAGCCTTTCCATGTTGCCTCTCAGGATTTAATATTTCACAGGGCGCATGCCCTCGTGAGGGATGTGACTACTTTTACGAAATAGTCACAGAAGATGTGTTGGAGATTACAATATTAGACATCAAAAGGGACGTTTGTGATATCCCTTTAGCCATCGTTGACTTGAAAAGCAAAGGTGAAAGCATTAGTGAGAAAATGAAGAAATATTCTAAGATTGGTATGAGTAGCAGTGATCTGAGTTATGAAAAAAATGATGCAGAAATAAAGGGAGCTCTCGGGTTCCCCAGTCCTGATGTTGGACTTAAATCAATCAGTAAACTTGGACAAGAGAGAATACTCCATGTTGAATCCCAGACAGCTGAGCTCTTGGAAAGACTCAACAAAGACTTAAACATCCTTGAAATGCAACCAGGTAAATTCTATGACCCCAAAACTGATAACATTTTTGAAGCTTTTGAAAACCCAGGCAAAGATAAGATTGGCACCGAGTTGCTGGAAGAAAAAATCAAGGGCCTATTTGGTGACAAAGCAAAGTTTGATGGTAAGTCCCCAATGTCAGGATTTAACACATTCTTACCACATGCCACCGAAGCAAAGGAGGTCCTGGAACTAAATTCTCTTGAGGTACCACTTTCTCCTGACGAGGAGTCCAAAGAGTTCCTGGAGCTGGAATCCATCGAGTTGCAGCATTCCCTGGTCGGGGATGAGGAGAAAGAAGATCTGGGCCTGGTGCCTCCAACCATTACTCTTCCCCAAGGCTGTGACCCAGAGGTCACCCTGCCACCATTGCCAGGGCAGCTGCCCCTCAACTGTGAAGACGAGAAACAACCTGAGCTAGAACTGCCTACAGCTCAGCTGTGTCTGGAGGACAGAATAAACCCTTTGTCTTTAACAGTTAGTCAGAAAGCCCAAGAATCCCTGTGCGCTGAAGACGTGAGAGGATCCAGTTGTGCGGAAAGCTTTGATGAGGAGCTTAGGCTGCGCCTGCGCAGACAGACTTGCGATGCCAAGATGCAGATTGAAATGAGTATCTATAAAGAAGAATTTACAGAATGTACAAACAGAGATGCCACGTCATCATTGACCTCTCTGTTTTCTGAAGAAGAATACAGAGATGCAAGGAAACACAATTACACCTTACCAGATCGTATCCCAGGTATGTGCAGTTTTTGACCCCCCATTCACTTTTATTTAACTTAGGGGGAAACAGTTATTTATCTTAAAGAGAAGAGAATAATTCTTATTGAGTTATAAAAATAATTTGAGGGGAGTTGAAAACCTGAAAAGAGAATTAGATTTGGGTTTTTATGAAGGGTATTTTAAACACGATGAAATTAATGTGAAATAATACTTTATATGCTGTGCAAAATGCTGAATTATTTTTGCCTTTAAAAATAGAATGCTTAAAATCTATGTCTCTAAAAAGTAGTCCCATTTCAAATGTAAACAAATCATCTCTAGATCAAGACATTATGTTTTTTGGTCAGTTTTTAAAAATATGTAGTGCTCCTTTGCCAAGCTTAATGTAGGCATGAATTTACATTGGGGATCATTTTAGCAGAGTTTTAAAACAACTGGTTTTCTTTGTACATATACTTTGCCGTTTGTTTTGAAACGCTTAAAAGAATAGAGCTAGGGAGCCTATATTAATCAAGAAAGTTAACAGCGATGAGTAAATATTGGAGAACACTTACTACCATTAACTTTTTAATAGGTTTTTTATAAATTATTTTTGCTGCTTTTTTCTTGCCTACGTAATAAGATTTGAAAGTTACACAAAATGGCTTATCTCTTAGGTTTTTTTAAAATCAATATTAGACTTTTAAATGTTAATTTTATTTATTAGATTGTTGCATAATTACAATATTATTACACTGTACGAAATAGAGAAAACAGTAGAAGGAGAATGGAAGTCATCATGATTCCACCACCAAGAAATGGCCACTGTGAATGCTGTGATGGTGCATATACTTCCTTCATCTGTCTCTCACCCTTTCTGTGTGTCCACATACATACAATTTTAAAAGCTAAATAGAGATCATGTCATTGAGGGAGACAGAGCACATTGTACTGTGCCGTGATATCGATGATACGGGAGTAGTAAATGCATGGTAGGGAAATGCTTTGCTTGCATGTCTAACATTAAGAGATATGCTTTGACTCCTGCTGTATTCAATCTGGCAGCTCAACCAGAGAACACGTACACTCTGAAAGGATTTACTGTTGGATCCAAATGTGTTGTGTGGTCAAGTCTCAGAAACACGTGGTCTAAGTGTGAGATTTTGGAAATAGCTGAAGAGGGCACAAAGGTATGTAAAATTGCAGTGAAGTACTTTGTCTCAAAATGTACTTGCAGATTGTTAAGGAAATTTTACCAAACTTTACCAGATTAGAAAATCCTATTGAGCAGATTAGTTACCGATCATTCTCCCTGATAATTGATGCAATGCAAAAACCATTTAAAAAGTTTATATTTAAGCATTCAGGGCTCTTTTGTCTCCCTGGAATCCTATCAGTCACTGAGTTCCATACTTTCCACTTCTTATCTCAGTTAAAACTTTTATACCTAATGCTACTATTTTGGTTAAGTTTCTCATTTCATAACTGTTGGTGTTAGTTGCTCAGTCTTGTCTGATTCTTTGCAATCCCATGTAGCCTGCCAGGCTCTTCTGTCCATGGAATTCTCCAGACAAGAAACTGGAGTGGATAGCCATTCCCTTCTCCTGGGGATCTTCCCAACCCAAGGATTGAACCTGGGTCTACCTGCATTGCAGGTAGATTCTTAACCATCTGAGCTAGCAGGGAACCAGCCCCGACTAGATTGCTCTAATAACCTTCTATTGGCTTACCTCTAGTCTTCCATCAGTTGTTTCTCCACATTGCCAGTGTGCTGTTTGTCAAATGAGAATCTGACTCTATCATTCCCTTGTGTAAAATCTCCTGGAAACCTTCAGTAAATGGTGCTTTTCCTGTGATTTGAAAAACCATCTGTGTCAGAATCCCTTGCCATGTTTCCTAAATATTGATTCCTGGACTTTGCCCTCGCTGGCTGGCTAATGAAGAATTTCTAGGGGGAAGGGTTAGGAATGTGCAGACTTACACCGTGAGAATTTGAGAACATCCATCTTTGATGTTTAGGCATAGATACTCAAGATAGGTTTTTTCGGACTGATGTACCATTGAGTTGAAATGTAATGTTGAAGTTTAACAAAATCATTGTAACTGCCTTTTAAAGCATTTCATTTGAAAAAGGATACTGTGTAACTAACATAAATCATTGACAGTGTTTGGAATTACCAGTTTTTATTACTTTTTTTCACTTGTAGGTTTTGGACCTTTCAAATGGCCTAGAGGAGGTAGTAAACCCTGAGAATGTCTGGAATGGTATACCCAAATTGGATAAGAGTCCATCTGAGGTATGAGTATATTTAAGCAGTAATTAGTGAGACTGTTGTTCATTTTGAAAGGTGGCTTTGTTACTGAAAGGTGTAGGTCCCGTGGCTCACCACTTAGAAACCATTAAAGAGGCCAGGTTGGTGGAAAGGAAAGTTTGCTTTATTTCAGATCCCGGCATCTGGGTTGGGATGAGGGGAGGGCAGACGTCTGTCCAAAGGCCGACTCCCGCCACTGACAGTCAGTAGGCAAGAGCTTTTATAGACAGAAGGAGGGCACTACGTGTAGAAACAACAGTCATCTCTGGCAGTCATCCTGAAACTGGTCATCAGTGGTCTGACCAGAGTCATCTTGGTTGTTTCAGGTACAGTTGATCTTCAGTTCCAGGGCCAGTTTGTTTCCATTTCTTCGAGGCCAGTTCTCGGAATTATGTCAGGTTATGTCGTGGCCACAGTCTGATCATCATGTAGTTAATTTCTCTATCTAGTATTTCAGTATCTGCAACACAGCTCACAGGATATGGCTCAGCATATTATCTACAGCCCTTGAGAAAGCACCTTGAGAAGATCCTTGACTATACTTAATGACCACATTGTTGTTATTTGGTCTCCTGTGACTGTTTTCCTTTGTTTCTGCATTTTCTCACTTTTCTGATTACATTGTTTTTCAGACAAAAGGCAGGCTGAGGACATAGTGGGGCATGGACCATAGAGTCCTGCTCTGTTTCAACTTGAACTGCTTTCTAAGCATTTGTGTTTAGGAATAATGGAAGAAAAAACACTTGTAATAACAGCAGTGGAAAGCAGCAACAACACAGTCAATGTTTCTGGATTTTATGCCCTTTATCTCTTTGGCAAAACTACTTATTAATGTTTTCCTCCTTGATTTTCATTTTGGGATTAAAAAAAAGGAAATTGTTTGTTGTTTATGACCTTGATAAAATACATTTGATGCAGAAAATCTGGGAAAATGGTAAAGGTAAAAAGGAGAAAGTAGCAATCACCTGTAAGACATCCATCCAAAGACAGATTAGTCTGTTTGATTTTAAGAATTTTTGTTTATATGGGATATAAACATATCAGCAATATATTTTTAACATGGTTGATTTCATCGTACATACACACATAAATTGTGTTTTTCAGTTAAGATTATATGATAGGTGATTTCCCGGGCTATGTCTAGACACACTTGAGTTTATCCTGTTTGGAGTTTGTTGACTCACTTGCTTCAAAATCTGTATTGGATAGTTCCAATATCTGGTCACGTCAGGGTTTGCATCTACTTAATCAGATATAGACATTCACGTGATTTTTGTTAAATAATATCTTGTAATTTCTTTGGAGATTTTTTAGTTTTTATGGTGATTCAGTTTGTTGGATGTTCCTGGTTAATGCATGATCTTTTTCATAAGAGGCACACTGGTTCTTAGAATTGAGGCATCGGTTCAGTTTAGTCGCTGTCGTGTCCGACTCTTTGCGACCCCATGAACCGCAACATGCCAGGCCTCCCTGTCCATCACCAACTCCTGGAGTTCACCCAAACCCATGTCCATCGAGTCAGTGATGCCATCCAACCATCTCATCCTCTGTCATCCCCTTTTCCTCCTGTCCTCAATCTTTCCCAGCATCAGGGTCTTTTCAAATGAGTCAGCTCTTCACATCAGGTGGCCAAAGTATTGGAGTTTGAGCTTCAACATCAGTCCTTCCAGTGAACACCCAGGACTGATCTCCTTTAGGATGGACTGGTTGGATCTCCTTGCAGTCCAAGGGACTCTCAACATTGAGGCATGTGGAGAATGAAATCAACTCTTGATGACTTTCGTGTTATGTGAAAGTATGCACTAATGAAAGAGAGCAAAGAACTATTTGCCAACATCATCCTGCTGCTGCTGCTGCTGCTAAGTCACGTCAGTCGTGTCTGACCCTGTGTGACCCCATAGATGGCAGCCCACCAGGCTCCTCTGTCCCTGGGATTCTCCAGGCAAGAACACTGGAGTGGGTTGCCATTTCCTTCTCCAATGCATGAAAGTGAAAAGTGAAACTGAAGTCGCTCAGTTGTGTCCGACTCTTAGCGACTCCATGGAATGCAGCCTACCAGGCTCCTTCGTCCATGGGATTTTCCAGGCAAAAGTACTGGAGTGGGGTGCCATTGCCTTCTCTGAACATCATCCTAGTAAAATATAAAATATGCAATTTCATAATCTTTTAGAGAAACTTTGTATGATAATAGATATAGTGTGAGGATTAAAATATTTTTTTAAAAATCATATCTGTAGGAATAATTCCCTGTAGTAATTAGAATACACATCTTTTCCTTCTCCCCATTTTTAAAGGACATGAATTTTGTCATGGTAGCACCCACATAAATAATCTTGGGCACTCCCTGGTGGTTCAGAGGTTAGGACTCCATGCTTTCCACAGCAGGGGACATGGGTTCAATCTTTGGTCAGGGAACTAAGATTCTGTAAGCCACAACACACTCTCCCCTACACTGTGCCCCCCTCCCCATTTTTTTTTCTTATTTTTACATTTCTTTCTCAACCTGAGGTTTTTCTCTTTTTGTTTCAGAAAGGAGGCCTGGAGATGATAGAGATTTAACTGTGGATCTGTAAGTCTGGTCAGTCAGTTCAAAGCAGCTCTGAAATAAGTGCCATCTCAACCAGACCAACAAAAATATTTGAGAAAATTGAGAGCTTGTAAATACAAGATATTGTCATTTTTGAAAACTGTGTTGAAAACTGAGACTGCCTGGGTGGTGTATTTATAGTGCTGTTTCTGTATATATGGAGTTGAGATGTTTCCTCTCTCTTTAAATGTGTCATCTTTCTAATCAGTTGGGACGATTTATTTGCTAAACAGTTTGCTAACACATTACTCACATTGCAAAAAAAGGAGTATTTTGCTTTCTTCTGAATAATAGTTTAAAATAGAAAATTATAGGTTTCTGACAAGCATAGTATATGATGCTACTTGGGGGGATGGCTTTGTTAGCAGTAACGCCTTCAAAATTTTTGTTTTGTTTCTGAAGCTTTGCTGTTCTGGTTTTGACTAATACTCTGTTTGAATTTAGAAGTATGCTAATATGACACAAGATTTGAATAAAGTTTATCCTTAAAAGTATAATTTCATTTCATTAAAAAGAAAACATGTGGGACTTGCTTGGCAGTTCAGTGGTTAAGACTCTGAGTTTCCACTGTAGGGGCAGGGGTTCAATTCCTGAGGACCTAAGGCACAAAGAAGGAAAAAAGAGGAAGTCTGTGGTCATGGAACAAACCACAATTCTGCAATTAGGGGATACATAGTAATGGTAAACGGTAGCGTTCAAAGTGTTAGCCCCTCATTGTCCTTTCAATGCACTTTTTTCATGTAATCCTTGATTCTGAGGTGCATATTAATATTACCCGTATTTTATAGGTGAAAAAGTTGAAGCTTTTCAGAGAAGATAAATAATTTGCCTGTCAAAGAGCTAGCAAATCTCAGAGGCTTGAGCAAACCTAGACCCATCTAACTTCAAAGCCCATGCTTTTAAAACAAGGCTTTGCATAGGTAGCAGCAAGCGAGCAGATCCCAACATTAGGAAATAGATCTTACCTGTACGCGGCTTTACTAGATATGTGACCTGGGCGGGTTATTATATTATTGTTCAGCCTTGATCTTCCTCAGCTGTAAAATGGGGATAATAAAACTTTTCTTGCAGTGTTTTTAAAATTAGAAATAACTTATTGTGCCAGAAAAGGAATAGGCATTTGATAAATATTTCCTTCTTTTCCCTGAAAGAGGCTCAGTATGCACTATGGTAGGTTATATTTTTTATATATTTTTTAAACTTCATTGGATCCTTTCGCATCAGCCTGTGCCACAAACAGGATTTTAAACAGGTGCTATTGAATAGACCATCAGTTCTATTGAAATGGTTGTCCATTTCTAAAAAGGTGTGTATGAAACGTTATGAGAACTCTGAAGCCTGATGAGAAGAGTGAGAATTAAAAACCTTAAAAGTTGGGTAAAATTTCAATAAGTAAAAAAAGGAGAGGGTTTTACATGAAGCGTAATTGAAGTAGATTAGTATATTGCTTGTTCCTAGGATAATGAATGGACAAATTTGGCTCATTCATGTAGGAGTTGTAGTTGTGAATTAATTCCTGGGAGCAAAGGTCAGAGAAGATGTATGAAGGCCAGATTATAGAAAGCCATCAGTTTCATGATAAAGAATTTAACTCTTCATTTTAAAATATTTACTCTGAACAGTTATAGGAGAAATTATATTTCTCAAAATGAGTGATTTTGCACATTAAAACAAGGTAGGCCTGAGTGCCAAATCAGAAAATGCAGTCACTTATTAACAAGGCAAAAGGAATAGGCATAGAATAGTTAACCAGGCTTGCTTACTAAGTACTGATTATCCTTGTTCTCACTGGCTTTTGTGAAAGCTAATTATGCAGCATTCATAGGAACAAGACCATTCTTAGACCCAAATATACTTGACTGATGAGTGGCAGAAGTGTTTATACTGCTTGGGAAACAAAGCACATTTTCCACGAGTCCCAGAGGCACACGTGTACACATCTTTCAGTGACCTTTTCACCTCCATTTATTGTGCTTTTCTCCTTTTACTACGCCACATAAAATTAAAAAGATCCATTAAATGAAACTTATGGAAATCGAAGCAGTAAAAATTATGGCCTTTTCTTTTTAAGTGAGCAAAACTGGAATTTCTTCAAAGTTGAATCTTGATCTCTTTTTTTTTTCTTTCACTTTCCTGTTTTCATGTTTTTAATTAATTTTTATTGGAGTACAGTGCTGTGTTAATTTCTACTGGACAGCAAAATGTATCAGCCATACACACGCCTATATTCTCTCCCTTTATATCCTTCACAGCCTAGGGGTGAATCAGTAACTTTATGTGTGATGGCTGGAATCGAGGGCCACTCATATACACCTTTCTATAGTAAACAGAGTGTCTCTGAGGTAAACACAGTGAATGCAAGCAAATCGCCAACTTGCTTTAATCTGCTGCCTTTGTTTTGTCACCAGCCTCCATCCCCGTGTGGTCATCTTATTGAAAGTGTGCCCTAGCGCTAATTCCATGGTAAAGCAATGGCTTTATTATCCAGTTGGTCTAGTTTTTCTTACTGTGACCCAAGGTCAAATGGAAGCACTGCCACATCCTACATAGCAGACCATGATGTTAAAACTCAATTCTATAGCCTATAGCAGAAAAAAAGAGGCAAGAAAATCTGTTTATTATATTTTTAGGAGTTGTAGGTCACTATAACATTTTCAGTGGCCTTGTGTCTGCTTTATTATATGTGTCTGTTGAACTAATGTAAAATGTGAAAAAGGATCACTTAGTAAAACTAAAATTTAGGCTGCTATGATTTTCATATGTAGGGGGAAAAAAAGTAATACAAGCTTCAGTCACTACTGTGGTATAGCCTACATTTTTTAATATGAGCTATTTGAGAAAATACATTAAAATCATACACATACACACTTTTAGACAAGTTTGTAAACAAAACTTTTAAAAAAGCTCTTTCAATCTAAATTTGGTCTCTCTATTCCTGTGGAGTTCTGCAGAGTGGCTTGGTGGTTGGTTGTGTTAATGTTGGTCCCTGGAATAAGATTGTCATCTTCGCCTTCAACTAAAGAATCCCACTGATCAAAATCTTTCTGAAGTCCTGCAATATAGAAACGTCATATTCAACTTTTGAGAGCATTAAACAGTTCAGTGCCTCTAGGGGGCATCCTAGCCTCACAAACCATACACACCACGTCAGGATTAAGGAGTCAACAAGCCCTCTGTGAGCATGAGGTAGCTGCAACATCTGAATGAAAGGATTGAGGCCCCATGCTGTCTGAGCTTGGAAATCCCCACCTGGCTTTACCGAAATACTGTTAGCTCTAACAGGCAGGCTTGCTGCCTATGACACACAGTACACAAAACCACAAATTGTTTTCCAACTGATTGGCTGCAGTGTTACGTTGTAAACCAACTGGGAACCGTTAAAATAGGACTTACTCTGTTAAGACAGGGCTTCCCAGGTGGCTCAGTGGTAAAAAACAAACAAACAAAAAAACAACAACAAAAAAAAACCCGCCTGCCAATGCAAGAGACCCAAGTCTGGTCTTCTGGGTGGGGAAGATCCCCTGCAGGAGGGCATGGCAACCCACTCCAGTATTCCTGCCTGGAGAATCCCATGAACAGAGGAGCCTGGCGGGCTACAGTCCACAGGGTCACAAAAAGTCAGACATGACTGACCACATGCACATGAGTTAAGATAGACAGTTTTGTCCTGAGAATCATCCGGTCTATGTCAGGAAAGAAGATGCCGTATCTTACCTAAATGTTTTTGTAAGAATGCTAAGGAAGCTTTGTTGCTAAGGCTGATGGCTACATTGGAATCGATGTCTCCTTTCAGTGTGAATAGGTAGCCAATTATTTTGCCAGTGGCAAAAGTGAAGTCAACAAAATTCTGATGGACTGAACCCCTGAAAGAGAAAGGAGTTATCTGCAAATCACTTTGTTAGACGATATTATTTTTGTAGTTAAGGTGCAGGAAAAGATGCTGGCCAAAAACCAAGGAAACAAAACTTGTAAATCTTATCTCCCCAGATGTACTTAAGGGTCATAAGACTGTTCATTTAGGGGTATGAGAGGTGGTTCTAGTGGTAAAGAACCCGCCTGCCAATGCAGGAGACAGGGTCTGGAAGATCCGCTGGAGGAGGGCTTGGCAACCCACTCCAGTATTCTTGCCTGGAGAATCCCATGGAGAGAGGAGCCTGGTGGGCTACAGTCTATGAGGTTGCAAAGAGTCAGACATGACTGAGCAACTTAGTATGCACACACGAGTATGTAAGCATCCTTTCCTCCAGACAAATAAGGCAAAGATTCCTGTCTTGCTTGGCATCTTGGTTTTAGAAGAGATGATTCCTGCTTTGTAGGTCACTTCTGATTTGAGTAGATGGAATGTTTTTTATGTTGACGGTCTTTAAACCCAAAGCCAGAATCCTGCCCCCTTACCACCAGACTTAACTGGATCTCTATTTGCTGTTGAGCAAAACACTTTATATTTCAGCCTTGGATTAAGTAGATTAAAAGACAAGCAAAAATTTGCCTTGTATTATTTAAACTGCAAAGCACCTCATAAATATTGCTAATTGATGAACTTGTGCTCAGCTGGTAAAGAATCTGCCTGCAATGCGGGAGACCTGGGTTCAATCCCTGGGTTGGAAAGATCCCCTGGAGAAGGAAAGGATTCGCTCTCCAGTATTCCAGCCTGGAGAATTCCATGGACTGTATAGTCCACGGGGTTGCAAAGAGTCAGACACAACTGAGCGACTTTCACTTTCAAACATCAAATAGAACAGCCACTTTTAATGCACAGTTTTTACTATCTCTGGGCATTTGACATTTGATTTTCTTGCATTTTTTCCCCCACTTTATTTCCTTGACATCACATCTTTCCTCCTTTGCCTGAACAACTCTCTTCGCTGGCTTGTCTCCTAAATCCTCAAGATTCTATTTTCAGACCAATTCTTTTCTCACTTTGCAGTCTCAGCTCCTCCATAGATTTCATTGATAATACGTTGAATACAAATTCTGTACTTTTCCAATTTGTGACCAGACACATATATCTAAAGGTTAAAACACACCCATTCCAGGGGCTCCCTGGTGGTCCAGTGGTTAAGGCACCCTGCTTCCAATGCAAGGGGTGTGAGTTTGATCCAGGAACCAAGATCCCGCATGTTACGTGGTGCAGCCAAGAAAATGTAAAAAACAGAACAGAACAAAAAATACCTTTCCAGCCCCACCCAATGTCATTCTTCCTCTTTACTTTGCTACTTTTAAGCAAACCCCTATTATTTCAGTTATCTCTACTCAAAATAGAGCCCAGAACTCTGCTAAATGTTTCCCACATCCCAATCCAGACTTTGAGTCAAAAGTAGAGAGGAGGTAAATAGTCAGGGCCACGAGACAGCTGAAAGCAGAACCCTGAATGCCACCCGCAGTGGAGAGAGGGCCTGAAGAGGAGCGTGTAGAGGAGGAAAGAAGGGAGCCGTCTGCAGAATGTGAGAAGCGCGAGAGAATGGAGTTGTGGTACCCAAGGGAGGAGAAATGGGGGTAGTCCACAGGTGGGAGGGATGCAGAGACAAGGGCTGACGCTGCCAATAGCAACGGGGCCATCTGTATCCTTAGTGGGGCCAGTTTCAGCTCACTGCCAAGGTCAGAAAGACAGACTGCAGAAGTCAGAGTAAACGGAAGTCAGGACAGGGAAGCAGAGAAGGGAAAAAACGGAGAGAGTGACAGCCTAATAAGGAAGGTTGAGTATTCTCTACTATTTCTGTTTTAGAATTAAATAGACTTGCGTATACCAATAAGCTAAATTGACATCCTTACCTTAAATATCTGGGACCTTTCTCACCATCTATCTAAAGCCTTTTGATTCTTTAAGACCCAATTGTACCACCATTTCTTCTAAGCAGCCTTTTATGAGCACCTTACTTGGTGGCTCAAAGGCTGTAAAGAATCTGCCTGCAAAGGGCAGATCCAGGTTTGATTCCTGGGTTGAGAAGATCCTCTGGAGAAAGGAACGGCTACTCACTCCAGTATTCTAGCCTGGAGAATTCCATGGACAGAGGAGCCTGGTGATCTGCAGTCCTTTCGGTCTCAAGAGTCAGACACTATTGAGCGACTAACACTTTCACTTTCACTTAGAAAAGAGCCCTCCATTCTGTCTCCAGAGTGTTTATTGCCTTTACAGTGTGTGTTTACTTCCTGGCGCCTCTTCTCTGCCCTTCTAAGTAAATCAGGTTCAGACAGAAGTAGAAGCCCAGTTTTTGTAACATCTCACTACAAGTTCAAAACCCTATAGAAATTCTTTTTTATCCACGATGGAAGTATATTGTCAACCCTCAAAGGGATCCCATTATAGCTTTGGGAATTAATAAATTCATATACTTACCAAATGAGTAATCACACTGCAGATCTCAGCAGATCATCTTACTTTTAAAAAAAAATGTTCTAAGCCAAGCTTAATGATGGAATACTTCCCCCTACCCCAGTCCTAAAAATGTGTAGGCTTGCTCTTATATTCAGATAGAAGTAGCATGCATCCTGATGCAAATTTTAATTATCAGTGTATGTACAATATATACAAACACTACTCAGAAAAAGTGCATTTTAAAAAGAGGAAGTCTAAATGCACTTGGAAACTGAGATTACCTAATAGTCTCCCTTATTCCAAGTCTAAAGGACAAACTGAACAATTCTAGACTGGCTACTCAATGATATTCACTGATTGTGTATCCAAGTTTCAGGTTTCCATTTCAGATGACATAATGTCCCTTACTGATACTTACCTGATTGTAATCATTTTTCGTTCTCTATCAGGTAAGAAGCATTTTTTCATTCTTATGATATTAGAAGGGTATTGGAATCGTTCCGAGTTGATAAAAAAGAGGGGTTGAGGAATTCTGGAATATACTTCATCACCCACGGGAAACATCCACGCATCCAGAGCGATGCCACACCTAATGGGAGAAGGCTGGTTACATGCTGCCCACATGCAGGGATTTCTAATATCACAGGGATTCAGAGAAACACCTTACCAGTTCATTATGGGTGATCTCACTGGGCGGTATTATCCTTCAGTGTGGGAAGGGGATATCATTAGCTTTGCAAGGCAGCAAACTTGTAATTACATCACCATTTTCTTTAGGAGGCATTTGAGAATTACAACCCTTAGAAACATTTAAAGTTTTTTGTCATCCTTGAATATCAATTTTAAAATAAGTAATTCTATAAAATTGTGGGGTGTCTGAAAAGATACAGTCTATGCACTATTGCCCCTGTCTTTCTAATTCTTCTAGACCCTGCCATGTACTCATTATCATTATATCTTTCTGAGTAACAGTTAGACCCTTTCCTTTATGTGTAACGATACTTTCCCTGGGAGAGCTGAAGAAAAGCATATGGAGTATATCATTTGAAAATACAATTCATTCTCTTTTTTTAAAGTTAAGTTATCCAATGTTTCTTGGCCTTTTGGAGACTCTATTTTATGTGCTAAATGGATGAAAGAAGAGAATCTTCTTATGTTGAAATAGCTTTTAAGAAATATGAGCTAAAGTTACACTAATGATCCTGTCTACTTTCTACATGGTTGATTCTACGTGATCTCATCAGTTTGGGATGAAACGGTTCAAGAAAGAAAATGTTCCTTCAAGTTAGAAGACTGGGGTCCTGACTTCCACTCCAGTAGCTATGTAATTTTAGCCCATGCTCAACCTTAAAGATGGAAAAAATAAAAATTTAAAAATGCCCTGCCCATCTAACATAGAATTGGAATTAACTTCTGAGAGAAAAGGATGTCAAAGCTGAGATACAAAGAATAAAAGTTTGGAGGTGGGTGGTATGTTCTCAGTAAAAATTTCATGTATGAAAACCTGGAGCTGAAATAATGCAAATGTGAGTTACTGTAAATAAATTAAATGTAAAACAGTTTTTTTTTTAAAATGCCCTGCCAATTGGGGAATCTAGAAAATAGTATAAGATGACAGTATTATTATTACAATCATTATGTCACAGATAATATGTATATATAAAGATAAATTTCCAAATGAAAATGATAAGCCCTTGAACAGATAAATAATAATGAGGAAAAACAGAAATGGGGAGAATTTTCAATAGCCAAAGTAGATGTTTCTGTTTAGGAAAATTCATGTGAAGGATTTTATGGAGGCAAAAGAATGGACTTGTGAACCCCAAAAGATCTCTTCCTCACTAAGAACTAGATACATTCTATATCACATGTGTTATCACTTCCCCCTGTTCCAATAACTTAGCATTCTCTCTCTCAGCCTTATTCTCTTACCTGAATCTTGGGTCTTCACTAAGAGTCTGAATAACTGTGGCTCCACCAAAAGAATGTCCAATAACTGCTATTTTATCCCTATCAATAGAGTCCTATGTGAAAAAAGCATGATATAAATGCATAAGTATCTCACAGGCTGTTCAGAGGATAGGCAGAGATTTTGTGAATCACAAGATTATTATTTCACAGGCATGGTTAAGTACCTTGATTCTTAGAAAAGAAATATATATGCACTCACATGCACCCACACACACCCACACACCCACATACACCCACACACCCACACATATGTATGTATACATACATGCCTATATATATATGAACACTTCTATACAAAAACATGTTATATATATAATACTTATAAAACATATCTATATATATACTTATAAAACATATGTATAAGTTTTATCTATATATATATAAAAACTTCTTTGGTTTCAGCACCAAAACAAAAACAAACAAAAACCTCAAATAAAGAAGTGAACTTCATGGCTTTCTTCATCACCCACACTTGCAACATCAATGTCATTGCTGATTGCTCCCTCTCCCGCATTCCACATTCATTAGTTTGTCCATACTCTGAGTATTTATTGAATACCTACTCTGCGCCAGGCACTGCAGTTCATTTCCCACAAGTTCCTAGTCTATTTGGGAAGGAGTTACAGATACACAACACAGATGACGGAAGGAGGTGCCAAGGAACATGTGTGATAGATGGCTAGCCCAGTCCAGATGGGCAGTGGGGCCCAGGCAAGCTTCAGGGATAAGGAGATGCCTGACTTAGGTTGATGATTAAGCAGGTCTGAGTCAGGAGGACGGGGAGTGAGACCAAGGGGACCACACTTCCAAAGCCAGGGAGATAGGAGTGGCTAGTTGAGTGGCACAAATGACTCACAGTCCAGAGGACAGACCATCATCTTAGTTTGTTCCCTTCCTTGTATTCCACACCCCCACACACTTCTGAGTCTTCAAGCACACTATCCACTGTGATGTTCTTCCATCCTACCCCAACATTTTGTCTAAAACTTTTGACCAGCGTTTCATATCAAGCTCAAAAAGATGCAGGAGCTGCCCAGGAAATTATAATACTTCCACTGTTTATAGTATATTGAATATACGAAATTACCAACTTTTTTTGTAGATCAAAGGTGGCTGGTGGCAATTGTACACATAGTTCAACCTAATGCATTTCCCACTGTTGGAATACTTTTCCAGGACCTTTTTTTTTTTTTTTTTTGCAGCCCTTGATCATGTTGTACCTTGTATTACAGCAGTAAAACAGACAATAATAAGAGCAACAAAGAAGTCCAGGCCAAGGGAAAATGAAATTTTTTTAAGCTCACCTTCAGCTGTTTCACATCAAACTCTAAATCTAGTACATTCGTCACTGGCCTCCCGTGATCAATGTCCAGAATCAAACTGAGAGCTTGAGAACATTCCTTTGCTCGTTGCCGTAACTAAGAGGATGATTAGACGAAGGGCATGACAAAGTAAAGAGCTGTGACACGTAAAGTTTGTGTAGAGGGTGAAACACAGGACAAAAATTAGGTTGCCTGTAGAACACAGCCCAGCAGAATGAGCCAGGCACCAGCTTTGCAGGTACTTATAGCTTAGTCTAAATCCTGGCTCTGTTGCTTACCCACTGTGTGACCTCAGAGGATTTGCTTAACCTCTCTGGGCTTCCATTCATTGTATAATGATGTCCACCTCAGTGAAATGGTGGGATTAAATGCAGTAATACATGTAAAACACCACTCTAAAGCTCAGCTTGTTTAGTTGCTCAGTTGTGTCCAGCTCTTTTGTGATTCCAAGGACTGTAGCCCACCAGGCTCCTCTGTCCATGGGGTTACCCAGGCAAGAATACTGGAGTGGGTTGCCATTGCCTTCTCCAGGAGATCTGCCCAACCCAGGGATCAAACCCAGGACTCCTGTATTGCAGGTGGATTCTTTACCATCGAGCCACCTGGGAAGCCATAAAGCTTGGCACAGAGGTAGACAATAACATGCTTTAATTCACTTGGTCTTCCGCAAAGCCTCATATGAGATACTGTTAATGTTCATTATTTCATAGCAGCTAAAACATGGAAACAAAAAGAATAAGTAACTTGTCCAAGATGAGCCCACTGTACCTGCAGAGTAATGGCATCAGGATTCAAACAAAGAAAGTTGCATTCTAAGGCCTGAACTCTTAGTAATATTCTCTATCACCTCAGCCTGAGAAGGCCATGGCACCCCACTCCAGTACTCTTGCCTGGAAAATCCCATGGACGGAGGAGCCTGGTAGGCTGCAGTCGATGGGGTCTCTGAGTGGGGCATGACTGAGCGACTTCACTTTCACTTTTCACTTTCATGCATTGGAGAAGGAAATGGCAACCCACTCCAGTGTTCTTGCCTGGAGAGTCCCAGGGACGGGGGAGCCTGGTGGGTGCCGTCTATGGGGTCGCGCAGTCGGACACGACTAAAGTGACTTAGCATAGCATAGCATAGCACCACCTCAGTAAAAAGTAGACTTTAGTTCTAACACAAAAGAATTCTGAATATTCAGTCATCTCCTAGGATTTTCATGTTGGTCTTTGGTTTTACGGTGACCCAGATATTTCATTAAGAGAATTTGATTACTCAGGGAATCTTCTGACATATCTTTTGGGAATGGGAAGTAAGGAGACCTAGGGGCACAGTCTGCCCTATGTAAGATAATTTAATGGACAAATGTCATCATTTTGCCTACATCTTTTGGTCAGCACGCCACCTCTTCTTTTCCTCAACATACCTGCTCATTTCGTAAAGGAAACTCCTCCTCTCCTCGCTTCAGGGTTCTGAGATAGAGCCAAGACTTGCTGCCTATTTCTACAGCAGACTGGTTCTTGAAATAGTATGTCGAGGATGCAGAGCCATCTCTACGATACGAACAGAATCAATGACTTATATCACTCATGTTCCTCACCCCCATCCTTGATTCTTTCTGACTTCCCTTCTTCCACTCTACATTTTTTTTTTTTAAATCAGAGGCCCCAAGGGAATTCTAAAAAAAAAGACATTGTTGCCTGTAAAGAAGGCATTCTGTCTTCATAATTCTGGGAGACCCTGGAGTTGAACACTCTCTCTGGAATCAGATCCCAGCACCACCACTTACTAGCTGTGTAGTTTGGGGCAAATTACCCTTCCTCAGCTTCATATTCGGCCTCCCTTGAAAGTGATAGTAACATCTTAAAGGATTGTTAAGAAGATTAAATGAGATGGTATATGAACACGGCACTCAGTGAACACAATGATGAACTCAATGATGGTATATGAAAACGAACTCTAGAAATGTTTTTTTTTATATACATGACAATCTAATTCAGTCTCCTTTTTTTCTCAGTCATGGGTAACCATAGTTGACAATTCTATCAGTATTTTTTTTTCCTGCTGAGTAGCACAGCTTATAGGATTTTAGTTCCCCAGCCAGGGATGGAACACAGGTCCTTGGCAGTAAGAATGAGTCCTAACCACTGCACCACCAAGGAATTCCCTCTAACAGTACTTTGTATAAACCTTTAAGAAAGGTAGAGCTCAGCCACATACCAAGTGACGTACCTGTGTTCTACAGCAGCAACTATAAACCCGTGGGATGCCAGATCAATGCCAATAGCAGAATAAATCGTCCTTCAAAACAAAAATGAGAGAAGCATTCAACTACCAGTCACAATTACAAGGGATCCACAAATAAAACCTGGGAATTGGATGGCAGGACTCCCCTGTAGGAGTGCCCTGGGGTAAAGCATAGGGCCGTGGTTCTCAAAGGGGGCTCTGGGGATATTTGACAATGTCTGGAGGTATTTTCATTATCAGGAGTGGGGGGGGGTATATTACTGCCATCCAGTGGGTAGAGATACTGCTAAAACCATTCTGTGATGTACAGGACTACCTCCACAACAGGAAGTGATCCAGTCCAAAGCATCCGGGGTACCAAGGCTGAGAAACACTGGTGCAGTGATTATAAATACTGCCTTTGAGAGTTCTGGCTTTAAATCTTGGCTGTGCCTGTTTCTAGTTATATAACTTTAAATACTTACATTACTCCATTTCTGTCCTCATCGGTGGGGACAGATAATAAAGTTTTGGCTTTAGAATAATTATAAGGTTGTTGTTGTTTGTTTTTTTTCCTCCATTTTTTGGCCACACCAAGTGGCATGGGGACTTTAGTTCCCTGGCCAGGGATTGAACTCATGTCCCTATTGGAAGCACAGAGTCTTAACCACTGGACCACTAGGGAAGTCCCAGTTACTAGGTCATGATAAGGAAATACATAACATAGGCAGGTTGTACAATGTGATGCTTAAGGCAACAGGACCTACACTCTGACCACTGCAGGTTATTGGTTCCTGGCTCCTTCACTTACTAGCTGTCTACCTGGATAAATCATTTATCTTTTTTCTGCTTTGGTTCTTTACCTGCAGAAGGGCGATGTTATAACATCTGGGACCTGGTGGGATTATTATAAGGATTTAGTAAGTTAACACATGCTCAGTGCTTATAACCATGACTAAAACAGTGGAAATACCAAACACAAGTCAGCTGTTAGGTAAATGGCTAGACAGGGTCAGATGGTTCAAGAGTCATGTGCTAATAAGCAACTACATTTAGAATCCTTCCACATCTTGGTTCTGCACAATCTTCTATCATGTATTCTTTTTTTTTTTTTTTTTTGACGTGAAACATTTTTAAAGTCTTTATTGAATTCATTATAATATTGCCTCTGTTTTTTTGTTTTGTTTTGTTTGGGTTGCGAGGCATGTGGCATCCTGACTCCCTGACCAGGGATTGAACTTGCACCCCCAGGATTCAAAGGCAAAGTCTTAACCACTGGATCAAAAGGGAACTCCTGCCTATTATGTATTCCAGAGTAAATGGCCATAAAGAACAAAAAGGAGGTCGGTGAGTATCATGCTTTCTTCTCCTGTTGGTGGAAGGCCAGCTCAGGAAGAGAAAATCATCCAGTACAGGGATCAGCAAAACCTTTTCTGTAAAAAGCCAGAGAGTAATTGCCTCCAGCTCCGCGGGCCTTACGTTATTTGTCTCAGACTCAGTTCTGCCGCTGTAGCACAAGACTAGAAGAGACAATGGGGAAAGGAAATGCGTGTGGCTGGTGTTTCAGTAAAACCATATACACGATGCAGGAGCAGGCTGAATGTGGTCCTCGATGTCTAAGATGCCGATCGTTGGTCTCATAGGAATCAAATAACTAGTTGGGCTACAATTAAACAAGTGAGAATTTCTCATTGCTGATGCTACCTGATTTTTTTTTTTTTTTCACCAGCTAAAAGCCACTTTTTCTTTTCTAAAATTCTTATAAACCTGAGGCAGAAGACTGGAAGGGAGCTGAGAAAATGTCGAAAAAAAGTCGATGGGGTGGTAGCCGTGAAAACATGCTACCTGTCATGATCCAGAGACCATAGCTGACTAAAGAGCCCACCCAGCTCCTGCCCCAGTGGGTCCAAGTAAAGCAAGGCTTCCTGTAGGTTGGTCCCAGTGACAGGGCATGGCGTGTGTTTACCGTAGGTCCCTTCCTATGAGATGCAGAAATCTGATGAGCCAATCTTGGTCAAGCTCTCCCTCCATCATCCTGGCCCAGTTTTTCTTAGAACTGTACCACATTCATACCCTTCATACCCAGTCCTTCTGTTTCCCATCTCCTTCTCAACTGTCCAGCCTGCATCACAGGCTGAAATCTCTCCTCATCTTCTCTGCTCCTTCCCTTCTATCCTTCATGGGCATTTCCCAATACATACCTTTCACAGCTAATCTAATCGTGGTGTCTATTTCTTGGAGAACCTGAACTAATACAGTGAATGATTTTGAGAGTGTAAATACTGTTATATAGAAAGACAACCACCCAAATTGCAACCGCCCCTCTCCTCTGTTGTGAGGCTGGTCTCCATGGGCTAGAGGCAGGAAAAGACAGGGCTAAGGACTGATTAGTAGATCACAGCTAATTCTGAAGGAACTCCAAGTCCTCCCAGGACAAGGACCAGCCTGATACTCCAAAATCTGCCGTCCCCCTATTTTTTTTTTTTTTTTGAGGGGGAATGCATTCAGTCATTGATCCCTGGAGGCTAAAATTATTCAGCCTCTTGACACTTTACCTGAATGCTCCAAGACCATGAGAAAAAATAATTAGTGGGTATTTTTCCCCAGTCCTCAGAGGTGCATTCCAGGCTGCAGGAGTTGTCATTGAACCTAGAGAGCAGTGGGAGGTGATAATGAGTGTCTTTTTCTGACTTGAATATCGCTGGTTAATTTAACTTACATCTCCTGAGTATAAAAACCTGACCCATGGAATTTATTCTTTTATGCATCAATAGTAAATTCATGTAAAAAAAAGTCTCCTACTAGATACCACCAAGCATGGGCATGAACTACTTGTTTTTGTCTTAAGACCATAGGATCATGAATTATCAGCTCTCACTGTCAGCTCTGAACTTGAGTTAAGACATTTCCTACTGAGCGGTGTATTCAGGAAGGCTGCTCCTTATCATCAATCCCAGATCTTGGCAAAACTTCAAAGGGAATGTTCTGAAACCAAACAACCAGTAAACCTCAGGAGCATTATACTGAGATTCAGAATCTTCACATGGGAAACTCCTCCCACTCTGATTTGATCAAGGTCAAGAGAAAGATGGAAAGACCTTAGACCTTAGACTTCACCCTCAGATGTGGCTTTGGATGAAGTTCTGCCACTTAGGAGCTGCCGACCTTGTGCAGGTCAAGAGAACTCTCTGAGCCTCTGAGTCTTCTTCAGTAAAATGAAGGAAAATATAACTCTCTCGTGGGGGGTTGGTGAGAATCATATTTAAGTGGGAATATATGTAGATAGCATCACTGACTCAACTGACATGAAATTGGGCAAACTCCGGGGAACAGTGGAGGACAGGGAAGCCTGGCGTGCTGCAGTCCATGGGGTTGCAAAGAGTCAGACACGACTTAGCGACTGAACAACAGCAATGTATAAAGCACACCTATCCAGTTACATAGTAAAGGGCTCAAAATGGAGGCTATGGTCTTTTCCTTCACTTCTCACTTATTATGGTCATCATTATCATCAATTATTGGTGTTCCACTTTCTCATCAACACAATGGAGATGTGCCCACAGAAACCGAATGTAATGATTGCTATAGCAGTGACCTATAAACTATTCAGCATCATAAAGATGTGTAATTATGTTCATCATTTCTCATATAAAGTGGGCTATTAAGAAAACTGCAAGGAGACATTTAAAACGAATGCCAAAAGGTGTAGGTAGTTTTGAGGGGGAAATTTGAAGATGTAGTTAACACCAGGTCAAGAGGGTGAGACAGATAAAGAAGGACAAAAGCCAATATTACTGAAATGTAGACATACTAAGTGATGAATGCACGTGGGATTGTCTTGGTGAGAGAGTCTGGCCCCTTGGGGGTGGTTATGGGAATGAGAGTGGAGTTTCCTCATTTATGATAAATAGGAAATTAGCTTTCACTCCTGGGTTCAGGATATGGAGAGGTATGGTGGTTTCTGCCTTCTTTCTCTCTTTGCCCAACCGTAAAACATACTTCAGCACATAGTAGGGAAGGGAGAGGTCACACCAGCCCAATTGCTGTTCTCATTGCATTATTGCCCCCACAGAGAATGGAAGAAGGAAAAATCTGACCACCCATAGAAAGATGTTTGAGCCTGTCTGAAAGTCTGATACCTTCACTCCAGGGTGGAGGCACCCACCCTGTCATATTCAGAACACACTAAACTAGAACCCTTGATTCTCTGATAGTTACCTGGTCTTTTAAGAAATACTTGGTCATCTTAGGAGATGTTTAGACTGGAGACAATCTATTTTGATCTTTAACTGCCTGAAACTTGCTGTTTTCAAGCTTTCCTTATAGTCTAGAGCTTACAAAGCAGGATCAACAGAAATCTTACCAAAGAATAAGCTCATAATTTTGCCCATAAGCCAGTGTGTTCCAAGAAATTTACTAAGACCCCAAAAATATTCTTTGTTTGGGATCCAAAGGGTGTCGGAGTGATCATCATCTTGAGATGGATAATACAAACGCAAGAAGGTGCCCTGTAGAGGAAGGAAATGAATGTGCTTTAGTCAAGTTGCTTCTCAAACCTATTCCAACAGCTGTTTTGCATATTTAATTAGTGGGGACCCAAATACCTCTATTGTGGGTGAAGAGGTCCAGAGAGCTTTTTTTGATAAGTTGCCATGGTGATTGAATATAGTCAAAAGGAATAGAAAGAGAAGAATATGCTTTTTGAATGAAAAGAAACTATGAGCAGCCTGGTTTCAGACATTAGAAAAGGGAGGAAAGCTGAGTTTATAGATAAGTTAATCTGAAGACAGCGGTGACCTGAGGAATGGCTTCAACAGCCAAAGGCTTGCCATGAAATCATACCAATGACAAAATGAGTCATTCCCAGGTGAGAGCAGGGTCAGTTTTCAAAACCTTCTTATGGACCATAGCCACAGTCAATATTAGAATATAAGGATAAATGGTATTAAAACATTACCTTATTAGTGTAATCAAACATCAAGTCTGTACAACCGACGGAATAAGATCCATTTCCTCGGGGGATTTTAGATTGACCAATGTTTGCAGCAGCCATCAGAGCTTGTATCTTACTGAGCCATACTGGAAAACAGGTCAATATTATTTCGCTTGTCATCCATGACTCCCCAGACTTGATTATGCCAAGAAACTTGGAGGGAATCAAGTGACCACCCCTAGTTTCTGGCCTTCATTTCTTCACTAACTAGTAAAATACACAAATAGTTATTGAAGACCCTCTGTATGTGAGGAACTGCGTGAGAAAAACGATGGCAGTCGACATCCCCCTTCTCCTAAGATGCTTAAGATCATCATCATCTCCTAATCCTTGTAGCTTTGCCCTTACCGGCTACTCTTATCCAGAGCATATTAAAGACCACTTCCTAAATCTGTTTTCCCTAAACATGAACTTTACCTGATATTTCAGATTTGGGCTCACATCTTCCCACTGGATATCTGCATCTGACAACCTTCCCACAGGAACAGCAAAGCCCATGGTCCAGACTGAAATTACATGAATCTCTCCCAACTCCCCAACTTCACCCTCCAACCATACAGCCTGCTGCTGCTGCTGCTAAGTCGCCTCAGTCATGTCCGACTCTGTGTGACCCCAGGGATGGCAGCCCACCAGGCTCCCCTGTCCCTGGGATTCTCCAGGCAAGAACACTGGAGTGGGTTGCCATTTCCTTCTCCAATGCATGAAAGTGAAAAGTGAAAGTGAAAGTGAAGTCGTGTCTGACTCTTAGCGACCCCATGGACTGCAGCCCAGCAGGCTCCTTCATCCATGGGATTCTCCAGGCAAGAGTACTGGAGTGGGGTGTCATTGCCTTCTCCAACTGCAACTCCAGAATTCCATAGCTTGGGGATCCCAGGTCAGAAACCTAGGAATGATGCTACTCTCCTAATTATTTCTCCCCTGCCATCTACATCCAACCAAGTTCCAATGTCTAACATTTGTTTTTAGCTTAGCATTCTCTCTCCAGTATGTCTCTGCTCTGCTAGCTCACCTGTCTCACTTACACCTTCAGTGCTTTTGACCCGACAGTCACCATCTCTCCTGAACATCCTGTTCACCTTGGATCCTGACTCCTTCAACAGTATCCTTCACACAGTTTCTGGAAGGATTTAAAGTATGAATCTCATCAGGCAAATCTTCAAATCCTTCAATGCCTTCCTTCCACCAGTTATTTTTCCTTGAAGAGAGCATGTATTGGAATCTTTCTGGAAGGCAGTTTGTAGGTTATATTTAAATCTACAATGCCTTCCAGTGTGGGGTGGCTTCTTTTCTCTGCTCGGGGACTGAAACTCAGAGAGATTCATAGGTGTACAAGTTAAACCCCAAGTTCTGGGCACTGTGAGAAAAACCCTCGGTGATCTGAAGGTCCATTGCTTCCTACTCTTCTTTTTCCCTGTGAATTACCTCCCTTCTATGTGCTCCTGAGCAACACACTGGGGCGTTCCTTGCATCTGCGCCTTAGTAAATGCTGTTCCCTGCATTTGAAATCCCCATGGCAAACTCCTATTCAACCTTTAACATCTTGATTGGATGTCAGGTCTTCTCTGAAACCTTCTCTGATTCCCCAGACTTAATCATTTCACCCTCAGTATTAAATAAATTCCCTGTATATATTTTTATCTTCCTTCCTATCACATTAGACTAAAATTATGTTTTACTACTCCGTGTCCTAAGAGTATCTCCTAAGAGCTGCATCCATATCTTTGTATCCTCGGATCTTTAACACAATGTCTGGTGCAATGATCGGAGCTCAGTAAATATTTGTGAAAATGACCAGAACTAAACTTTACACTGTCACTGGGTCTCTTCTCTCTCTGTTAAATGCTTTATGGCATATATTCTTTTATCCACCCATTCTGGAAATATTTTCTCTCTCTGGTGCCAAAACCCTTCAACACACCTGAAGTCTCACCTGTTCTCCTTTCTAACCCACAATCAAGTCCACATTTAATTTCAGCATGGTGAGACCACGTATCAGTGCATCTGACTCACTTTTCTAGATTCAGCTAGCCTGCTCCATTCCTTCTTCTGCACTATGAGAGGTGATGACTTTGCTGGACAGTCTTTCATGCTTTCTATTACACTCTGCCTCTGCCACATAGACACCTGTGGACTATGTTATGTATGGCATCTGACTTCATAGGGCATCTCTCAGAAAGGTGTTGAGTTATGAGAAGAAGGTCATTTACATCCTCCACACTGGTGTGTGAAACACCTGCCAGTGATGAGCATTTCAATTAGTAAGGCCTTGCAACTTCAAGTTGGTTATGGACCAGCATCACTGGCATCAAATGGAAGATTGGGAATGAGGCTCTTAGGCCTCATCTCAATCCTACTGAATCTGAAAAGTTGTGCCTTTTGTCAGAAGCACTGGCCTAAGGTACCAGACCACCTGGCCTGACACACAGTCAGCAATTCATGTTCGAATTGTAGGAGATGGCTCCAAGGAAGGCAGTGGTTGCGATGAATGGACCCTGGTGCTGGGTTCCAGTTGTACATCTTACAAGCTATGCTGCTCTGTCCTCGGCACTTTACCCCCTTCTCTGATCCTCATTTGTAAAGTAGGGATACAATCACTTGGCCAGCCATCAGGACAGCTGTAAAGATCAAGTGATCATGTAGATCAAGGTAGCTTGACTTGACCAGTTCAGTTCAGTCACTCAGTCGTGTCTAACTCTTTGCGACCCCATGGACTGCAGCATGCCAGGCTTCCCTGTCCATCACCAACCCCCGGAACTCATTCAAACTCGTGTCCTGACTTGACTTACAGGTGTGTTACAACCACCACCTATAACAGGCAGACAACTGAGGTTATTTGTCCCTTCCCTAGGGTTAGCTAACTCTGGTTACCCAAACTCAAGCCCGAAGAGGAGTGTTAGCAGATCTACACTAGATCATGGGCTTCCCCGGTGGTGTGAGTGAGTGGTAAAGAACCTGCCTGGCAGTGCAGAAGACATAAGAGATGTGGTTCAATCCCTGGGTCAGGAAGATCCCCTGAAGGGGGCAGACAAGAATCCCATGGACAAAGGAGCCTGGCGGGCTACAATCCATGGGGTCACAAAGAGTCAGACGCTAAGACTGAAGCAACTTAGCAGGCACGCACTCTAGATCATACCATTTTTCTCTGTATAGATATGAAATCTAAGGCATTTCCTCTGAAACAATTATTTAAAAAGCTTTCCCTATTAGGCTAACATTTTAGGGTCTATTTAGAATTACAAAAGGCTTTTTCTCTCCCATTTAAGACTGTGGGCTGAGTGGTCCTTCCTGATGTAATAGCAAGACTTCAAGTCCGGAGGACAGAAGGGCAGGCCTGTGATGAGCAGCCTGGGTTCTCCTGTAGCCCCCACCCACAGGAACCATGGTGCGGCCACAGGGACTCAAACCACAGTTTGGTGAGGAGCCCCAGAGAACCCACAGCTGCCTGGGAGGTACTACTGCTCTAACTGAGTGTTCAGTCTAGAGCCATGGGGAGATTCCATGTTGCACAAGGTTCCTCTTATGAGATGTCAGTTCCACCCAGGCTCTAGGGACCTGTCCACTCACCTCAGAGTAACCTGGTCCTCTAAAAGCTGCTCTACCAAAAAGCCTCATCCAGCGCTCAGGGGCCCAGGTCCAGGGGACACTGCGAGGCTGCCCGTCCCAGGACGCCTGACCCCTGAGAGGGTCTCAGAAAACTCGGAGCTGGGGTTTGAGTATAGGTCTCCAGGGCCCTGTGGCTGTAGGGCCGTGTGTGTGTGTGTGTGTATCTATGTATGTGTATAACTGATTCACTTTGCTGTATAGGAGAAATTAAATACAACATGTAAATCAACTATATTTCAGTAAAGTTTTTTTTAAAAAGAAAAGGTTCAGCAGCCCATAGCTAATGGATCAGTTCAGTTTAGTTCAGTTCAGTCGCTCAGTCGTGTCCGACTCTTTGCGACCCCATGAATCGCAGCACGCCAGGCCTGCCTGTCCATCACCAACTCCCGGAGTTCACTCAGACTCATGTCCATCGAGTCNCACGGTTCACATATTGCTGAAGCCTAGCTTGGAGAATTTTGAGCATTACTTTACTAGCATGTCAGATGAGTGCAATTGTGCGGTAGTTTGAGCATTCTTTTGCATTGCCTTTCTTTGGGATTGGAGTGAAAACTGACCTTTTCCAGTCCTATGGCCACTGCTGAGGATTCTGGATTTCCCATTCTCTAACCATTGATAAGCACACCTCATGAAAAAAAGGAGACAGGTAGGGGACTTGCCAGGTTGTGTGGCCACTCTCTAGATGATACTGTTTTATGGTTCAGAACGTATAGATGTCACTTCCTATTTTTCTTCAACTTCATTTTAATAGGAGCATTAGAATCTATGGTATGCTATTAATCTTTGTATACATTTTGGTGATGTTCATTTATCAAATAGTCCCAATGTCTGTTTCTGGGATTGGAGATGTATTGTACAAATGTGAGGAAAATGACTGTCTCTTTATGGTTTTATGTCCTCCATTAACAAATGGGACATCTCTAACCATGCTGATAAACCTTTTAGCTATATGGCCATATTTTCTATGTATTCATTTAGTACGAATGATACAAATAATCATACATTACTTTCATCTTTTATTGAATAAACTTTCTAATAATTTAAAACATATTCATGCATTCTTTTTTGAGTGTTTAGAATGAATGGGCTGGGATGACAGATGAATCAAGCAGGGTCCTCAAGTTTCTGCTGGCTCAATAACAGCTTTCAAGTTATTTTCAAACATGGGGGAATAGGGAACATGTTTTGAAATTCCCACCCTGTACCAATATAAAGCACATGATGTAAAAGAATCTGCTCATCATGTAAGATGCCACCTGTTTTCAACCTACAGATAAGGTAATAAGAGAATGAATATAATCAGGCTGCAGGCCTCTTGAACTCGATTATGAGTCCTCTGTGTTAGTCACCAAAGGGGTATGACTCATGCCTCACCTTTCTGTAAGTATTGTTGCATGAATGGACCTGTGAGATAAGAGGCCATTTCTATGCAAACATAGAAGACCTAGTCTCTCTTCCGCTGTTGTGTTCATTTCCCCAACTATGAAGTAGGGCCAGATTTGTAAGGCACTGGGTTATGAAAGATCTTTGGTAAATGTCACAGTTGGGAGTCACCCATCTACAGTGCACAACTAGACCCAGAGAAGCCATATCTCCCTAGGTGCACGGGTCAGTGGGTGCAGAGAGCATAGTACCTTTCAGAGGCCACCAACACTGCTTACCTGAGCAGACACCCAACTCTCTGGAATTAGCAAGAATTCTCAAGACTCCAGAAGGAATCACTTTGCAATCAAGGTCCTTTTAGGGGTCATAGATGTCCCTGTCTAGAGATGGCTGTCCCATGCTGGCCACCACTCCTGGGCCTGACCAAGCCTCTGCCTCCTTTCTTTTGTCACTGTCGCTCAGTCGTGTCCGACTCTGCGACCCCAAGGACTGCAGCATGCCAGGCTTCCCTGTCCTTCACTATCTCCCAGAGTCTGCTCAAACTCATGTCCATTGAGTTGGTGATGCCATCCCACCATCTCATCCTCTGTCGCCTCCTCTCCTTCCCTCCCCACAAAAGGTAAGAAAGAGCAGGGATGCACATCCATTCTTATCTGGGACTCCAAGTGCCTGCTAGTCCCTGCTTTTCCCTGTCATTAGATAGCAAAGGTTGTCTCCCTCTGGATCCAAACTCTAAATCACCATCTTCTAACACCATCAACCAGGACTCCCCACCAGCAACTAGGACTACAACTGTTGATCGAGACACCTGTCTCTTCTTTACCATCGTGGGGGCAGTTTTGGGGTTTCCTCGGAGGGCACTCCAGGGGAGATGTGTTACTGTACCCAGAGGGCATGGGTCATGGCAGTGATGCAGAAAAAAGGCATTATGGACCTTCTCCCCGGTGATTGCAAACTGAGCTTCCAGCTTGTCTGAAAAGGCCTCATCTGAGCAGTCCTGCAGTCTTTTTCTTTCGGCCATGCCGCGTGGGGGATCTTATTTCCCCAACCAGGGATCGAACCCATATCCCCTGCACTAGAAGTGCAAAGTCAACCACTGGACTACCAGGGAAGTCCCTGTCTTGCAGTCCTGATGTTGAATAAGAAGGCACTTCTCTCTCTTGGTTCAGTAGGAAGAAGAAAGACTGAGGCCCCTCCATTCCCTCAGGAGAATTAAGGATCTCCATCAGCATCTTCTTAGACGATCCCACACATAACTTCCCTGGGGCCACTTCGAGTTTGGCAACAAGGTGGATAGTTCAAGCCCTTGAACAAATATACCTCTTACCTGAGGATTCAATATAGGCAACTGGATTCAGGTCTTGCCAGTCAAAAGGATAAACCAACGCAAGGCAGGTGCAGAGGCAGAAAAGCACATGCAATTTGGACGGTAACATCTCCGAAGCTGAGCTGCTGTTTCAGCTTAACCTTCTTTAAGGCAAAGAATGACATGGAAAAACAGACATGCAATAAATAGGACTTAAATAGGCTGACCAGTTAGTGAGATTAAGGGACTAGTAACACGATTCCATGGGTTATGAACGGAGAAGACGTTTGGAAAAAAATGGCACATGCATTTTCTATGATGGGTTTTGGGGAGGCACTAGGGTGTTAGGGGTCTTGGTCATGCTGGATTGCAGAGCTCAGAAATAACACTTTTAGGCTGAAATATTAGGTTGTTGGCCACTAGTTTCCTAATTTGTAGCAGTCTAGTCGGGTTATAAAGAAGAGCATGCAACTGTAATAATTATAACAACCACATATCATAATCATACACATGGGCTTGTCAAGCACATAGTAAATCCTCAATGTTTTGGCTAATGTTTCCCTATATTTGTAAAAACATCATATTGCAGAAGCTGGGTTTTTTTTGTGGTGCTGATGATGTTGTATTTGGGTAGAATCTCTATAATTCTGCTCCACTGAGAGTCTCAAGGGGCAGATTGTACTTGCTGTTCCAAGTGTCTAACATGGGACCTAGCAGGCAGCCAGGGTGGAACAAATGTCAGTGGAACCGGTAAATAAAGTCTGATTCATGGTCATAATAAATTATATTACAGTGAGACTCTTTGCTAACATCTTATCAGCAAAAAACTATCTTGGATCTGTGCCTCATCTGTCCCCTTTCACATTTTCCCCCTCAGCTTTTCGGGGTGATGGAAATGGTCCAAGCCACCACCATCTATCTCCTTCTTGAATTTTGCAGTAACCTCTAACTGGTTTTCCCCAAAGCCTATGGTCAATTCCCAATATAGCAGCTGGAGTGACAATGCCATTCCTCTTGCTCAAAGCCCCCAGATGACTTCATATCACACAGAGCACAAGCCACAGGCCTTAAAGTAACATTAAAGGCTCTACAGTGTGTCCCCGACAGACTCCAGATCTGACCCCTTCCTCCAGCCCCTCCTGCACACTCACCCACATACCTGCTGCAGCCACACACCTCCTTTGCCATCCAGCAAACATTCCAGGCATCCAGGCACCCCTACTCCTCCTTGGGATCTGAACCTGTGTCCCTCTTCCAGGAAGGCTCTTTGCTCTGATACCCAAATAACTGGCTCCCTCACTCCTAGGTTTTGGCTTCCATGTTACCTTCTCAATGAGATCTTCCCAGTTGACTACACAAAGCCATTACCAACCATCACCAAAGTTTCCCTGAGCCAGGAAAGGAGGTGATCTCTGACCTGGTTCCTCCAGGGTGCAGAAGGAGAAGACACGTCCCAGCTCAGCAAGCAGAGCTCACCCATCTGGGCACAGCCAGGAGGCGGAGCCACTGGCAGCACAGAAGGCAGTATCCTCTTTGCCCAGCACATTCAGGCCATGCCGCCCTCGGGGTACTAACTGCCCTCTACTGCAATGCGGGCAGACAGTACCCTGAGGGAGGCATGGCCTGAATGTGCTGGGCAAAGAAGATACTGGGCAAAGGTGATATGAGGCATAATTAATTATCTTTTACTTAGCATCTACCATAGGCCAACACTAAATAGCTGGGTAATTTACGTAACATCTAGTCCTCACAATAAGGAGTAGACTTAGGTGGGTATTGTTACCTCCGTTTACCCCAGTAACATGTGAGCTCCTCCAAAGCAGGGACTGGTCCCATTTGTCTTTCTATTATTGATTCTTAACGAAAGTCCCAGGCTATAGTAAGCACTCCTAAATGCTTCCTGAAGGAGGATGAAAGATACTGTCTTCCTTTTGGTTTGGGCCATCAAAGAACTGAGAAACCCATTCATTGACGCTTCAGCACTAGGTTCCCAATACTGTACACAAAGTGGGGGGGCCTGGCCTCTTGGACTTTAGTGCCTGCATCCCAACTGCCTGGGTCTGAATCAAGTATGGTTTGCGATGTAACTTCTGTGTTATTTGCTCTGAGGTTTCACCCCCTCCCCACCCTTAGGTATTATTATTAGCCATCTCCTCCCTTAAACACAGAAGTTACATCGCAACCCATTCAGTTAGAACCATTTCTGTTCTAGGAATGCTACTTCTTAGAATTTAAAATAAAAATGGGACAACTATTCTCTTGTAAAACATTTTTTTCTCTAACTGTAAGGAGGTAGAAGTCAGTCCTCTCTCAGGAGGTTTAATAGTGAAACAGGCAATTCTGGATGAGAAGTCCTTCTGAAACTGAATCACTGATACTGTAGCCAAGGCCAACTAAGTAATAAAAAAGATTTTGATATTTATTTTGCATCAGTTTTACATTTTATAAAAAGCTGAATCAGAGCTACTTGGACCTGGAAAGGGACTTGAGGAGGATTAGATTCTCGAAGAGTGAACAAATACTCCTGATTTAAGTGTCCTAGGTGTCTGAGAAGAGACTTGGGGTTGGTTTTCTTGCATCTTCCCTTGTTAATTTTGGTTTTGATTGGCTTTAATATTAGGCAGAAACTCTTAAAGATAAAGAAATGTTTTGATTGCAGCTCAGGCCTTCTGAATCCAAATCTTGATTATTGGTTTGGTTAAAAAATAAAAAGAAGGTGATATGAGGCATAATTAATTATCTTTTACTTAGCATCTACTGTAGGCCAACACTAGATAGCTGGGTAGTTTACATAACGTCTAGTCCTCACAATAAGGAGTAAGAGTTAGGTGGGTATTATTACCTCCGTTTTACAGATAAAACACGGAGGCTTGCATTTGCAGCAATATGGATGGACCTCGAGATGATCATACTAAGCAAATTAAATCATAAAGAGAAAGAAATCATATAAAGAAATCATAAATATGATGCGCTATCACTTATATGTGGAATCCAAAATCCGACACAAATGAACTTATCTATGAAACAGAAACAGGCTCACAAACATACAGAATAGACATGTGGTTGCCAAGCAGGGTGGGAGAGGGAAGGATTAGGAGTCTGGGCTTAACAGCTGCAAACTTCCATACACAGGATGGATAAACAAGATCCTACTGTATAGCCCAGGGAACTATATTCTATTGATAAACCATAAAGGAAAAGAATATGAAAAAGAATATATAATTGAATCACTTTGCTGTATAACAGGAATTAATACAAAATTGTCAATGAGCTATATTTCAATCGAATGTAAAAATAAAAACAAACAAAACCCACTGAGGCTTGGAGAGATTGGCTTACTCTCGTACTGACTGGTAGGTTTCAGTGACTTCACTACCAAGTCCCACCCTCTGAGGCATGTGAGAAAAAAATAATCATTATATAGGCTCTACTTTTTACTTAAATATGCACATTTACACATAAATAGAAAAAGCAAAAGTCTAGATGAATATAAAGCAAGAATATTCTCAATGGTAACATTTAAGGGGCAAGATTACAGGTGATTTTAGTTTTCCTTTTTCAAATGTGATTTTCTAATCTGTCAAGCATCAGTTGAGTAGGAAAAAAAAGAAAAACAAAACCCTAGCTCTTTCCTTGAGCAACTAAATCTAAATCGATGGCTTCCTGCCAGAAATAAACTACCCTCTTAGACATGTTGGGCTTCCCCGGTGGCTCAGACAGTAAAGAATCCGGGTTCAATCTCTGGGTTGGGAAGCTTGCCTGGAGAAGGAATGGCAACCCACTAAGTATTCTTGCCTGGAGAATTTCATGGACAGAGGAGCCTGGCGGGCTACAGTTCATGGGGTCGCAAAGATTCAGACATGACTGAGCAACTAACACTTCCACTTCCTTAGATATTTTAGGTCCAATTTAGGGATAACGTTAGATTGGAGACTTTGCTTTAGAGCACTAATTTTACGAGAAAGGTATGCTTTGATTTCAGTTTTGAAAACTGGAGTAGGTTTTTCAAAATTTCAAGTTAGAACCCATGAGCCAGTCATTGTACTAGGCTTTTAAGGGAGTCCCAGTGTGTGGAATATGAGTGTGTGTGTTCCTGCATGGGTACGGAGTGGGGATGAAGTGTATGATGACAAACAAAAGAGAAACATGCTTCAAAGAGTGCCCCCATTAAAAAAAAAAAAAAGGGACTTCCCTGGTGGTCCAGTGGTTAAGAATCCATCTTCCGTTGCAGGGGACTCGAGTTCGATCCCAGGTCATGGGACTAAGATCCCACATGTTGCGGAGCAACTAAGCCTGCAGGCCACAACTAAGGAGACCACGCATTGCAACAAAGAGCCAAAAAAAAAAAGCATGCCCAGTTTTGGACTTCCCCGGTGGTTCGGTGATTAAGACTCCGTGCTTCCCCTACAGGGGACGCAGTAGGTACAATCCCTGGTCAGGGAACTAAGATCCCATCCCACATGCCTCACTGAACAGACAAAAATGTAAAACGTCTAAAAATTTTAAAAAGTGTGCCCAGTTTTGTGACCTAGATGAAGATGGAGGTAATCTACTCTGGTTCAGATGAAGTTAGGAGACACTAATTAGTCCAATTCTGTTGTTTTATAAACAAAGAAACTGAGGCCCAGAGAGAGGAAGCAACTTGCAGGAACAACACAGTAAATTAGTGGCCACTTTAAGATCAGAAGCTCTCATTCCCTGATCACCCAGTCATCAGATTTGCAGCAGCAAACCTGCCCTGTAGGTGGGGAGTGAAGAATGTGGATCCTGTGGAGATCTGGACAGGAAACTCCCCTGGGCAATAAGAAAGTGAAAGTGAAGTCGCTCAGTGAAAGTGAAGTTGCTCAGTCGTGTCCGACTCTTTGCGAACCCATGGACTGTAGCCCACCAGGCTCCTCTGTCCATGGGATTTTCCAGGCAATAGTACTGGAATGGATTGCCATTTCCTTCTCCAGGGGATCTTCCCAACCCAGGGATTGAACCCGGGTCTCCCGCATTGTAGACAGACGTTTACCGTCTGAGCCACCAGGGAAGAGCTGGGCAATGGGAAAGGCCTGAGTTTGCAATCAGAAGGATCAACTCCAGGCCAATGACTGGGTATCTGGAACCTAAATCGCCTAATCATTGAAGTGAAAGAAACAACTTTATCTTGTAGAGTTGATGGGGTGAGAAAATGTCAGCAAAGAGCACAACCATCAGGCCAGCAGAGTGCCCTTTTCCCTTCTTCCCCAGAAACAAGATTAGCTCCACTGGAAGCAAAGTAGAATAGATTCTCGAGATTACCCTCTAAGAAAGAACCCAGTGATCCGAAAGCGGTAACTGTGTCCTGCCAAGCTGTCAACACAGCGTCAGTGCTGCAGGCTCTGGCTGCATCAGGTTTCTCACCCTCTGCATCTCTGCATCTCTGACATGCCTGCATGCGTGCTCAGTCACTTCAGTCGCGTCCAGCTCTTTGCAACCCTGTCGACTATAGCCGGCCAGGCTCTTCAGTTCATGGGATTCTCCAGGCAAGAATACTGGAGTGGGTTGCCATGCCCTCCCCCAGGGGATCTTCCCGACCCAGGGGTCGAACTCACATTTCCTGAATTGCAGGCAGATTCTTTATCACTGAGCCACCGGGAAGCCCATCATTGACACTTGGGATCAGGTAATTCGTGGGAATGGGGTCTGTTCTGTGTATCATAGGATGTTTAGCAGCATCCCTGACCTCTACTCACCAGATGCCAGTGGTAGCGCCCCTCCCTTGTGACAAGCAAAAATGTCTCCAAACATTGCTAAGTGACTTCTGCAGCAGGGAGGAACTGCCCCCAGTTGAGAACCCTGGGCTACTTAATGGGCAAGCAGGCACAGGCATGGGTCTGTCTTACCTAGGAGATGAGACAAAACCATACACTTAGAAACAGTGGAAAACCATCTGCGCGTGTGTGTGTGCGTGCTCAGTCATGTCTGACTCTTTGTGACCCCGTGGACTATAGCCCACCAGGCTCCCCTGTCCATGGAATTCTTCAGGCAAGAATACTGCAGTGGGTTAGCTATTCCCTTCTCCAGGGGATCTTTCTGACCCAGAAATTGAACCCGGCTCTCCAGCACTGCAGGCAGATTCTTTACCATCTGAGCTACCAGGGAAGCCATCTACTTTAAGACAAATAACTATAACTCTGAGCCCTCTTGCTAAGCAGGCTGGTGTATCTAAGTATTCAGTGTATGTGCTGGTTTAGATTTACGAAGATACGTGAATTCTTCATCAATGAATTCCATATGTGATATGTATGCATCACTGCATTTGTTCTTCATCTTATTCTCCAATTAATCTAGTTGGGGATCCTCCCATGATGCCCTTGCCCAGAAGCCCCACCCCTTCCCACAATGCCCACAGGACTGTGTGTTCACCTCTGACAGTGCTGACTTAACTACAACAGCCTATCCGCCAGACCACCCATTCAACCATCCACCCATTCAAACATCTACAGAGCACCACGTGCTGAGTACTAAGCAACCATAAGCACATGAAACCCCACGTAGGGGTTCTTGTCCATTTCCCCCCAAATAGAATGACGCTGCTCCCATTAAAGGTCCAGTACCCTTCATCTTTTTAAATTTCACATATTTCTATGTAGTTGGTGAGGGAGGTCCTTAACAATGTTCCTCTGGTTTCTGATTCACTTCTCTAGCTTTATTTCTTAAAGTAAGCTGTTTTATTCTTTTATGTGATTTTATTATAAGAAGCCACCCATCTTCTTTGGAAGTATCACACAATTTAGGTAAATATGACCAAACACTTCCCATGTTGCTAAAAGGAAAACAGCGCTTCTTGCTTTTCCAAACAAAGAACTACTGTAATTGGCTCTAAGTCACTGGTGTGCTTGGGACACTGGCTTCTTTTATCTTCTGATGGTCATTAAGACCTTTGGGAGGATAACCTAAGGCTCTCGTATCTGAACACAGAGGAATAATTCATAAGAAGTCTTTCATTTCTCCCAGTCCTCTTCGCAGAAAAGCGCCTTTTTCTCAACTGTGGGATACAGCTTAGCTAAAAATGTATTTACATTGACCAACTAGGGTCCTGAAAAGTCTAATATTGACTTTGGACATTTACAACAGGGAATCCAAAGTGACACACAGTCTTCACAATCACAATGTATGAAAATCCACTACCACCACCACCAGCCAATAGAATCTTTTCTTTGAGAAAGATGTAACTGGACAGACAGCAATAACTAGTAAACAAAAAGCTGGGAACACAGGACTTATTTATTCCTTAACAGTGCCAAATTTACCAAAGCAAAACCAGAGATTCTAATGGGGCTATAAAAGGCATCCTGATTTATTGGATGGTAATCTGGCAAGACTTCAACTGTCCATATCCTTTGATCTTTTCATTACTTTTCTGAGATAGGCACAGCACACAAATATTATACACAGGGAAGTAAAATCCTAAAAATGGTATGCCCCTTCATTTATTCCAATTCTAGAAGAATCAACACACATGGAAACCCCACAGATGTCAAACAGTTAAGGAATACCATAGATGGGATTATATTCAGTTATTTTTCTATAAGTGACATTTTAAGCAACTATATCCTTGTTTGATGAAGAAAAATATTTACTCCATTCTGAAACAGATTAAAGGCAGCTTGAACATCAGACTACAGCAGCAATTCTCAACCAGGGCAACTTTATTCCCCAGGGAACATTTGGCGATGTCTGGAGACATTTTTGGTTGTCACAACTGAGAGGTGACTATTACTGGCATCTGGAGGGCAGAGACCAGGGATGATGCTAAACACCTTACAATATACAGGACAGACCCACAACACAGACATTTATAGCTCAAAATGCAAAGAATGCTGAGATAGAGAGACCTTGGTATAAAAGGATGTGGGTGAAACTGTATCCTTTAATAATAAACCATATTCTTTAATAATAAAGAATATTTATTCCATTCTGAAACAGGCTATAGGAAGGTAGATGCCTGGTCAATACAAGGAAAAACTTTTAACATAATCAGGTAATTTATGATGTATTCCTTACAACGTAGAGAGAGTTTGCTATCAAAAAAAGGATTCTACCAGAGCTAACTGGTCCCATACCGGGATGCTGGAAAAGGTAGGGGTCCTTGGGTATAGCTGGACTCTGAGTTTTCACCTTTAGTAAAGATATATGATTCCATTTAAAAGCATCAGCAAACATTTCCTACTTTATACTTATTATTTTTGAAAGAGAAAACACAATTCCTGTTCTACTAATTTGTTTTATTTCTACCATATTAGCCAACAGGATCAAAACTTAATATGGACATTATCCCAAATGTGTAATATGCAAGTGACTTCTGCAGAAAAGTTTAAAGCCTCTTATCCTGGGCACAGCTGATACAATTCTTGTGCAATCATTTCACAACCTAAGAAAAGAGATATGGCCAAAAAAAAAAGAAGCAGCAGTTCCCTATTGTGGAACCAATTTCATGATTCTACTCATATTTAGAACACGGGAGCTCATTTGCCTCCACTTTGCAGATATCCAGATGTTTGCTGCCCTCTGTGGTTTTCAATCACAAATGGTTAAGTTATCTAAGATCTCTGGGCCATTTGCAGCCATATTGGAAGCATTCTGGTACATTCCATGCCAGTTAAACCACATCTGATTGAACTAGTAGAGCTTTAAAAGCTTTGATAAATGAAAGTTTACTTAAAGGGACAATAACCCAGCAATAACCAGACAGATGAGGGAACAAGGCAACAAGTCACATGAGGAGCTGTTGAAAGAAACAGGGATGTTTATGCTGGGGGAAACCCAGATGGCACATGACAGCTACAGTTCTATGGAAAAGGGATGAGTCTTACGTGGACCCAGACTGTAGAACTCTGTTAGCTGGAGCTCTTTGACAAGTACCACATTCTGTCTATCACAGGAGCAGTTTAAGCACACATCTGCGGAACACCATCAAGCATACTGGAGAAGGAATTCCTGCATTGGATAAGGGTGAATGTGAATTGGACAGGCCAGACTAGATAACCCTAACCCTAAGGCTCCCAGTTAGGTAACTTAAGTAAGCTCAACAGACCCTATGTAATAGAAAAATTAGTGGTGGGGGCTGCGGTAGAGGGGGCCGTCTGAAAGGGTCCAGGTGTATCCCAGTTGGCTGCTGTCATGTAGGAATGAGCTCTTCAAGTTACCAGATCTTCATTTTTTTTTTTTTCGGTTAAAGCCAGAAAACCATATTTGTATGTAAAACCTATTGATTTTTAAAGAAAAGCACCTAATCCAATATTTCAAAGCATTATATAAGTTAAACAGAAGATGCTGTGGCCTCTGGGAGAAACTGTAACATCTTCCTTAAAGATGCCCTAACCACCCTCAACCCTAAGGGACTCTGACAGTAAATAAGGCAGGAGAGAAAGTGTACAGATTCTAGAATTACAGTCACGTCTTGTCTGCAATTTGAATCACCAGTCTGGCCGCTTCAAGCTGATATTCAGATGAGCCAACCAATCAATAATTAATAAGGTCTGGCAAGGGGAAGCTAACTGGGGAACCAGTAAGTCACTAAGAACTGCATTGCACAAGATGTAAGTGAGGAAAGGCTTCTATTTCCCTCTGACAGACACCTTTTTTCTAGTATGCTGCATGTCAAAATGAGGCAGGGAAGAGAAACATTTTCTCAGCTGTCTGGCTGCTGAAAAGGTCAGGCCTACTGTAGCTGGTAAACAACTTTGAAACTCTTGCCTGGCCCCCAGAAACTGTGATCAACTAGGGAAAATTCAAGAGTTTCCTCTGAGAGAGGCCGCTTCGCTAAGGGAAATAATCCTATTCAGCCCTGGTTCCCAGCCCCCTCTAGAAATTCTGCTGTCATGTAAAGGTTTTCAGTTGGCAACAGATCTTTGCACACACACATATTTGTACCCAGCCATATCCAGCACAAAGACAAACCTGCTAAATTAAGAAAAAAAAAGTTTCCATGTCTAGCTTCTATTCTGAATTTTATCTGATCACATTAAAGTTTTAAAAGTAAGCTGGCTAAAATAAATAAAGTAACAATACTCCAATAAAAAATAATTAAATAAAAAAGTAAGCTGGCTATACAGTATTTTTAACTATAGTCATGTTATATGTGATATCCCCAGGGCTTATATATTTTATAACTGAATGTTTGTGCCTTTTGACCATCATTGCTCATTTCTGAATTTTAGTTTATGCTGAATATCAATTTAATAAACTACCTTTTATCCCACATTAAATTTTTGATGGAATATGTTTAAAAAGCAAACTGGCTATCATGTTAGCATTAATTTCCCTGCCTTCTATGATGGTATGTTTCATTAGTAATTCTTGGTTTAGGTTTTTCAACACCCTGAGCAGAGCAAAATACTTTTTTATGTTTCGTAAATTATATTTATTGAAAAGAATAAAGAAAAAGACATTGAAACTGGTATAAAATGTTGGCAAATGAAGCACAAGGAATGCAAAGTAGCATAATATTAGCATATTAGGATAGTAACAAAATCTTACATTACTTCATTTTTAAAGTTTTATTGGGGTACAACTGCTTTACAATGTTGCGTTAGTTCCTACCGTACAGCAAAATGAATCAGCCATGCTCATACAAAGGTGCTTGTGCTTAGTCGCATCCAACTCTTTGTAGCCTTTTGGACTGTAACCCACCAGGCTAAAGCCCACCAGGCTCCTGTCCATGGGAAGAATACTGGCGTGGGTTGCCACTTTCTCCCTCAGGTGATCTTCCTGACCCAGGGATTGAATCTGCATCTCCTGTGTCTCCTGCATTGCAGGAAGATTTTTACCTGCTGAACCACCAGGGAAGCCCACTTACACATATACCGTCTCCCTTTTGGACTTCCTTACCATTCAGGTCACCACAGTGGGTTGAGTAGAGTTCCCTGTGCTATACAATAGGTGCTCATTAATTATCTATTTTATCTACAGTATCAATAGTGTATAGTGTCAACTCCAATCTCCCAATTCCTCGCACTCGCCCCCTTACCTGCTTGGTATCCATACAGCTGTTCTCTATGTCTGTGTCTCTATTTCTGCTTTGCAAATAGGACTGCTTTACTTTGAAGAACATATTCATTAGCGTATTTGTTTTTGCAAGACGAGTGGACCAGACAGAGCAATGTCATCTCACTAGGCAGATGGGAAATTTGAGAGAGAAACATGAAGTGACTTCCCATTCTGCCCCAAAACAGACTGCTCCCACACTTTGGTGAATCTCCATAATAAATATACCTGGAGATAGTTTCATCACCTCTCCTCTTCTCCTCCTATTACCCATCCTCCATAGAGCACCCAGAGGAACCCCTTGAGAAAAATGTAAATCTACCAAGTCTTGCCTCCGCTCAAGGCTACCCACTGCACTTGAAACAAAGTCCAAACTGCTCACCTCAGCCTCCAAGTCTCTGCCCAACCTGGATTCAGCCTCATGCCTCTGCCACCCTCCTCCTTCCCTTCTGCAGACTCACTGCCCTCAGCTATGCCTGGACCAAATCAAGCTAGTTTCCAGCCCTGTGTGCCTGTGGTTCTCTCCACCAGAACTGCCTGTCCATCCCTGGAGGCTCATCCTAAAGCCATCTCTCAGGAAAGCCTCTTTTAAAAACCCAATCCAGAAGCCCATCACACACACACACACACACACACACACACACACACCCCAGTACTCTGTTACAGCATTTTTTTTTTTTCCATTTGCTTTAAAACATCCAGTCCTTTCCAAATTGACCTTGCTCATCCCTTGGTTCTAGAAAGGGATGAGAAAAGAGACTGACTCACTGCACCTGACATGTTGTTGGTGCTCAATAAAGATTTCTTTGAGGTCAATGAAGCAATAAATGAAGTTTGTACTAGGAATCAACTAGCCCACTTAATTCGATTGATACCTATTTAGATGGCAGAGTTTTTCTTTCTCCTTAACTGCTATGTTTACTTTTTAAAAATTACAAGCTTATATATATAGACTATTAGACTGTATCTATTAGTGTGTTATGAGTCATTCCTGTAACGTGGAGCAAAGGACAGGACTCTGAACAGGTGCTTGGCTTCATAGAGAAAGGCAGTAAGAACCCATGGCCTGTCCCTTCAAAATACAAAGCTTCCTCAAAGTTCTGGAAGATCTGGTAAAAGGAAAGCCTACATTTTCTGCATGTTCACAACCGTTTCATAGCAGCTACTGCCGACTGTACTTACATTTTTATGTTTTTAAACTAGTTTCCTTACTGCTGAAAATACTGTCAAATGGATATGATTAGACTTTCTAAATAACAAAAAGAGTTGCTTTCTTAGTGAAAGCAAAAAAAAAAAAAAAAAAAGATCTAGAAATTCTGGAACAGTATGATTTTAGAGCTAAATGTTCCCTTCAGCTTCTCTTCACTCCTTACTCTGTCTTCAGTGCATCACGTTTATGGAAATTTCTCAATGTCTCAAGAAGTCTGGCCTCAGTTATCAAAAGGGTCTTGAAAAAAATTTCAGGCTGATCCTCAGAATGATCCTAAATAACCTCAGGATGATCTTTGTTTTCAGGAAATATCCATTTTCTAAGATGTCAGGGTAAGGAATACAGACTCCTAACACCAGCTGGCATTCTCAGGGCTCACTCCAGTTGCCCAGGTACCTAGTTAGCTCTTTCCTTGATGCTCTACATGGAGACAGCCTCAAAGAGGGTGGTAAACTGTATCGGATCACAAAGCTAACTGGGTGATGGAACATCCTCGCCACTGAAGTTTAAAAGGTACAGATACACAGTGGAGGAGAAATGAGGAACCAGTTGCCCAGGGTTCTGCTTGCTGGAAACTCCTCCAGATGCTGGGCAAACTCTTTCACACCTCAGCGAGAATTTCTCAGCTGTAAAAGGAGTGAACTGAAAGTCGCTCAGTCAGCTCTTAGAGATCCCATGGACTATAGAGTCCATGGAATTCTCCAGGCCAGAATACTGGAGTGGATAGCCTTTCCCTTCTCCAGGGGATCTTCCCAACCCAGGGCTTGAACCCAGGTCTCCCGCATTGCCCGCGGATTCTTTACCAACGGAGTCACCAGGGAAGCCCACGTAAAAGGAGTGGCTGAACCAAACTAATCACTGCCCCCCTCAACTCTGCTAGACCTTCACCCTCAATGGCTTGAGTAAGAAGGGTCCATTTCCACGAAAAGCATCATCGCCTCAGCCGTGACAGGAGTTCTTGCACAAATGGCCGAGGATGGGGGTGATATTCAGCGCCGATGTGCGACGAGTAGCAGAGACTGCGAGAAAAGGCCAAGTACGGGGGCTCTCTCACCAGCTTCAGCAGGTCCACCAGAAAGCCCTTCGCAAAGAAATCGGAGAATGCTGGCAGCTCACCCGTGCCTCCTGGTGGCCAGAAAGCCATCCTTTCCCCCTTTCCCTTCCCCTGCCCCTTCCCCTTCGTACGGTCCAGGCCAATACTTAAGGCCCAGATCCCCGAGTTCGGTGTTAGCCCAAGACCACGTACGGTGGCTTCCGTAACTATCAACACTCTGAAGCATTTCTAGCTCCTACTCAAAGAGACCAACCTCCTGGCTCAGCATTCTTACTGGGGTCAACGGTAATTTTTCCAAGACTGATCTGTTAACATAAACCCGTCTAGAACCTGATCAGGTAAGTCCTTCAAGGGCGGCCACGCACCTCTCCCTCTTCCCTCCTCTCACCTCCGCAACCTTCCCGGGAACCACAGGTCTGAATGAAAGCCTGACCTTGTCGTTTTCAGAGATAGAAAGGTCTACGAGAGGCTCCAGGGGGTGAAGGGGAAGATAATATATTCCCTGCTTTCTAGTTCCGTTGACTAAAAAAAAAAAAAGCCTCTCCCTCATTCAGGGTATCGCAGCCTAGAACTCTTGAGTTGTGCCTAGTGTGTGAGGGAGTCGAGGCGGGACCGCTTTGTTTTTCCGATCTGGTCTTACGCAGCTTCTCAGCACTGGGCTCCGGAAGGAGCAACACTCCTCCAGAGGGAGGTGTCGTGTGTGTGTGTGTGTGTGTGTGTGTGTGTGTGTGTGTGTGTCCCACGGATAAGAAAGCTTCTGTGTGTGTGTGTGTGTGTGTGTGTGTTTGAGCACGCGGGTGACCCACGGATAAGAAAGCTTCCGCTGCTCCGGAATCCCGCGGCCGGCCGGATTCCCTCTTAAAGGTTACTTCCCGGGGGAAAAAGGTCTGGGAGACCTGAATTCAAATTCCATCACCCTCCCCGCAAAGATCCAGCGCGCTAGGAGGGCGGCGGAGACCGCGAGTCCAGCTCCAGCTTGGGGGTGAGCGCGGGTTGAGTCCCAGTCCCCCAACCTCCAGCACCCACATCGTCCCATCCCTATCTTCCCAGCGCACCAGCCTCCCCAGCACCCTCATTTGCCCATTCACCCCATCCTCCCATCCCCCAACATCCCAGCCACCCACCCTCACCCCACTCGCAGCCCGCGGCCGCACGGGGCTCCGGCCCGCCCGGGGGTCCCTCCTCACCCGGACGCCGCTGTGAACAGGCTTTAAGATCCCGCCTGCTGCCTGCTCGCTGCCAGCGCTGCGGGCTCTGTCGCCCGCAGGCACCGCGTCACCGTGGCCGCGGGGCGCCGGGGCGGGGGGCTGCGCGCCGGCTTTGCGCACGTTCAGCTCCCGGCGGTCTGGAAGCCCCGACCCTGGCCTGACCAGGCGCCGCGGGAGGAGGGACGGGGAGGAGCTGTGTGGCCGCCGGCCTCCCACCGATCGGGGCGCTGGGACGGGCGAGCTCCGCGCACCCCGCACACCCCCAGGGCTTGGAGTCCGCAAGCTGGACCCAAGGATTAATTTATCCCTCTACCCCCCACCCCCCGGGGACCTACCCCCACGCGTAGAGGGCAAGTGTTGCGTCCCCACTTCCTGTTCTCAGCCTCTATTCTGATCAGACCTTTCCCAGTTTCATTAACTCCTTATTTCACTGAATCCCTGGCTACTCTTTCCATCTGCGACCCGCGATGCCCCGCGTATCCCGCTTTCCGCTCGGTAGTTATTACCGCATTGGACGCCAACTCAGAAATTATGTGGAAGATGCTTCGGCTTGGAAGACCCGCCCCTGAGTTAGTTTCATTTCTCTGTGTAAATACAGTGAAGGGCAATCAGTAAGAGCTTTTATTGGGGGAAACGGTGTTAACGGGGGAACTGGCCATCCCAGTTCTTTGGGGTTTAACTGAAATCCCTTCCTTTATTTTCCAATGCTTTCTCCTCAATCCACTTTCTAATTTAATACTATTCATTTAAAGCTTCAGTGAGAGACGCAGAGAAAATAATTTGAAATTCATGAGCAGTTAATTCTTTGTATTTTTTATTTTTGGCAAGGTTGACAGGTCTGTAGATGAAATTTATTTTATTTTTTATTTTAGGAGGACTCTGAATAAGATGGGTTCGGTCCCTGGATTGAGAAAATCCCCTGGAGAAAGAAACGGCAACCCACTCCAGTATTCTTACCTGAAAAATCCCATGGACAGAGGAGCCTGGCGGGCTACCATCCATAGTGTGGAAGAGTGGGACACAACTGAACTGATGTAGCACACACACACTGGATAAGAAGGCATGGATTACAGTTCCTTTCTCATGCTTATTAGTGGCTGTGAATTTCAGCATGTTCTTTATCCCTTTTGCTTCTCAGTTTCCTCATCAGTAAAGTGGAGCTAATCAAAATACATTAGTCAGAGGCACCTTGTGAAAATGAAATGGAAATATACATGAAATACTTAGGATGGAACCTGGCATGGGAGAAGCATTCACACTGGTATTTAACAGTGTTATCGTTAAAGAAGTTGTGACACTTAAATCTAACAATAGATGCAAATTTAAATTAACCTATCTCAGCCTAGTGACAATTTCCTGTACTTCCTGGAATAACCTCCTATGATATAAATTGCCCCAGAATATTAATCTAAAAGGGAACATGATACCCTACTCAAGAGGTCTCTCAGGACCTCCTCTCCTCCCTTTGCCCTTAAGATTGGGTGAAGATTTAGAAGACAAAATCAGAAGATTCATCATCCCACCTAAAAAGGTGGTGGGCTTTGAAAGCAGGTCTTGAAGGCTAGTATGAAATAGTTTATTTCTTTGTTCAATGCCAGCTCTATGCCTTCTCTCATTGTAATCAGATCACACTCTCTGAGGATGTTAGAGTGGCTAGCATTTAGCAGGCTAACATCCTAAGAAGGTTTCCAATGTAGGGGTGCCAGATTCAGTAAATGAAACACAGGACACCACGTTAAATTTGAATTTCAGACAAACCACAAAAAGGTTTTAGTATAAGTCGATTGCATGCAATATTTGAAACCTACTTATACTCAAAATTATGTGTTATTTGTTTGAAATTCAAATTTAACTAGGCTTCCTATACTTTTTCTGGCAACCCTAGTCCAGTGAAATGAATAAATAAGCCTCAGATTCCAAAAGGATGGCAAGTCAACATAGACATACAGATTATAAGGTGGGTCTGATAAACGTTTTGTTTTTGTTTTTAATTTAAGAGCTCAAAGAATTAAAAAAAAATTTTTTTTGGCCATGCTATGAGGCATGCAAGATCTTAGTTCCCCAAGGCAGGATTGAACCCTCACCCCCTGCAGTGCACCAGCCCCCTAGCCATGCCGTGCCATGCTAAGTCAGTAGTGTCCAACTCTGTGTGACCCTATGGACTATAGTCTTCCAGGATCCTTGTGCTTGGATTCCTCACGCAAGAATACTAGAGTGGGTTGCTAGACCCCCAGGGAAGTCCCTTATTTTTGTTTTGATGTGGTGAAAAAAATTCACTTCTGTTTATAAATTGATTCTGTTTTGAGCTGTTTTGCCGTTTCTTACCTCTTCATTCTTACTTCCATTTCTCATTAACATAGCAGTGCTTCTTAACTCTGATGACTGTATCTTCATCAAGATGTTGGAATAAATAGTAATAATGTACTCAGTAGTATTTTCAAATAGTGTTTATTGAGGGCAAACTGTATATTAGGTACCATTTCAAGGATGACTAGCCCTGGAGGCTAAGGAAATGACACCTTAGTGAGCCAGCCTATGTAGGTAAGTCCAGGACTGTGAGGTTTCTGAGAAGTGAGTTTTTATTTCTCCTTGGAAGGGGTGGGAAGGGAAAGGCATCCTTACTGCACAGGGTCCACGGAAAAGAGACTATGATACAGATAAGCTGAGGAGGGAAGTCCCTGGGTGATGGCTGTGCCTTGGCCTAGAAACTAACCCATCCTGATTAAAGCAATGAAACTGGAGGGAACAATGGGATTCAGTAAAACTGAAAGTGTATAACTGGAAACTTGGACATCTTTGAGTCCCGTAAAAGATAACAGAAAGTAGAAGAAAAAAAGTTAAATTACTTAAATTTAAAATTAAAACTTATCCCTGCTGGAGAGAGTGCACATTTTCCAACTCTGTCTGCAGTGATTTCACATGGATGGCTTGAAATCATCACAGTGAGAACCTCATGTTGTAGGAATTAGCAAACACTGCAAAATGTGATCTTTGTCCCCTCTAGAGAGCCAGCACACCTCTGAGTGGTTAGCTATGCTGGTCTGAAGCTCAATATAGAGACCCGGACAGAAGTCGTTTATTAGGAGATAAAAGTACTGAGAATACGCACGGATTTGGCACGGAGGGTTTACACAGAACAGAAGCAGAAGATAAAATTCCCAGTAACATCACATTCATGGAAGAAGGTAGGAGGAAGAGAAGGTGGTGAATGAAAATGAGAGGTTGGTCAAAGTGAGGATAGAAAATGGGAAAGAGAAGCTTTACAGAAGTCAAGAGAGAAAGGAGTTTTAAAAGTATGATTGACATGGTTGATTAAACAGAATGGACTCAAGCAAGAGCTATGAGATTTCCCATTTAGGAAGGTCTTGTTAACCCCTAAATCAACTTGAGTATAATAGAGCAGGGAAGGCAGGGGGTCAGTAAGGTAAAGAGATGAGGATACAAAGATAATATGTGTAGACAGTTAAGGGAAAGCAAAAGGAAAGACATACGGCAACAGTGTGAGTGAAAGCAAAAACAAGGAGAGTGAAAATCTGGGGGATGGTCAGGAGATCTGCCCAAGGACTGGAAGTTTTCTGAGCCCTGAGGCGACTGGAATCCACTCCTTAGTCATGGAGTCAGTCTGTCTGGTGATGAACTTTCCCCAGGCAAGTTGGCCAGACTAGAAACTAGGCCAGAGAGGAGGATTACATGGGCCTGGACCTGGGAGAGCAAATTAGCCAGAGGCGGTGAAGAAAGGAAGGGATTGATGTTAATGTAGAAATACGGAATTTTTAGATAGAGATCTAAACAAAACAAAGGAGAAAATTTCAAATATGAGGGTCCCCTCATAACCCCAACCTCATTAGGTAATTATTTAACAATGTGGCGCATATTTTTCAGATATCTTTCCAGAGGTAAATGCAGTAATTAAGAGGGCTGTGTCAGACAGACAGACTTGGGCTCCAATCGGTTCTACCTTTATTAGCTCTAAGGCCTAGGGCAATTTACAGACTTGCAACCCCTCTAACTGAGGGGTTAAATAATTCCCAAGGGGAAGGGAAAGGCTACCCACTCCAGTATTCTGGCCTGGAGAATTCCGTGGATTGTATAGTCCATGGGGTTGCAAAGAGTTGGACACAATGGAATGACTTTCACTTCACTTTCACTTCCTAATCTGTGAAATAGGAATAATAATAACATCTATATCACAGGGGTTTAATAACTATTAAAAGAGATAATGCATGTAAATTGCTTTAATAATATTTTGCAAGCATAGTGAGCACTTGATATTTAGATGTATGCCTATATATCTATATATCTGTACACACATATGTATGTATACACATGCACCTAAGGGAAAGAGAATTCATATCTATATGACCACACTACACACACACACAGACACACATATACAGGTTTAGGAAAAAGAATTCATATCTGCATGTCTACACACATACCAGGAATAACATGAATAACCAGGAAAAACTGAAAAATACTGGTCATTTCAGTGGGTTGGAGGAACCTACCCTGAGGCAGAGTGACAGAAATGGGAAGGTAGAAGGTTGCAGTAAGAGAATGGAATTTGAAGCTCAGTACTTCAGAGGGGAAGCACTTCCGGAAGACACCAGGTCTCAGACACCCATGCCTCTAAATTTCAAAAGTGGAGAGAAGACAAAGAATTTTTTATTCAGTATTTTAGCCAATTTCCAAAGTCATGATCCAATGCCAGGCTTAGCCATCCTTCCTCCTTTGCAGTGTCTTAATACCTTCTGTAGACTTGATTGATTTATGGATTCTTGGAACTATGTATGTTACAACTGACTTGTCTGTATCCATTCAGTAAGTGGACTCTAAGATCTGATTTGCCAAACTGGTCTCCAGGACATTTTTGCTTGCTCCAGTCACTGATAACACCCCTACTAAACTCAGTCAAGATGTAGGAGGCTTTGTACTAAGTCCAAGACACCTGGTTTCTCTCAGTGACACTATGATTCATAGTCACTTGACTCTCTTATCCAGCTGCCAAGTTATCTGATTCTGCACCTACAGTGTCATCAATTTCTCCTTCCCGTTTCCACAGCTACCACCCTAATCAAGTCCTTAAAATCTCTATCCTTGGCAATTACAAAATGTCTCTTTTGTTTGCTTGAGTTATAGGTGCTCATTCAACTAATCTAAATTCAATGTATATTCTTTTAAGCTTTTTGTCATAAAACAAATAATACATATAAACTACGTTATTGATCATTTTTGTAATATTCTATTTTAACTTAGCAGTATAATACTAGGTCTTCCCTGGTAGTTCAGTGGTAAAGAATCTGCCTTTCAATGCAGGAGATGTGGGTTCCATGGGTTGGAAGATCCCCTGAAGAAGGAAAAGACAACCCACTCCAGTACTCTTACCTGGGAAATCCCATGGACAGAGGAACCTGGTGGGCTACAGTCCATGGGGTCACAAAAGAGTCAGACATGACTTAGCAACTAAACAGCAACAGTATAATACTAACTTTTTAGCAAGCTAATAAATACACATATACAGTATCATTTAAAAAGGCTGTATATTATTTTGCCTTATAATGAAAATCTGGAAAGCTGTGTTTAATACCTTTTTATTAGAAAACTAGGTTATTTATAATTCATAATTTTTGAAATAGCACTTCTGTGCACATTCTTAAAGTTAAATTTTGTACATGTTTTTGATGATTTCTTTGTGATAAATCCCTAGAAATACATTTTCTCAAAGTATATGCATTTTTAAAGCCTTCTAACTTTCTCCCTCTTCTATGGGTGCCCTCACCCCAGAAGAAATTATACCACCTTGTGACAAAATTACTTCTCTAAAAATGTTGGGCTTGTAATCATCTTACTTCCCCATTCAGAAACTGTCAATGGTGTCTATTGTGCACAGGGAGAAATGAGGCCCAGATGTCCTGATACGGAGTTTGTGGCCTTCTAGGATCTGCCCTCAAACTCCTTTTCATTTAGGTCTTTCACTTTATACACAGTCATTCTGGCCTCCATGCTGGGGCATTGCTTTTGCCTGTAGAATCTTGTCCTTCTGATCTGGAGCCTGACAAGAAGTATGTATCATCCACAAACTGGTTTATTTGATGAATGTTTGATAAAGTGACTGTTTCTAAAAGTGAGAGCAGGGTTTAGGGAATCCCACAAGGCATCATGCAATGCCTCTTTAGACACCCTGGGCCTGAAGGAGCAAATGGGAGAGACTTCCTTAAGGGAATTGAGCCTGAGGCAGGCCTACAGGAGGTGATAGGGAAGATGAAACGTCTGGACAAAGGCTACTCCGTGGAAGGGAAGTCCACACAAAAGTCAGCATATGATGAAGCTACAAAGACCCACATACAAGTTGTGCAGAAACAGGAGAGGCTGAGAGCAGAACTACTGCTGTGTCTCTGAAGGACACACGATGGCAAAAGAGCACCTTAGAGAAAGCAAAGCCAGTCTGAAAATCCTCTCTCCCCAGAACAAGCTTTCATTACTCTCCCCGTGGATTGGCACACATTTCCAGCTTGTGCTGATCAGCAGAAAAGCTGGAATCCTAGACCCAGCACATCCTTCTCTTCCTGATCCTAGGGATGGTTCCAGATGTCAACCAAGTTCCTGCTCCCTAACAAAGAGACCCCAGGAAAGCTCCTAGAATACATGTGTGTGCTTAATCTCTCAGTCGTGCTGACTCTTTTGTGGCCCCATGCGCTGTAGCTTGCCAGGCTCCTCTGTCCATGGAATTCCCCAGGCAAGAATCCTGGAGTAGGTTGCCATGCCCTCCTCTGGGGGATCTTCCTAACCTAAGGATCAAACCCAAGTCTCCTACATTGGCAGGCAGATTATTTAACCACTGCACCACTAGGGACAGCCATGAAAGCTCCTGCAAGCTGGTTATCGGAGGAAGGGAACATGTGATACAGAATTCACAAATGAACCCTGACTCTCACCCTCCCAGGCCTAAGTGCGAGGAATGCCAGAACTTCCCAGAGATCTAGATTCTGAAAATAACACCATTAGGTACTGAGTCTGATTAATGTTCTCACACTCAGCTCCCAACAGGAAGTAGACAGACCTGGTCTAAGTAGGCTTAAGCCCTCTAAGCCTCAGTTTCCTTGCTTGGAAACTACCTATATTTCAGACTTGGCATTAGGATTAATAATATCCATAAAACTCCTAGAACAAGATCTGATGCACAAAAACATTTAACAAAGAGTTAATTTCCTTCCTGCCACACCCAGCTCCCATATCACCATTCTGTCTGCCTCCTTGTGTTGTCTCTTTCCCAATATTGATTTGAGACTGGAACTGCATTGTTTCCCAGGTGGGGAAAGCTTAAACTTCAATTACTTTTGCATGTGACTTTGATTTATCTTGGCAAGTGACTTTGATGCTTTCGAAATGCAGTGTTGGAGAGTCCCTTGGACAGCAAGGAGATCAAATCAGTCAATCCTAAAGGAAATCAGTCCTGAATATTCATTGGCAGAATAGATAAGAACATGGCTACTGCAGCCCAACTACTGAGTTGTCCAACGACTGGCTTAGGAGAGTTACTTGATAACTGTGTGCCTTAGTTTGCTCTTCTGTAAAGTAGGAATCATAATTGTACCTGCTCCACGTGATTAAACTTGTAAATAGATCCTAAAGCACTAAGAATAAAACTTAAATAGGCTTGTTATTATCTTCTTTCAAATTGGAGGGAGGTAGAAGGCAATGGCACCCCACTCCAGTACTCTTGCCTGGAAAATCCCATGGATGGAAGAGCCTGGTGGGCTGCAGTCCATGGGGTCACTAGAGTCGGGCACGACTGAGTAACTTCACTTTCACTTTTCACTTTCATGCACTGGAGAAGGAAATGGCCACCCACTCCAGTACTCTTGCCTGGAGAATCCCAGGGACGGGGAAGCCTAGTGGGCTGCCGTCTATGGGGTCACACAGAGTTGGACACGACTGAAGCGACTTAGCAGCAGCAGCAGCAGCAGCAGCAGAAAAGGATCAAATCACAGCATCCTGAACTGGGGGTCACCCGTAAGCAGCATATCTGTAAGCTGGCAAACTGGCCAGCTCAAACTTGAAGTTACTATGCGTCTACTCTGTATGTTGAGCTTGGCTCGGGTGGGAGAATTGGTAAGAGATGAATTAAAAGACAATGGCAGCAGCTGTATAGCACAGGGAACTCAGCTTGGTGCTCTGTGATGACCTAGAAGGGTGGGATAAGGGTAGCTCAAGAGGGAGGGGATATAAGTATACTTATAGCCGATTCACATTGTTGTATGGCAGAAACCAGCACAACATTGTAAAGCAATTATCCAACAATTAAGCAAACAAACAAACAAACAAAACCAATAGCAGGGACTTCCCTGGTGGTCCAATGCAGGGGGCCTAGGTTCAATCCTTGGTCAAGGAACTAGATCCCACATGCCACAACTAAGACCCAAGGCAGCAAATAAATAATAATTAAATTTAAGTAAATACTTTTTTTTTTTTTAAGCACAATAGTAGTGTGCTGAAAATGAGGGGCACACATTGTTTTCATTACTCCAAGCTGGCTACCAACAGCTTACCTCCTCCATGGTATCTTGGGAACTGGTGATCTTTTTGTTTGTTTTTTGGTTTTCATGGTTTCTAATCAAATAGAGTTCCAAACAGCCAGTTAAAGACCTCCGTTTCACTGCAGAAGCGCCCAGGAATGGCTGAATAGCATCAGTGCCAATAGAGGGACAGTCTCCGCCGACCTAGTGAGGCTGACCTTGATTGGTGGGCTTTAATGAAGCAGGCGGAGTCAGTTTCCATGGTGTGAACACAACAAGACAGGCAGCGAGGACTTCCTGCCAAGCCTGAGCGTTGCAGATGGCAAACAAGATAGTGAGTATTTTTACATTGCTTCTGTTTTCAGATCTTTACTGAAATTATTTTAGATCATTCTTATTTATTAGAACTTATATTTACTGACAACTTTTTGACATTGAGACACCTGTCATGAGAAAGATGGAAATTCAAGTGCACAATCAAATTTACAGGGATTCTAGTGCTGGAAATTTTGTTAAATTTTCACAGTTATGGTAGGCTTAGTGAATTGTTTCTGTTTTCTACAAATAATTTTTTGGCTTTTTGTAAGAAAGGCACTAATTAATAGTATCAATGAGTTTTAAACAGCTTTTTTGAGATATAATTCACATACCATAAAAATCTGCCTGCAGTGCAGGAGACTCAGGTTTCCTGGGTTGGGAAGATCCCCTGGAGAGGGGAATGGCAACCCACTCCAGTATTCTTGCCTGGAGAATCCCATGGACAGAGGAGCCGGACAAGCTACAGTCCATGTGGTCGCAGGAGTCGGACTTAGTGACTAAACCACTGCCAAAACCACCGTAAAATTCATCTCTTTCAAGTACTCAGTTCAGTGGTTTTTAATAAATTCAAAGTTGTGAAAGCATCACCCTCCACTACCTAATTTTAGGACATTTCATCACCCCAGAAAGAAATCCTATGCTCCTTAGCTTACTTTCCACCCCCAAATCACCCTAGTCCTAGGTCACCAATAATCTACGTTCCGTCTCTACAGATTTGCCTACTCTGGACATTTCACACACATAGCATCTTACAGCATGTGGTCTTTTGTGACTGGCTTCTTTCGCTTAGCATGTTTTCAAGGTTCATGCAAATTGTAGCATGTAGCAAGTCCTCATTTTTAAATTGTCAAATACTATTCCAATAAAATATGAGTATCCCATATTTTATTTCTGCATTCATCTGTTAGACATATTGTCCCACTTTTTGAAGTATTCTGTATTGAATAATACTGCTATAAACATTTGTGTACAAGTGTTTGTGTGGTCATATGGTTTCATTTCTTTTAGGTTTACTCCGAGGAGTGGAGTTCTGGTCATATGAGAACTCCATGTTTAATTTTAGTCTTTTGAAGAATTACCAACTGCTTTCCAAAGTGACTGCATCATTATATTCCCATTATAAGGTATGACGATCCCAGTTTCTCCACATCCTCATACTTGTTATTATTTGTCTTTTAAATTATTTGTTATCCCAGTGGCTGTGAAATGGTATCTCATTGTGGTTTTGATTTGCATTTACCTAATGACTAATAGGGCTTCCCCATTAGCTCAGCAGTAAAGAATCCACCCGCAATGCAGGCACAGGTTCAATCCCTGGGTTGGAATATCCCCCGGAGGAGGGCATGGCAACCCACTCCAGTATTCTTACCTGGAGAATCCCATGGATAGAGGAACCTTGTGGGCTACATTCCATAGGGGAGCAAAGAGTTGAACATGACTGAAGTGACTTAGCATGCACACACACAATAACTAATGATTTTGAGCATCTTTTCGTGTGCTTATTGGCTCTGTACATTTTTTTTTAATCTTCTGCTTATATTTCACTGAAAACTTACACCTGAATTGCAACTTTTCCATGAGAAGTTGTGGCATATCCTTGGGATGAAATCAGTTGCAAACCAAATGGGGCTGATTTTTGCATAAACCTGCTTAAAGGTTTGTGAGAAGGGCAAAGAGGCTCCCAGACACAATGGTGTGACTTTTTGTGACACCTGCAAGTTGGAAATCCTCTAGTATTTCTGTTTCCCATTTCATTTTATCATTGAGCAAATGCTCCAATGTCAAGGTTTTCTACTAAAACATGAAAGCCAAAAAGATAAAACATAACCTGTGTCATCTTTGGTTACTCAGCATGTGCACTTCCTACAAAAGACGTGTCTTTGTCCTGCATGCTCAGAGATTTAGAACCACTTTGGGCTGACACCCAAGTATCTATTCTTTTTTTTAAAATTTATTTACTTTTGGCTGTGTTGGGTCTTAGTGGCAGCACACTGTGGTACGTGGGCTTTTCTCTAGTTGTAGTTTGCAGGCTTATTTACCTTGTGAGAGCTTCCTGGACCAGGGATGGAACCCCTGCCCCTACATGGGTGGGTGGATTCTTAACCACTGGACCACCAAGGAAGTCCTGATATAAATGATTTTTACTGCCTTAATTTCTTTCCAAAACAGTTTTTTGTTTGTTTGTTTGTTTGTTTTTTGTTTTTTACACTCTGTGTGTACCATGGTGAAGAAAACCTTGACTGCTAGTTCAATTTGGTGACACAGCGTTGCTTCACGCTAAGGTATCGGCAGTTTTCTACATCATCACTTTTGAACCATCAGGCCAAACATCAGCACGGTGAACAAGACCAATGACATTTTAATAGTATAATAAAAAAGAATTTTGATCCTATGGATCTCCAGAAAAGTTCCCTGAAGTCCTGTCTACAGACTGTAATTTGAGAACTGGGGGTTTATCTCTTAATGTTGTAAACAATTTAGCCATTTTATTTGTTTGTTTACCTCCTGGTGGCTAGAAGTAAAGAATCTGCCCACAGTGCAGGAAACACAGGAGATGCGTGTTTGATCCCTGGGTCAGGAAGATCCCCTGAAGGAGGAAATGGCTATCCACTCCAGAGTCCTTGCTGAAAAATCCCTCAGATGGAGAAGCGTGGTGGGCTCTTGTCCAAAGGGCTGCAAAGAGTCAGACACAACTGAGCAACCCGGCACACTCACCATCTCTTAAATTCGTGTAGCAACGGTAGTTAATTACCTGGTCTGGATCCAGTATAAACTGTTCACATGAATTGTCCTTGTATCCTCACAAGACCCTGGCTAATTATACTCACTCTTTAGATGAGAAAGATGAGGTACAAAGTTACACAACTAACTCAGGGTCACACTGCTATCACTTTGGAGTAGGAATGGGAAATAGTACTGGGAAGTGGTTTGAGGCCAATTAGCAAATGTCAGCCCTTGAGTTTAGCCTATAATCCTATAGGTAGAAAGGAACCGTTGAAAGTTTTTGGATGGGGCATTGGCAGGCACTAACCACATAGTAGCTAGATCCAAATACACCCTCAATAGGGCACATACATGAAGTAACCCTGGATGCAAATGTATGAAGTAAAAAAGAAAGTAAATAGTGGGAACCCTATGGAATCATTCACTAGAAATCAAGTGCTGTACAGAATTTCCTAAGTAGTGTGCTTTTCCCACAGTTGCTTTTCTTCATCATGGAATTGACCAAACTGTCCGACATGACAAAGCTCCACCAAGCTGTGGCTGCAGGGGACTACAATTCAGTGAAAAAGATTTTGAAGAAAGGTCTCTGTGACCCAAACTACAAGGACGTGGACTGGAATGACCGAACCCCACTTCACTGGGCTGCGATCAAGGGTGAGTGGGCAACGCCTATATATAGGTCCCTCCTTTCAAGACCACTGTTCATGAGGTTCCCAGTAGGCAGTCAGTGTTGGGTAGCAGAAAGAACATTTCTTGGAAATCAGACACATGAATGACAACCATTTCAGTCCTGGCACCACCACTTAAACTAGTTGTAGCACCTTAGGCAACTTATTTAACATCTCTGAGTCTTGGTCTATTTATCTGCATAATGAGAGGCCTCCCTGTCCATCACCATCTCCCGGAGTTCACTCAGACTCACGTCCATCGTGTCCATGATGCCATCCAGCCATCTCATCCTCGTTCGTCCCCTTCTCCTCCTGCCCCCAATCCCTCCCAGCATCAGAGTCTCTTCCAATGAGTCAACTCTTCGTATCAGATGTCCAAAGTACTGGAGTTTCAGCTTCAGCATCATTCCTTCCAAAGAAATCCCAGGATTGATTTCCTTCAGAATGGACTGGTTGGATCTCCTTGCAGTCCAAGGGACTCTCAAGAGTCTTCTCCAACACCACAGTTCAAACGCATCAATTCTTTGGCGTTCAGCCTTCTTCACAGTCCAACTCTCGCATCCATACATGACTACTGGAAAAACCATAGCCTTGACTAGACGGTCCTTAGTCGGCAAAGTAATGTCTCTGCTTTTGAATATACTATCTAGGTTGGTCATAACTTTTCTTCCAAGGAGTAAGCGTCTTTTAATTTCATGGCTGCAGTCACCATCTGCAGTGATTTTGGAGCCCCAAGAAATAAAGTCTGACACTGTTTCTATTTCCCCATCTATTTCCTATGAAGTGATGGGACCAGATGCCATGATCTTTGTTTTCTGACTGTTGAGCTTTAAGCCAACTTTTATGCTCTCCTCTTTCACTTTCATCAAGAGGCTTTTTAGTTC
>SJYQ01001634.1:29309-71774 GCA_006410935.1 Redunca redunca | reverse complement strand
ATTATTATAACTTTACATGATTATTACAATAATTTTAATAATATATAATAATTATCATTGTTATCTTAGACTATACATAAACTATCTGAGATAAGAGAGGTGGGACACAAATTTGAAAATAGGAGATAGTACAAGATTCTTGGACCCCCTTCAGATGCTTGAAAAGTCTTCAAACCAGCTGTGTCACCTTAGACCAACTGTCTCCCTCCTGGCCCTCAGTTTCCTCATTTAAAATGAAGCAGGTGAATTAGGCTGCTATCATCCATAAGGGTCCTTCTACTTTTTAAAATGGCTACTTATATGTGACTCTCCTACTTATACACTCACAAAAGTTAAGAACTTTTCCAGCACCCATTAATTTTTTTTCTCTTAGCCAATCATTCAAATAGAATTAAGTATCAGTTATGTACATGATTGGGCTTCCCTGGTGGCTCAGAGGGTAAAGAGTCTGCCTGCAATGCAGGAAGCCCAGGTTCAATTCCGTGGAGATGGGAATGGCAACCCACTCCAGTATTCTTGTCTGGAGAACCCCCATGGACAGAGGAGCCTGGTGGGCTACAGCCCATGGGGTTGCAAAGAGTCAGACATGACTGAGCAACTTCACTTTCATGTACATGAAGGTTATAGCTCTGAGAGGGATGTTGATAAAATTGAAGAATGTATAATCTGGCTGCTTCTCTGGTGGCTCAGTAGTCAAGAATCCACCTGCAGTGCAGGAGATGTGGGTTTGATCCCTGGGTTGGGAAGATCTCCTGGAGAAGGAAATAGCAACCCACTCCAGTGTTCTTGCCTGGGAAATCCCACGGACAAAAGAGCCTGGCAGGGTGCAGTCCATGGGGTCGCAAAGAGTCAGACACGACTTAGGGACTAAACAGCATCAGCATAATCTGGTTAGGTTAATAAGTAATTCATAGTTGAGGCAGTAAAGTAGCAGAGTGAGGATAGCACTGCTTGAAAACCAAAACGAAATCAAAAGTAAATCTAACCGTAGATGTGTTGGGGAATGAGGGTGATAGTGAAATGCCCTTCTCAGAAATACAGTTATCTTCCAAAAGTTAAACCAGTAAACTCTTTGCCTGTGATGAAAAGTGGTGTCCCACCTTACAAATATTCGAAATAATCATTAAGGTGATTTGGGAAGTAGAGGCAGAACCTTGAGTCCTAACTTTAATAAGATTCTCTCTTCTCCCTGACCCTGCCATCATCGCCTGCATTCAATAATCTCCATCTGTTGTAGACCTCAACAGCAGCAGCACTGTTTCCTGGACCCTCTAAGACTGTAACGTACCACCCTGTGACCATGACTCCCTGTCTTCATTTGCCCAGTTTTTGAATCCTCATGTGGAGAAGGCAATGGCAGCCCACTCCAGTACTCTTGCCTGGAAAATCCCATGGGCAGAGGAGCCTGGTAGGCTGCAGTCCATGGGGTTGCACAGAGTCGGACACGACTGAGCGACTTCACTTACATTTTTCACTTTCATGCATTGGAGAAGGAAATGGCAACCCACTCCAGTGCTCTTGCCTAGAGAATCCCAGGGATGGGGGAGCCTGGTGGGCTGCCGTCTATGGGATCACACAGAGTTGGACACAACTGAAGCGACTTAGCAGCAGCAGCAGCAGCAGCAGCAGGTATCTGAGTCCCAGACCTCGTCTTATTCAAATTCTTTCCCTTCCATCCTCTCATCTCCCTGAAAGTTTTACTATCTTCCTTCTGTCTGCCAGCTGGACACTGTGGGCTAAAAGAAAAAAAGTACAACGTGAGAGCTGCGAGTTCAGTTTTATTTGAGGTCTACTGAGGACTTTAGCTCAGGAGATAGCCTTTCAGTAGTTCTGAGAAATTGATCTCAAGAGGTGGGGGCAAGGCTAGTCTATATATGATTTTTTTGGTTAAAGGAATATGTGCAGTCAAGGATACATCTTGGTAAAAGATTACTAGTCATCACAAAGAAGAGGTGTTATGATTATAGTGCTTTTCTATGTATGGGAAGATACAAGAATCTTTGGATTCATTACAGTTCTTCCTGAGACACAGCTAACTAAAGAACCTGCTTATCCAAAGCACAGAGCATCCTGTCATCATCTTTCATTTCCTGTCAGAAGCACAGAGTACTGAAGTATCTCATCACCTCAATCTGTTCTGTCTGAAGCAGAGTGCACTGTGGGTCAGTGACTGCAGCAGGCTAACCTTTGTAGAACTGGATGGTGAGCAAAACACCCTTTTCTCTTGCTTGCTGTGCCATGATACACTGCTTCTTCCACTCTCTTTCCACTATTTTTAACTTCCCACCCCTTGGTCCTTCTATAGTATATACCCAGAATTCCTAGCCTTGGGTTGGTCTCTGCTCCATGCCTGTTCTTGTTCTGCTCGGGAAAAGACCACAAATAAGTCAACCAGTACCACCAGAAGTTCTAAGACTTCTGTCTCCAGCCGAGCCCTTAGTTACCCTGGCCATTGCTTCCTGTCCTTCTCAACTGTTGACAACTGCAAGTCCCCATCACATCTCAGCCTGTCCTTCTGAATGTATGCCTTCCACTTCATAGAGAATGTTAAAGTCATGAAATGGCAACCCACTCCAGTGTTCTTGCCTGGAGAATCCCAGGGACGGGGGAGCCTGGTGGGCTTGCTGTCTATGGGGTCGCACAGAGTCGGACATGACTGAAGCAACTTAGCAGCAGCAGCAGCATGCATTTTCAAACCTCTCAAACCAACATATTATATATATCTGTTCCTTCTTGCTTTTCCATCCATCCTTCGGTGGCAAGTGTTATCCCTCCAAATAGATCCTTTATCCAAACCTTTATGTCTCCTACAAGATCATCATCTCCTTGTTCTTTGTTGCATCTTTTGTATTTTTAAGTTTTCTCTATTCCTCCTCTTCCCTTCTCTTTGTCTTCTGAACATGCTCAGATAGCTTTTATTAAACAAACACACGAAGAGTTAGAGGTCCTTCCAGTGTCTGCTATGCCTTTCTTCTTCCCTACATTTCTAAGCTACTTGAAAGGTCATCTATGCAATCTCTACTTCTTCCCCTACTCTTCAGACTTCTCCCATCGTACTGAATCAGCTCTCATTCACGGAGATCTCGCTGCTAAATTAACGGCCTCTTTTCAGTGCACATCTTACCTCCACTTAATCTGGTATTTGCTTGCTCTTCCTTGTTTTATCTGCTGCTGCTCTCTTCTGGTTCTCCTACTGGAGGGCCATTTCTTCTCATGATTCTTCTAAGTTCCTATTCTTGCATGCCTTTTAGATGCTGGAATTCCTCAGGGGCCTGTCCTTGGTTCTCCTCTACTGAATTTCTCTGAATAATCTCAGCCCCTCTGTAGTAACTGGTGGGTGAATGACTAGGATACCCGACTGCAGCGTAACTGAAGTGGAGGAGGAGCGATTCTTCCATATAATGGGGAATGAGTGCTCTTACCAGGAAAAGTGGGCAGGCAGCGCTGAGCAGACAAATGCAACAAAGGTCAATCAACCACATCACGTGTAAGTCATTTCCACTTATCATCTCCTATGAGGAACTTCGCTGTGACAGCTGGGGCTTAGAGGGAAGGAATTCTGGTTAAGGAGAAATTCATCTGGATCCTAAAAACTAGCTAAGACTTGGTTAATGGAGGAGGGAGAAAGATTCCTGATTTGGAGTGAAGGTACCAAGTTGGAAATGCGAGTAGGTTGCGTGTGGATGTGAGGAAGTGGACAGACAAAGAAGGGATGAGTGGCTCTGGCAGAACAGAGCCTTCACAGTGGAGAGGAATGGAGAATAAGGCTGGATGGGTGAGCAAGCAAGGGGATGTGAACTCATCAGAGGACTGGCAAGATGAAACAGAGGCTCTAGCTAAGTTGCTCCTGTAGGGGAGGAGGTGGCAATGATGCTGTGCAGGTTGGACTGAATGCACTTACCCTACAGGCAAGGAGGTCACATAAGGAATCTTTTAATGCTTCATTTTGCAAGTAGGTGAGGTCATGGGCTAGGATGATGAAGGGAAAAAAATATAAAAGAATATCAAAAGGAGCTTAGACAGGATTTGATGGTTTTCAGAATATTCTAGGTATCCTAGTGGAACCATCAACTTTCGATTCAGCTTTTCACTTCTTTCTTTTTAAAAGTGTTAGTTTCCCTATATAATTATTTAAGTTAATATGTTGTATTTTTATTTTTATTCAATTCAATAAATTCTCTCTTTTTTTTTTCTGGCCACACAGCAGGCAGGATTTGGTTCCCCTATCCAGGATGGAATCCATGTCCCCCACAGCAGAAGGGCTAGTCTCAGCCACTGGACTAGGGCTCGTCCTTGATTCAGCTTCTTTTAAGTTGTAAATCTCTCATTCAACAAATATTTCTTTCAGGAGAAATTAATACAACATAAATCAACTCTACTTCAGTAAAATTTAAGAAAATAATTATTTTTGAGCCCTATTATATGCATGGCAGCAGGCCCCTGGTGGTTTAGACAGTTAGGAATCTGCCTGCAATGTAGCAGACACAGGTTCTACCACTGGGTCGGAAAGATCCCCTAGAGAAGGAAATGGCAAGCCATTCCAGTATTCTTGCCTGAAGAATCCCATGGACAGAGGAGCCTGGCGAGCTATGATCCATAGGGTTTCAAAAAGTTGGACATGACTGAGGGACTAACACTTTCACTTTCACATGCATGGCATTGAACTAAATACTAAAAAGGATGTAACGATGCAGCAAATACAATGCTGGGCAATAAGAAGCTCTCTGTCTCAAAGAAGAGATAACTTGTTTATATAAATAACACTAACGCAAGATAGACAGTGACAGAGGTCAAAAGAGCAGGCTGGAGGAGGGACACTGTGTGGTCTGAATATGGAGAGGTCACTTCCATCTTGTTGGGGGCACAGGGGCTGGGGGACAAGCTGGTTTGCTATCCACTGAATGAATGGTGCATTTCATCATGCTTTGCATTTAAAGTACTGTTTGCTCTGGCTATACGATCATCTATCCTCTCAAACTGCATTTGTCCTCATGCTGACTCAAATACTATCTCTGGAACCGGCTTTCACCAGTGTCCTGAAAGAAGTCATATACTCACCTTTAGCCTCATATACAAAACAGTATTTCTTGTGTGTTTCCCATTGCCTGTGCATGTCTGATGATCGGTTCATCTATTTTTCTATCACCAATTCTATGATTTATAGATACATATATATATATCTCATTTGTATATATATCATTAGCTATGCTTTACATAAATCTATCCATACATACAACATATATGTGACTGTGAGCAATTTTTATTTTCTTCTCTACATGCTTCTATACTTTAAAATTTTCTACAGTGAACAGACACAGCTTTTATAATCAGTGAAATATGCCATTAAAAAATAAACGACAGGACCTCTCTAGTGGTCCAGTGGTTAAGACTTCACCTTCCATTGCAGGCGATTCAAGCTAAGATCCCACATGCCTCACAGCCACAAAACCAAAACCTAAAACAGGAGCAATACTGTGCCTGTGTGCTAAGTAGCTTCAGTCGTGAGTCACTCCTTGAGACCCCATGGACAGAAGCAAATTCAATAAAGACTTTAAAAATGGTCCTGGTCCACATTAAAAAAAATCTTTAAATAAAATAGATAAATGAAGGAAAACAGTCTTCTGATCTCACAGGGAGAGCAGTGAGCTGTCCTGAAGCGAAATCTTAGTTCCCTGCCCAGGAATTAAACCTGGGTAACCTGGATGAAAACCAAAAGCCCTAGCCACTACTCACCAGGGGCTAGAAGCTAGAAGCAAAGTGGCCCTGGGCTCTTGCCCCTGTTTGAAAACAAGAATATTTCAAGGAGGCAAAATCTGTACAAAAGGGTACGAAGTTTACTATTAGAGACACAGCACAATGTGTGGGGGGCTTCCCTGGTGACTCAGCTGGTAGAGAATCCGCCTGCAATGCGGGAGACCTGGGTTTGATCCCTGGGTTTTGAAGATCCCCTGGAGAAGGGAATGGCTACCCGCTCCAGTATTCTGGCCTGGAGAACTCCATGGACTGAATAGTCCATGGAGTCACAAAGAGTCGGATGCGACTGAGTGACTTTCACTTTCACAATGCATGGGAGGGCACACAGGAAAACAGTTTGTTTATCTGACTCAGGAGCAGGGCAGAGATATACACTCAGAGAGAAATGGTATGGACATCCTCCCTAATGAGGAGCGCAGTAAGTCCAGAGAGGAGTGAGGTGCTCTGAGCAAGGCGGAGCGCAGTATGGAGGTGATGTAAATCACTTACATAGGCTAGTCCTTCCGGGTCTTTGTTTATCTTTGGCCAATTATCTTGTTTCTTTTTTTTTTTTTTTTTACCCCTGATGGTCCATGAACCCTTCCCAAGAAGCACGAGTAACTTTTTTCTAAGATGGATCCCATCATACAGACCTGTGGGTGCATGTCCACATTTACTATGGGATGGGGTCCCCTCCCTTTTCGACCCTCAAGAAGCCTTCCTGCGTACATACAAACAGGACAGTCTTCCTTGACCTCTACTGATGTGAGCATTTTAAAAATGAGCAGGGCCTTCAAGCTAAGTGCTTTTCTTTGATTCTATGAACATTTGGCCCAGGCACCCCAGTCTTCTCCACCTCCAAGTATTGATAACTTCTTTAGTGTCTGAGACCTCTCTAAGTGTACACTTGGAAATGCTTGAACTTGGCCTTATTTCTTCTTGAGTGGATAGCCTAGGTGCCCAGGCCACATGCAGAGGGCAGAGGAGAGGCCCCTCCACAGGCTGGACATGCTGTCTGATGCAGGGGTTTGGGGTTGAGAGCTGGCTTCCCTCTCCTAGGGCTGAACCCCAGTGTCGGGAATATCGCCAGGCCGCCAGGCGGATGGGGCTGCAACTCGATCAGCGAGATGAAAACTGGGACGCCAAGAAGAGGGAGATGGAGCTGTCTCTTCCTTCCTGGAATAAAAACACTAATAAGAAAAAGAGCAAGAAAACTGGAGGCCCCAGCAGGCTCAGCAATACCAAGGAGAGGGGAGCATGAGCGGCCCGCCTCCCAGGGACTGTAGCTGTGTTACCTGGCGGGACATTTTCCATGGTGCTGGACTAGATGTTGTAAGGTATGTGTTGTCCTGGCATGATTTTACTCCTAGATCGTTAATTACCCACATGGCTTTGACTGGTAGCTCCTGATCCGTCATTCAATCCTCGAGTCTGGCCTGGGCACTCTATACATGGGCTGTTCCCTCCATGCCAATACCTATTGTCTCCAAGAGCTACCAAGAGAGGACAAATATCAGCGGCTTGCATTTTGTCACCAGTGATTTGCACTGTCAGCATCTCCTGAGCCTCTATATGCAATTACAGAGTTTCAGGGGCAAAGAAAACTTCTGCTAAGGAAACTTAGTTGTTTCAATGGAAAAAAAAAAAACAAGAAACAACAAAACCTCAGAAATCTCCAACATTCTCACATCAGTTAATCTATGGAAAAAAAAAATTACTTGTTGTCATATAGACCAAGAAAAGAAGTGAAGAGATGTAGCTTTGAATTTCCAGATATTTGTGTGTGTGTGTGTGTGTGTGTGTGTGTGTGTGTGTGTGTGTGTGTGTGTAGGTGGGGCACAAGCCCACAATCTAGCAGGGCCAATTTTACCAAAGATCCCTTCTACACAGGAGAAACAATTTGGCCATAAGATTAGCTCAGTGACAAATTAAAAACCTTAAATTAATTTTATTCTGCTTAATAATGAGAGCTGGCGTAAAATCATGGAACTTGTAACTATAACTTTACTTGATCAACTGTATATTTTAGGATATCTAAATATAGATCAGGTATTTCCAGTGAAAATGCTGCATTCATATTGAGATATGCTATAAATGTGAAGTACAGATGGTAATTTTAAGACTTAGAATAAAAAATGTAAAATAGCTCATCAATAATATTAATTGCAGGTTGAAATATAGTATTTTGAATATTGGGATTAAATAAAACATATCACTAACATGAATTTTGCCTTTCTCCTTTCAGTTTTTTAAAAATGTGGCTTAGTAAAGTGTTTAAAATTGCATAGGTGGCTTGCTTTTTTTCCTTATGAAACAGTACTACAGTAGAAACAGACAATATTTAGAATCTCCACTAAGTAGCTGATCCGGTGCCCTTGAATTGGCTACCCTGCATTCTAAGTTTATTAATTTTTCTGCCAAAATCAATATCCTGAGGCACCTGACACTGTGTTAATTATATGCTCCTCAATACTTATATAAATACAGGTTGAATTTTCTAAAATAAATAAACGCTTGAGCATCTTACGGGAAACCAGTGTAGCTGTGGAGGACATCCTGTCTAGTGTTCATCCCTCTGGAGCATCAGTTTTCTTTCTCTCATCCCTGCAGTTTATAGACGTGGTTCCTGCTTGCTCTCCTTGTATTGGTCCTCAACAAGCAGCAGCTCCAGCTGGACCAATGCGTCTTCTGCTGGGAGTGTGAATGGGGATACCCTGGGCTTGCTGGTTTTGAGAGGGTAACAGGCAGGAAGGACAGGAGTCTCCAAATGGAGGAAACAGGCTACAAGTGCCAGACATTTTTTCTCTCTCTCTTAAGCAGCAGGAGGAAGCAAACTACTAGTGTTATATTTTTTCCACTTCTCTATACAAATTTAAAAAGAGGTTTCTTTTAAAATTCTTTGTTGCTGCAGCGACACCTGGTTCCACCTGAACTTAACTTCTCTCAAAACTTATGGAAATGTTTGTCTTAAGCTATGTTAATGAACAACATGCTTGCCCTAGACACTGTCCCCAGAACAGAGGACAGAGCCTAAGACTCTAAGTTCTGAGCCTAAGACTCAGAACCGACTTGACAAACCAGCATGATTTACTTATGCAAATGTTCTCTTAAGCTATATGAATGAGACTGTATTTGCTTGGAAACCTGCCTAATTCAAGATTCATGTCAACCATTTTATGGCCCAGGACAACTCACCTCGTGCCAATGTTATCTCAAAATGTATGTTGTGGGTGAGGGACCTGGTGCCAGTTTCTGAGTTTTGAGACATTTCCTTTCTCTAATTAGCAGACTGTTAGTAGCTATATAACATCTGGCTAAAGACTAGCAGGGGGGCACTCTTTCTGCCCCCTTCTGATGTCTATGTGAGAAGCTTTCTCTATCTCTTTTATACTTTAATAAAATTTTATTACACAAAAGCTCTGAGCAGTCAAGCCTCGTCACTGGCCCCAGATTGAATTCTTCTCCCCCGGAGGCCAAGAATCCCAGCATCTTTCATGGCTCAGCAACAACCTCTCTCAGTTCTAGATGATGAGGCTAAACTCAGGGGACATGGGTGGGGGCGGCTGGTCTCCAACTTCTGTCCTGACCCCCCTCCACACACACACACACACACACACACACACACACACACTGCCCTTGACCTTTGTGCAGTGTTTCCATCCTCTCTCCAAGTTCACACATTTCCCCCTCACCAATTGCAGCCCAAGCAGTGGCTTGTGAGCCAAGGGAGAAGGGAGAAGGAGGGAAGGGAGGGAGGGCGAGGGGTGGAAATGGGTGGAAAAGGGCCCAGGCTGCAATACTGAGACCCCAAAGTTGACAAAAAGAAAGTCCTATAGTTTTCCCCCTCATCACTTAAATTGAGCCCCATCTTTTCTTAGAGCCCCTCACTGATGGACCCCCCACTGGTAAGCCCCCTCCCTCACTGGGCACTCATTGCCCTCCCTGAGCCCCCTGCTGATTTAGAAACCTCAGTCTTCTCAGGAGCCTCCTTGTCATAACTTTCCCCCTACCCTTGGCCCTGGTCACACTCTCAGAAAGACCCCATTCAGGACCTTTGACACCAAGCTGGGCCCAGAGGGGAGGAAGCTGCAGGTTCTGGCCTTTCTATCCCAGCCAGGACCTTCCTGGGGTCCTTACTCCCTAAGCATCCTCAGGACCAGGGTGGTCTTCGTGTCCACCCTCTCCCCTCATCATTGCCTTTGGCCCCTGAGTGACTCCCTAATGGCTCTTCCTCTAAGGCAATTTGTCCTTCTGGGCGCTGGCCACCAGGTGCTGTGCTGACCAAATGGCATGGAAATCTTGCCCAGAGGTCAGGCCTGGAGGGTGGCAGATCCTGTCTGGCTCTGGTCTGGGTGTTCATTTTCAGAGGAATATTAATGATGGGAGCTTGTGGACAAGAAGCTAGGAGGTAATGTTAGGGGAAGCACACTGACTGACACCACCCACCCTGGCCAGGCACCATAGTAACTGTTTGCATGAGTTATTTTACGACAGGATTTGGGAAAGGTCAAAAGGAGACACTGCATGTCTGACCATGCAGAGAATTATTCTCTCTGGCATCCATCTTGGCTGAACAAGGTGTGTACCACCAGGAAGGACTCTGAGTCAGAATGATTGGCCAAAGACAGTTCAGTTCAGTTCAGTCGCTCAGTCATGTCCAATTCTTTGCAACCCCATGAATCGCAGCACGCCAGGCCTCCATGCCCATCACCAATTCCCAGAGTTCACTCAGACTCACGTCCATCGAGTCAGTGTTGCCATCCAGCCATCTCATCCTTTGTCGTCCCTTTTTCCTCCTGCCCCCAATCCCTCCCAGCATCAGAGTCTTTTCCAGTGATTCAAGTGTTCGCATGAGGTGGCCAAAGTACTGGAGTTTCAGCTTTAGCATCATTCCTTCCAAAGAAATCCCAGGGCTGATCTCTTTGAAACAAATCCCATCACCGTAAAACCCGAGACTGCAAGCCATGTGACAGAGCTGTTCTCCTGGGTTCCCTTACCCTACTGCTCTCCCCCAGGGGTCCTTTCCCAATAAAATCTCTTCCTTTGTCAGCACATGTGTCTCCTCAGACAATTCATTTCCAAGTGTTAGACAAGAGCCCAGTTTCAGACCCTGGAAAGGGTCCCCTTTCCTGCAACAGTCAGGGCTAGGGCCACCTACCAGGCCTGCTCCCTGGTGGGTTTCGTGGAGGAGAATTAATAGAGGCAGGAATAGAGAAAGGGAAGGTATTTTAAGACCCATGCCTCCCAGGCGCACTGTGGTAAAGTATCTGCCTGCAATGCAGGAGACACAATACCTGTGTGGTTCAATCCCTGGGTCAGGAAGATCCCTTGGAGAAGGAAACGGCAACCCACTCCAGTGTTCTTGCCTGTTAATTCCATGGACAGAGGAGTCTGGTGGGCTACTGTCCATGGGGTTGCAAAGAGTTGGACACAGCAACTGAGCACGCACATTTTAAGAGCCAGGACTCCTACGGTAAAATTGGCCCCCCTGAAGTGTCTAAACAGATGGGTAAGCACTCTCCAGGGGTTTTATAGATTCCTGCTTAAGACTAGGCCAGACTCAGAAATTTCTGTGGCCCCCTCTTCAGCTTTCACACTCCACCTGGGTAATAAAATAAGAAAAAGGGGACTTCCCTGTCTTCCAGTGCCTGAGACTCCATGCTCCCAATGCAGGGGGCTCAGGTTCGACTTCCGTCAGGGAGCTGGATCCCACATGCCCCACTGAACATCCTGCATACCACAACAAAGATCAAAGTTCCAAGAGCTGCAACTAAAACCTGGTACAGCGAAAATAAATAAATAATTTTTTAAAGGAATGCATCCTAAATACTTTATTATCAGTGATGTATTCACTTCTTTAACAAAAAAAAAGAAGAAGAAAGAAAGAAAAAGAATTTTTAATAAAGAGTCTTCCCCTGGGAATGTGAAGTCTTCATGAGGACATGGACCAATAACATATAACCGCAGAAGAGTGAAGTGGCTAATTCTATGATGGGGCTGAGGAAGGGTAGAGGAGTGTTCTAGAAAAAGAAAGAAAAGATGGACAGAGACAGCAAGCCAGTGAGTGAGCACGCTCACAACCTTTCTAGTTTCCAGTTCTGGCTCCTTACTCAGGAAATCTGTGAACTACCACTTTCATAATGATATTTCCTCTTTTGCTTACAATACATTGAATTGATTGTTTTCTCCCTTACAACCAACATTCTTCATAAGCACAGTATTTTAAGATCATGGGCATATGAGTCAAGCAGGCTTGGGTTTGTAACCTCCCCTAGGAAACAGGCAAAATGATCCTTACATCCTGGGGTTGCTGTGCAGATGAGATGATGTGTAAGATGCTGGCACTGGCGCTCTGTACCTGGTCCATGTAATAGCTAATTGTATTACTTATAGGAGTGAGCTCAGTTTTTCCCTGAGAATCCCAAAGAGATCCAGGAAGAATGCCTTTTATGGGTTGAGTGAGGCTCTCCATTGTTCAGTGCATAAATACCCCCGGCCTAGTTTCGTGGCACAGATAATAGCCCTTCTTCCATTGGTCGGAGCAACTTGAACCAAACTGTGATGTGTGTTCTTAGGGTCCTTCACTGGGTCCATAACCCATGGCCTCCCAGGGTCCTTACTGAGTCCTCCTTTCATTGTTATCCTCATCGAGGCATCAGCAGAAGGAATATATTTCTGGTCCCACTTGAGTTTGTATACTTTATAATAACAACAGAAAGAGGACACCAAAGTAGCTTCCTTGTATGAAGAAGCTACTGCCATGCAGATTCTGGTTTTTTTTGTTGTTTTTTTTTGCCATGCAGATTCTGTACTAAGCACTTTACATGTATTATATCTACTCTGCATGACACACCTGCAAGGCAGGTATCATCATCCTCAGGTGACATCACAAACTAAAACTCTGAGAGGCTGAGTGACTTGCCCTAGGCTGATCTTGGTGGCCTAGCTTTCAACGGCTTGGAGTGGGACTTGGGTTCCCAGAGATTGGGTTGAGTCAGAGCAGTTGAAAGCACCAGATCCTAGCCACTAGATCACTGGTCAGTGACAAAGGCCCTGGCCCTTAGGCTTTGCAGAAAAGAATCCCCACAAAGACGGAAAGTAGTAAAACAAGTTAAATATTTTTTAAGAGAGAAAATATAATATGTGTGGATAGACACGTGGGCAGACTCAGCGAGAGATAGTCGCTGAGTTGCACCCTTGTGGCAGTTTGAATTACTTTTATGTGACATTTCTTCCAGATTTCCTTTGGTCAACCATTTTAATTTGCCTGGGTTCACAGTCCATATTTGGTTTATCTCAGGGTCTCCCCATGTGTGCACACGCATCTCTTAGCCAAGATGGATTCTACTGAAAAGGTGTCTGGGTAGAATATCTCTTGACATAATTCCTCCCCCTTTGCCCTCCAAGGAGCCTTTCTGTGCCTGTGTGGTGGTGGAGGTCTCCTAACTTCAAGAAAAGAAATATGTGGTCTGAACAGGGCCCAGCCTCCTCTCTTTATTGTCCTGTTATTCTTGTCTTGGAGTTTCAGTCCACAGGGAATGAAACCCCAGTTGCTTTACCTTGGGGGTGCCCATCTGCCTCCTGCCTCAAAGCCATCTGGCTGATGCTCATAAAATCTTGAAAGCCTGCCTGGACTGAAAGGAACTCTAACCCTGCAAGCTGAAACCTCAGGCAGATTGCTTAAACATCTATAGTTTTCTGCATTATAACTAGGAGAGGACAGAATGTCTATACCATAGTGTTGTGGGGAGAATTAAATGAAATAACTCATGTTATGCACTTGCTACATTATGACCAACCTAGATAGTATATTCAGAAGCAGAGACATTACTTTGCTGACTAAGATCCATCTAGTCAAGGCTATGGTTTTTCCTGTGGTCATGTATGGATGTGAGAGTTGGACTGTGAAGGAGGCTGAGCACCGAAGAATTGATGATTTTGAACTGTGGTGTTGGAGAAGACTCTTGAGAGTCCCTTGGACTGCAAGCAGATCCAAACAGTCCATTCTGAAGGAGATCAGCCCTGGGATTTCTTTGGAAGGAATGATGCTAAAGCTGAAACTCCAGTACTTTGGCCACCTCATGCGAAGAAGAGTTGACTCATTGGAAAAGACTCTGATGCTGGGAGGGAATGGGGGCAGGAGGAGAAGGGGACGACAGAAGATGAGATGGCTGGATGGCATCACTGACTCGATGGACGTGAATCTGAGTGAACTCTGGGAGTTGGTGATGGACAGGGAGGCCTGGCGTGCTGCGATTCATGGGGTCACAAAGAGTCGGACACGACTGAGTGATTGAACTGAAACTGAACAATGCTTTCCACATTTAAGGGTCTTTAAATTACCTGGACATCTTTTCTTGGCCATGGAAAATTTTTGTATCTTATTTTAAAAAGCCATTATTTATGAAGAGATTCTCAGAACTGTACTATGGAACAGAGCACTCAGGGTGTGTCTTCCTGAAAATGCCAGGGAAAATGCAATCAATAGCTCTATTGTTTGGTATTTACGATATCAAAGGAGTTTGTGGAATTTATTTTTTACAGCATGAATTATTTGGCACTGCTTGAGAAAGAGTCCCAAACAACTTGAGTTCAGCCAAAAACATTATTAAAGTTTTTTCTTACCAGCATTCTGACTTTCCTCTTTGAACTTATGAATTCAGGCCAACACTGTTTTTTCTGTTTCTGTCCTCTATACTCTGTTGGCAGGCAGTGTTCACTTAAAAGCTCTGAAAAGAGAAAACTTCGTGGGTGAAGACAAAAACACCCTACCAAAATATGTTAACCAAATCCTGTGTCTCACACAGGCTTCCCTGATGGCTCAGATGGTAAAGAATCTGCCTGCAAAGCAGGGGACCTGGTTTCAATCCCTGGGTCAGGAAGATCCCCTGGAGGAGGGAATGGCAACCCACTCCAGAACTGAACTGTATAATCTCATCTCACATCTGAACTCTTTTCCTTCGAGACTGCCACTGCCTGTCAAGCTGGGCTGCTCACTGCCTTGTGTTTTGCCAAAAGTTTTAACTTTGGTTTCAGGTTTGAAGGATTCGTTAATAAAAGAAACAGAAACACTTTCGCTATTTAATAGAGAATTTTCTAATTTACTTTCAATATACAATCATAACCCACATGCATCTCCTACTTGGGCTGACAGCATCCAGGGTCAAGTCAAACAGCACTAGGAAATCCCCTGTAACAGCAGTCTGGAGTCCCCAGTGGGAATAGGTCCCCGGCAGCATAATCACTCCACAGGTGAGACTTCAAAATTGGCGTGTGGGTGTTCTCACTAATAATCCCAGGCTGCAAACTAATGTCATCATCAGTTTGGGAGTGCCAACTAAAAAAGATGTACAACTTGAGAGCTGTGAGTTAAGTTTTATTTGGGGCAAAATGAGGACTACAGCCCAGGAGGCAGCATCTCCAATAGTTCTGAGAGACTGCTCCAAAGTGGCAGTGGGGGAAAGTCAATATATAAAGATTTTGGTGAAGGGGGAGTTCAATGACATGAAGCCCTCATTTTACAAAAGGTTTTTGTTAGTCATGAGGATCTGATGTCACCATGAAGGGCTTTCAGTTCAGTTCAGTTGCCCAGTCGTGTCCAACTCTTTGCAACCCCATGAATCTCAGCATGCCAGGCCTCCCTGTCCATCACCAACTCCCAGAGTTCACTCAGACTTACGTCCATCAAGTCAGTGATGACATCCAGCCATCTCATCCTCTGTCATCCCCTTCTCCTCTTGCCCCCAATCCCTCCCAGCATCAGAGTCTTTTCCAATGAGTCAACTCTTGCTTCTCTAAATATGAGGAGATGCAGTCATTGAGATCATAAAATCTCTGAGATCAGGGGCAGAAGCTGGAAGGACCCCATGCCCGAAGGGCAGCATCCAAGAGGAGTTACCCCACGTCCGAGGTCAGGGGCAGGGGCCAAGAATGCCAGGCTGCAACAGCACAGGAATGGCCTAGAGGAGCTACCCCGCATCTGAGGCCAGGGACGGCGGCCAGGAGGAGCCACCCCACGTCCAAGGAGCAGTGGCTGTGTGGGCACAAGAGGGCCTAAAGGAGCTATCCCATGTTGAAGGTCAGGAAGGGTGGCGGTGAGGAGATACCCCTCACCCAAGGTAAGGAGCAGTGGCTGCGCTTTGCTAGAGCAGCTGTAAAGAGATACCCATGCCCAAGGTAAGAGAAACCCAAGAAGATGGTAGGTGTTGCAAGAGGGCATCAGAGGGCAGACACACTGAAACCATACTCACAGAAAACTAGTCAATCTAATCACACTAGGACCACACCCTTGTCTAACTCAATGAAACTAAGCCATGCCCAAGGGGCCACCCAAGACGGGCGGGTCATGGTGGAGAGGTCTGAGAGAATGTGGTCCACTGGAGAAGGGAATGGCAAGCCACTTCAATATTCTTGCCTTGAGAACCCCATGAACAGTATGAAAAGGCAAAATGATACTGAAAGAGGAACTCCCCAGGTCAGTAGGTGCCCAATATGCTACCGGATATCATGGAGAAATAACTCCAGAAAGAATGAAGGGATGGAGCCAAAGCAAAAACAATACCCAGCTGTGTATGTGACTGGTGATAGAAGCAAGGTCTGATGCTGTAAAGAGCAATATTGCATAGGAACCTGGAATGTCAGGTCCATGAATCAAGGCAAATTGGAAGTGGTCAAACAAGAGATGGCAAGAGTGAACATCGACATTCTAGGAATTAACAAACTAAAATGGACTGGAATGGGTGAATTTAACTCAGATGACCATTATATCTACTACTGCGGGCAGGAGTCCCTCAGAAGAAATGGAGTTATCATCATGGTCAACAAAAGAGTCTGAAATGCAGTACTTGGATGCAATCTCAAAAAACAACAGAATGATCTCTGTTCGTTTCCAAGGCAAACCATTCAATATCATGATAATCCAAGTCTATGCCCCAACTAGCAATGCTGAAGAAGCTGAAGTTGACCAGTTCTATGAAGACCTACAAGACCTTTTAGAACTAACACCCAAAAAAGATGTCCTTTTCATTATAGGGGACTGGAATGCAAAAGTAGGAAGTCAAGAAACACCTGGAGTAACAGGCAAATTTGGCCTTGGAATGCAGAATGGAGCAGGGCAAAGACTAATAGAGTTTTGCCAAGAAAATGCACTGGTCCTAGCAAACACCCTCTTCCAACAACACAAGAGAAGACTCTACACATGGACATCACCAGATGGTCAACACCGAAATCAGACTGACTCTATTCTTTGCAGCCAAAGATGGAGAAGCTCTATACAGTCAACAAAAACAAGACCAGGAGCTGACTGTGGCTCAGATCATGAACTCCTTATCGGCAAATTCAGACTTAAATTGAAGAAAGTAGGGAAAACCGCTAGACCATTCAGGTATGACCTCAATCAAATCCCTTATGATTATACAGTGGAAGTGAGAAATAGATTTAAGGGCCTAGATCTGATAGATAGAGTGCCTGATGAACTATGGAATGAGGTTCGTGACATTGTACAGGAAACAGGGATCAAGACCATCCCCATGGAAAAGAAATGCAAGAAAGCAAAATGGCTGTCTGGGGAGGCCTTACAAATAGCTGTGAAATGAAGAGAAGTGACAAGCAAAGGAGAAAAGGAAAGATATAGGCATCTGAACGCAGAGTTCCCGAGAATAGCAAGAAGAGATAAGAAAGCCTTCTTCAGCGATCAATGCAAAGAAATAGAGGAAAACAACACAATGGGAAAGACTAGATATTTCTTCAAGAAAATCAGAGATACCAAGGGAACATTTCATGCAAAGATGGGTTCGATAAAGGACAGAAATGGTATGGACCTAACAGAAGCAGAAGATATTAAGAAGAGATGGCAAGAATACACAGAAGAACTGTACAAAAAAGATCTTCACGACCTGCATAATCATGATGGTGTGATCACTCATCTAGAGCCAGACATCCTGGAATGTGAAGTCAAGTGGTCTTAGAAAGCATTACTATGAACAAAGCTAGTGGAGGTGATAGAATTCCAGTTGAGCTCTTTCAAATCCTGAAAGATGATGCTGTGAAAGTGCTGCACTCAATATGCCAGCAAATTTGGAAAACTCAGCAGTGGCCACACGACTGGAAAAAGTCACTTTTCATTCCAATCCCAAAGAAAGGCAATGCCAAAGAATGCTCAAACTACTGCACAATTGCACTCATCTCACATGCTAGTAAAGTAATGCTCAAAATTCTCCAAGCCAGGCTTCAGCAGTATGTGAACTGTGCACTTCCTAATGTTCAAGCTGGTTTTAGAAAAGGCAAAGGAACCAGAGATCAAATTGCCAACCTCTGCTGGATCATTGAAAAAGCAAGAGAGTTCCAGAAAAACATCTATTTCTGCTTTATTGACTATGCCAAAGCCTACGACTGTGTGGATCACTATAAACTGTGGAAAATTCTGAAAGAGATGGGAATACCAGACCACCTAACCTGCCTCTTGAGAAATCTGTATGCAGGCCAGGAAGCAACAGTTAGAACTGGACATGGAACAACAGACTGTTTCCAAATAGGAAAAGGAGTACGTCAAGGCTGTACATTGTTACCCTGCTTATTTAACTTATATGCAGAGTACATCATGAGAAACGCTGGCCTGGAAGAAGCAGGAGCTGGAATTGAGATTGCCGAGAGAAATATCAATCACCTCAGCTATGCAGATGACACCACCCTTATGGCAGAAAGTGAAGAGGAACTCAAAAGCCTCTTGATGAAAGTGAAAGAGGAGAGTGAAAAAGCTGGCTGAAAGCTCAACATTCANATGCGAAGAGTTGACTCATTGGAAAAGACTCTGATGCTGGGAGGGATTGGGGGCAGGAGGAGAAGGGGACGACAGAAGATGAGATGGCTGGATGGCATCACTGACTCGATGGACGTGAATCTGAGTGAACTCCGGGAGTTGGTGATGGACAGGGAGGCCTGGCGTGCTGAGATTCATGGGGTTGCAAAGAGTGGGACACAACTGGGTGACTGAACTGAAGTGAACTGGAAAACATCCTAAAAATCTATTCTTAAAACAGGTCTAAATACCTGTCCCACCAGATTCCTTGGAGCAGAGTGCCTCACTCCACACTGAACTCCCTCAGGTGTTGCTGAAGGTCAACAGCTATGGTAGCACTGGGTTCAATCTCCTACAGGCAGATGGCAAACGCCTTTGTTGTTCAGTCATTAGCAATGCTCTTACGTGAAGTCACTCAGTTGTATCCAACTCTTCCCGACCCCATGGACTGCAGCCTCCCAGGCTCCTCCGTCCATGGGATTTTCCAGGCAAGAGTACTGGAGTGGGTAGTTGACAGGAGCAAACTGTAGCTCTCTGGTTTTATGTTAATCTTTTTTTTTTTTTAACGATGTTGTTTGTTTTGTCTTGCAAATCATGGAATGTTGCTAAACTTGGGGCTTGGTTGGTCAGACCCCTTCCAGGGGCTCAACAATTCCAAGATCTGCCCTCTATTTTGGAGAAGGCAATGGCACCCCACTCCAGTACTCTTGCCTGGAAAATCCCATGGATGGAGGAGCCTGGTAGGCTGCAGTCCATGGGGTTGCACAGAGTTGGACATGACTGAGCGACTTCACTTTCAATTTTCACTCTCATGCATTGGAGAAGGAAATGGCAACCCACTTCAGTGTTCTTGCCTGGAGAATCCCAGGGACAGGGGAGCCTGGTGGGCTGCAGTCCATGGGGTCTCTAACTTTCGGACACGACTGAGCAACTTCACTTTCACTTTTCACTCTCATGCTTTGGAGAAGGAAATGGCAACCCACTTCAGTGTTCTTGCCTGGAGAATCCCAGGGACAGGGGAGCCTCTTGGGCTGCTGTCTATGGGGTCACACAGAGTCGGACACGACTGAAGCGACTTAGCAGCAGCAGCCCCCTATTTTATCTATGGAGCCTGGGCTTGCACTCACAGCAGGCACATAGTCATCAGCGCAGCATCCAGGGAGGTTGGAAACAAGGTCAGAGGCCTGCTCTGCTTTCTTGTCTCTGAAGCCTGAACAAGACTACTTCCATTTAATTTCCCTAACACCTGGCAATATTTACCAAGCGTGCTGGGCATGTTACAGTCAGTAATTCTGTAAGCAGATACTATAAGAGAGGACATAGGGGTCTAGGGAAGTTAGTTAACTTACCCAGGCCATACAACTGGCAGAGGACAGAACTGGAACTTGGACTTTTCCAGCTCCACAGCCTAGCCACGTGTCTACAGTACTACTGGACCTCTGCACACTGGGCCCTGGTTCCTGCTGCCTCTGGTAGATTCCCTACACATCTACAGATTGGCTAAATTGTATACCTCATATAAATGGAATTGTGCCGTATTTGTCCTTCTGTGACCTGTTTCTTTCACAGAGTATATCACTCAAGCAGGTTGGCCAGGGAATTTGGCTCAGATGGTGAAGAATCTGCCTGCAATGCAGGAGACCCAGTTTCGCTCCCTGGATCAGGAAGATCCCTTGGAGGAGGACACGGCAACCCACTCCAGTATTCTTGCCTGGAGAATCCCATGGACAAAGGAGCCTGGCAGACTACAGTTAAGAGTCACAAAGAATCGGACATGACTGAGCGACTTTTTCTTCTTCTTGAGCCAAGCTGATAGGTTGAGGATGATAAGCTTGGGTCTTGAGAGCCATGCTGAGTAATCTGAACAATCCCACGTTACACCAGTGCCAACACTTACCCAGGTGCCCCCTGATGAAACCTCTTCTATTTCAAGAGCAGGACAAGCAAAAGGAAAAGAAATTTAAAAGAAACAGTCAAGCTTGTGAACTGAGTTCAAAGACATCAGTTTGTAAAAGCAACAACTATTACAGAATCCACAGGATGACACACACACTCACACACACAAACTGTAAATGTTAAGCTTTATGAGAGAAGGCCATGTAATTTACTATTCTAAGATACTGTCTCTGAATTTCTAGTCATAACAGAGTGAATAAACCCTCAGTTGTTTTTGTTTTGTTTTGTTTGGCTATAAAAGATGTTAATTGCCTATGGAGAAAATCCCTAAAGGAAATAAACAAGGGTCGGCTCAAGATAAAACATAATGCCTATGATGGGGAAATTGCCATGTCAAAAGGCATGAGGGCACAGGGCTAAGAGTCAAAGCTTTAACCCTAGAGAGGCTTGAGCTCTAGCACTGCCCAGCTAAGTGACAGTCAGACAGCTGTTAACTTTTATGAGTCTGTTTCTTCATCTGTAAAGCAGGATGAAGGAGACCTGGGTTTGATCCCCGGGTTGGGAAGATCCCCTGGAGAAGGCAATGGCAACCCACTCCAGTAGCCTTTCCTGGAGAATCCCATGGACAGAGGAGCCTGGTGGGCTACAGTCCATAGGGTTGCAAAGAGTCGAACATGATTGAGCAACTCAGACTAAGGCAGGATAAAGGAGCTCAGGGTCACATTGTCATGGGAGTTCTAGTACTGAATGTTTAAAAAGAGAAACCTTTTTGACTTTGCTTGAAGACTAGCATGATGTGTGAAAATATGAAGATGGGACTTCTCTGATGGTCCAGTATTTAAGATTCCATGCTTCCACTGCATTGGGGTGGAGGTTCATTCCGTGTTTGGAGATTAAGATCCTGAGTGCCGCGGGGCCAAAAATGGTTTTTTTTTTTTTTTTAAAGAAGTAAGAGATAGGAAGATGATATAGAGAGTAGACATTGTTTTCTCATTGGCTCTTACAATGATTAAATGATATGTGACCAGGGAGAAAGAACTGAGAAAACCTGATGGGAGCAACCTTTCTCAAAGTTAATTAAAAACAAAAGATTCTACAAAAAATAAGATGGATTGATAGGGGAACAGAGGGATGGCTCGATGGCTGGATAGGTGTCAAAGCCAACAGAGCTAGTAACAAATAGTTATGACAGAGTCTCTGTAAAGTTCTTTTAATTCTCTGTATGTTAAAAGTTATAACTGTTAAAAGTTTCATACTGTTGGAGGAAAAAAATCTAAAGCTTTTCTGTAGCAGTGAGTGGCCTTTGAAAATGTTTATGGTGCCCCCAAGCCAGGGAACAAAGAACATCCTCTCACACTTTGCTGTGTAGCAGGAGTTCAGGACCCAGTGTAGATGATATGGGTAAGTTCAAGCAATTCCATTTCCAAGCACTTTGAATGGCTCAGGTGGTAAAGAATCTGTCTGAAATGCAGGAGACTTGGGTTCGATTCCTGGGTTGGGAAGATTCTCTGGAGAAGGAAATGGCAACCCATTCCAGTATTCTTGCCTGGAGTATCTCTTGGACAGAGGAGTTTGGCAGGCTTGGACAGAGAAGCTTGGCAGGCTATAGCCTACTGGGTTGCAGAGTCAGACACAAGGTCAAGTGGGTGATTAACACTTTCACTTGAACTTGAGCCATTCAGTTAGCCTGCCTTATCCTTAGTTTCCTTGTTTATAAGCAGTGAAAACTGTGCCTGCCTCGAAGGAATAAATGTGAATATTCCTGATACCAAGGTTAGGAAATTAGAGTTATTAATGTTCTTAGTATCAAAGTCAAAAGGACCTTCAAATTTGTTTAACTTAAACTCCTCCATTTTACAGATGGACAATCAGGTGCTCAGAGAGAAGTGATGTTCCCCGTGTCATACAGCTGATTAGTTATAAAACTTGCCTTTGAATTCAGGTCTTCTGTGTTCCAGTCCAGTCCTCTGTTCATTGAATCATTCTTCCTCCTGAAGCTTCCTTCTGTCTTGTAAAATGCAGCAGACAAACTACATGGCCATCAGTTACCACCAATCTTTCTGGTGCAAGAGAGCAATAACCCAGCAAGAGGCAACCCAGGGTTGGAGCAGTGGAACTTTCTCTCTGCCACACTCCAGCAGTCTTAAATTTCGTAAGATCAAGGGGCTTTGGGGCAGCTGGCCTTGAGCGTTCCAAGGATATTTGGCCTGAGAAGTGCTATGGTTTCTGTTTGAGAACCAGGGCATGGTGTATAGCAACTTCATAGGTCCAGCTGCAGCCCCTTGCAGGCTATATCTTGCCACCTCTCATTCAACCAGAACAGGGCAAAGAAGCAGCTCCCTCCTAGAATATGACTGGGGTCCCAGGCCCACTCGTTTTCACCTATGTCCCTCCATGTTAGCCTAGGAAACTTCAAACTCTTGCTAAATCTGTAGAAGAGAAAGGAGTGATCTTCTTCCCACTAGGAACCAAAGGACTGTTTAGCAATATTGCCCCAAAGGCTCAGAAATTGGAGATAACAGCTTCTGATTGCTACCTCATCATCCCATTTCTATACATCGTTCTAGTTTTCAGGCAAACTAAGCCACAAGGATTTCTTTCTAAAAATTTAATTCGCATGACCACATGACTCTGAAATTCTTTACTGGTTGCCATGAAACTTGATCACATACCCTGAAGAATCCAAAGTAGTGAATATCTTCCACTGGGAAGTTAAGGTTCCCTATGAAACAGTGAACTTTTATGTCTGAATATTATTGCTTTTACAAAAATGTTAAGCTACATACCATTTGGGAGTACCTTTTCCGCCATCAGAGAAATCTCTGGAACTGACTTGCTAACAGCTGACAGGCACTAGTTTTTGTATTTGTTTTTTTTTTTTTTTAACAGTTTTATTGAGGTATCATGTGCTTTATACCTCAATATTATACATGTGTTTGACATGGATAATAACATGTCAAACATGTTCTCATTGTAAGTGCAAAATTCAATGATTTTAAGAATTTTATAACATCATAGACCATTTTCATTACACCAAAGAGATCCCTTCTGCTTCATAGGCTGTACTCCCCACTCCCTCTCCCAGCAAACTTGATGCCATTTCTCTATAGATTTATCTTTTCTAGGCGTTTCATAGAAATAGATGGATGTGTCCCAGTAGTTAGCCATATCTTTACGACTCACAAATTGGATCCATCACTTACTGACAGTCACGGCCCAGGCACTGTGCGCGCTGCTTGTCTTAAATGAGTGAAACAGACTAGATCCCACCCAGCTAGGAAAGCAAAAAGCTAAACAACCCCACACAATAACAGACGAAGATGGGCCGTGAAAAGGGTGCCCATGGGGTGGGGATGGGTGGGGGTCCCAGGAGGGTAAAATGAAGGCAAATCAGAGTTGGCATTAGGATGGCACTTAGATGGTGTCAAGCAGCCTAGGAGGGACTTCCCGGTAGGGGAGGGGAGTGACATTGTGGCCGTGCAAACAGATTGGAGCAGGGCAAGAAACAGCTATGAAGACCACCTGGGGAAGTGCTGGGGTAGCCCAGCGGAGAGGAGCCTCCAGAGGCAGCGTAGCCCAGGGAATGAAACTTGGATTGCCTGCCAGATGTATCTGTGAGGAGTTTAACTTCATGTCTCTAAACTTCTCATCTGTGAGCTGAGGAGACTAACGGACTGTCTTAGAAAGACTGTCCCTGTGAGAACTAGGTGGGAAGAGGCATGTGTAGTATCTCACACAGGACCAGGCACGAAGGCTATGCTCAGCCACTGTGAGCTGGTGAGCCCACTGAGGGGCCCCCAGCCTCCCTCTGCTCAGTAACATGAGCTGAGCTTCTGTACTGTTTTAAGTTCTGTGACCGAAGAGGAAGCCCTCATTCCTGCCTTCAAGCCATTTTCCTTGAGCAGGGTAAGTTCTTAACCGTTTCATACCCTGGACCCCTTTGGTTGTCTGGTGAAGCTTACAGACCTCTTCTCAAAATTGTATTTTAAAAGCACAAAATCAGATCTATAAAAGGCCCCTGTGGATTCTCATGAATGACGGAAGCGGGAGGACCACCACTCTAGATGTCTGCTATTATGAGAGAAAGCCTTTTGTGTATTCTTGGATAGCCTTTGGAATAGAACAGTTTTTTAGGCATTTACTGAGCACCTACTGTGCGCCGGGCAGTAGAAAGACAGCAGAGAATAAAATGAAGTTGCTGCCATCATGAACTTACACAAGGGGTTGGCAATAAACAAATAAACTCAGAATCATACAGCATATCAGCTGACGATAGGTGCTGTGGGGAAAATTAAGTATTTATGAAAATAAAAACTCACAGAAACTGAGCCTCTAGAAGATCTCTCTCTCTCTCTCTCTTTCTCTCTCTCTCTGTCCCCAGACATGAGAATCCTCTCTTAGCTGGAAGAGCATCAGCCTCTTATTCTATTCAGGCCTTCCACTGATTGGATGCGGCCAACCCACATTAGGGAGGGCAACCTGCTTTACTCAAGAAGGGGACTTAAATGTCAATTTCATCCCCAACACCCTCACAGAAGGACCCAGAATAAAGCTGTAGAGAAGGATCATTTTGAGTGGAAAAGTGAAAGTGAATTTTGAGTGGAGGGAATGGCAAATATAAAACTCTGTGCTTGGGGCAAGCTCAAAATGTCGAAGCTACAGTAACAAGCCACAAAGGCTGGAGCATAGATGGGGAGCAGGAGGAGGGCTCAGGGAGGGGAGGAGTCCCAGGGAAGGAGCTGTGGTTTGAGAGGTGGACAGCACCTGGTTCATGAAACCTTGGGATCAAGCTGAGACTCAGGCATTCTGTTTAAAGGATCATGGAAAGCCACTGGTGAGTGTGAGCCACATGTATCTGGCTACTGTGCTGAGAACAGGCTGCAGAGGGGGCAGGGTGGAAGCTGGGACCCCATCACTGAGCTTGTTGTCATAATCAGACTAGAGAGGATGGTGGCTTTGGCAACAATGGATGCTGCAAAGACCATGAGAAGCAGCCAGATTACAGACCTACTTTAGAGGGCCAGAAGTTCAGTTCAGTCGCTCAGTCATGTCCGACTCTGCGATCCCATGAATTGCGCACGCCAGACCACCCTGTCCATCACCAACTCCCAGAGTTCACTCAGACTCATGTCCATCGAGTTGGTGATGCCATCCAGCCAAGCAGAGGGCCCAGTGATTGGATGAATAGACAAATTAATAGACACTTTCATAGAAAAATACTCATTCTCAGGATGAGCGCCATCAATGCTTTCCAAGATCTCGATTATGCCTGCTGACAATTCAGCTGTCACAGAGGGAAGCCTCTGCTAGATGGCCTCCGTCAGCTGATTATTTTCTGAATGGCCATGCATGTGCCTGCCCTTCTGGAAAGTTGCTCTTGCTTTATTCATCACTATCTGCTTCTGTCTCTTTGCCAGAAAAGTTATCTCTACGTGTGTGACCTCCATTATATCTTGGTAGTCCTGCTTTGTTTTGTGAGCTTTCTGGGGCTAGTCAAATATTGGTCTTGTTTGTTTCGATTTGTTTTGTCTTTTTTTCCCCAAAGTACGAAAATATTGTATGTGCTCAGTCATGTCCTACTCTTTGTGACCCCATGGCTGTAGCTTGCCAGGCTCCTCTGTCCGTGAAATTTTCCAGGCAAGAATCCTAGAGTGGGTTGCCATTTCTTCCTCCAGGGGATCTTCCGACCCAGGGATTGAACTCGTGTCTCTTGTGTCTCTTGCATTGGCAGGAGGATCTTTACCACTGTGCCACCTGGGAAGACTATTGAAGTAAATTTACAGACATCAGATGCATAAAGTTTACAAGAGCAGTTTAACGTGTATACTTGTGAAATGTCCACTCTAAACAGGATTAGAATACCCCTAAAGCCCAAGATAGGCCCCTGAGACCCCTTTCCAATCAATCTCTACCATCTCCTTTCCCCTCTAACCTCTGTTATGATTCCTGTTGCCATGAATTACTTTGACCTATTCTTAAACTTTATCTAAGAAAATAGTTACTATTCATTCCTTAGCATCTGGCATCTTTCACTCACTACAGTGTGTTTGAGATGCATCTATGTTATTGATTGAGTCCATAGTTTGTACCCTAGATAAATATAGCACAAGTTTTTAAATTAATTCACCACTTGACAGACATTTGTGATGTTTCCAGTTTGAGGTCATTATGGCTAAAACTGCAGAGAAGTTTTATTCATAATAAACAAATATATGGAAACAGTTGAACAGATAAAGAAAATGTAGTGGATACATACAGTGGAATATTAACCAGCCTTAGAAAGGAAGGAAATACTGTAATATACAACGACATGATGAAAACGAAGGATATTACCTGATGTGAAACAAATGAGTCATGGAAGGACAAACACTGCATGATTCCACTTACATGAAGTGGTATATTAAACAGCCAGACTCATAAAAGTGGAAAGTGGATTGGCAGTTGTCAGGATTTGGGAGATGAGAAGTTGCTGTTTGGTGGAAATTAAATTTCATTTATGCAAGATGATGAAGTTCTAGAGATCTAACTGTATAACATTGTACTTGGTTAACAGTACTGCTTTGTGTACTTAAAATTTTGTCAAAAGGATACACCTATGTTAAATGTCCTTATTGCAAAAAAATAAAACTGCAATGAACATTTTATTTACATATCATTTCATTTCTTTTTGGTAAACACCTAGGAGGGGAATTTCTTGGCCATAGAGTTGTACCTTATCAGAGTTGTTTTGATTTGGTTTTCATGCATGGGAAGGCATATAAGCCTTAACTAGATACATCTATCTCAAGACTTCCATCTTTAAGCCTTAGAAGAAAAACAATGATCATAATGATGATGAAGGGGAGGAAGGAGGATCCTAATGATGCTTTTGTAGTATTTACCACATGTGGGTTTCTCTGTATTAGTTTATTGAATCCTTACAACAACACTGAGAGGCAGTTATCATTATCCTCATTTTTCAATGGAAGAAACTCAGCCTCAGGGACGTTAATGCATGTTTTCAAAGCCACTCAAACCCATGTGGAAGAATTCCATGTTTTTCCTACTACTTCTATAACCTCATATAAGAAGTCCTTGTGGGCTTCCCTGGTGGCTCAGGGGTAAAGAATCCGCCTGCCAGTGCAGGAGACACCGGGTGGATCCCTCCTCCAGGAAGATCCCCCCTGCCAAGCAGCAACTAAGGCTGTGTGCCACAACTATTGAGCCTGTGCCCCAAGATCTGGAGCCGCAGCTACTGAGCCCTGGTGCTGCAGCTGCTGAAATCAGTGCCCTGGAGCCCGTGCCCCATAACAAGAGAAGCCACCGCAATGAGAAGCTAGCACACCACAGCTGGAGAGTGGCTCCCACTAGCTGCAACTAGAGAAAAAACCCACACGGCAATGAAGACCAGAACAGCAAAAAAATAAATAAATACAATTAGTTTTTCAAGCCCCTTTAAATGTCATCTCTCACATCTCACAATGCCCCAATCAGCCTCCTGGGTGGCTGCTTTGCCTTTGATGGGACATTTTAAGTCCTTTGGATGTCTGGTTTGCTTGCCAGCTGCTCTCCGGTGGCTGAGGTCCTGACACCTCAGGTCCCAATGTCTGCCTGTCCACAGGGCCCCTTTGACTATTAATTTGTCCATCCTCTGCCCAGTCCCCTCCACTAAGTCCTCGACTCCTTTCTTTTCCCTGGCCTTTTCCCTATCAGTTTTCCCCTACCCACTTCATAATTACCACTCTCCATCATCAAATCCCATTACAATTTACCTAAACCCCATAAATGAACATCTTTGAATCAATTTCTCTAAACAGTTGGAAGAGTCTTCCTTCCAAACGGCTTCATCGTTCTCCCAAATATTTTGTTGCTTTGGTAAAGAATTTTGCCTCAGATAACTTTTATAAGGAGAGTGCTTGGCTCAATGGCTTTATTTTGATAATCACCATAAAAAGAATAAAATATATGATGGTGTTGACTGCAAACATGCTACTCGTGTGAGCATCTTTCTTCCATTTTATGAAAATTCCAAGTAAATAGATTTCAAGAAGAAAAACTGGATTTTTATGATTTCATTTGACCTTTTTTTCCCTTGCGAGAAGTGAAAGTGTTAGTTGGTCAGTTGTGTCCAACTCTTTGAATTTCTAGTTATGTTTAAGATAATTTACACACATGCTGAGTCCTGATTACTCAGCAATAAATTCATGTCTAAAAGCAGTAGCCTATATTTCAGTACTTTTTCAAGTTATTTCCATACCAGTTCTGTTCAGTTGCTCAGTCATGTCCTACTCTGTGACCCCATGGACTGCAGCACGCCAGGCCTCCCTGTCCATCACCAACTCCTGGAGCTTACTCAAACTCATGTCCACTGACATCCAATCATCTCATCCTCTGTTGTCCTCTTCTCCTTCCCTCTTTAATCTTTCCCAGCATCAAGGTCTTTTCAAATGAGTCAGCTGTTCACATCAGGTGGCCAAAGTATTGGAATTTCAGCTTCAGCATCAGTCCTTCCAATGAATATTCAGGACTGATTTCCTTTAGGATGGACTGGTTGGATCTCCTTGCAGTCCAAGGGACTCTCAAGAGTCTTCTCCAACACCACAGTTCAAAAGCATCAATTCTTCAGTGCTCAGATTTCTTTATAGTCCAACTCTCAAATCCATACATGACCACTGGAAAAACCAGAGCTTTGGCTAGACGGACCTTTGTTGGCAGAGTAATATCTCTGCTTTTTAAGATGCTGTCTAGTTTGATCATAACTTTTCTTCCAAGGAGTAAGCATCTTTTAATTTCATGGTTGCAGTCACTATCTGCAGTGATTTTGGAGCCCAAAAAAATGAAGTCTGTCACTGTTTCCACTGTTTCCCCATCTATTTGCCATGAAGTGATGGGACCAGATGCCATGATCTTCGTTTTCTGAATGTTGAGCTTTAAGCCAACTTTTTCATTCTCCTCTTTCACTTTCATCAGGAGGTTCTTTAGTTCTTCGCTTTCTGCCATAAGTGTGGTATCATCTGCCTATCTGAGGTTATTGATATTTCTCCCGCCAGTCTCAATTCCCAACTGTGCTTCTTCCAGTCCAGCATTTCTCATGATGTACTCTGCATATAATTTAAATAAGCAGAGTGACAATATACAGCCTTGACGTACTCCTTTCCTGATTTGGAACCAGTGTGTTGTTCCATGTCCAGTTCTAACTGTTGTTTCTTGACCTGCATACAGATTTCTCAGGAGGCAGGTCAGGTGGTCTGGTATTCCCATCTTTTTCAGAATTTTACATAGTTGGTTGTGATCCACACAGTCAAAGGCTTTGGCATAGTCAATAAGACAGAAATAGATGTTTTTCTGGAACTCTTTTGCTTTTTCCATGATCCACCGGATGTTGGCAATTTGATCTCTGGTTCCTCTGCCTTTTCTAAAACCAACTTGAACATCTGGAATTTCACGGTTCACATATTGTTGAAGCCTGGCTTGGAGAATTTTGAGCATTACTTTGCTAGCATGTGAGATGAGTGCAGTTGTGCAGTAGTTTGAGCATTCTTTGGCATTGCCTTTCTTTGGGATTGGAATGAAAACTGACCTTTTCCAGTCCTGTGGCCACTGCTGAGTTTTCCAAATGTGCTGACATATTGAGAGCAGCACTTTCACAGCATCATCTTTCAGGATTTGAAAGAGCTCAACTGGAATTCCATCACCTCCACTAGCTTTGTTCATAGTGATGCTTCTTAAGGCCCACTTGACTTTGCATTCCAAGATGTCTGGCTCTAGGTGAGTGATCACACCATCATGATTATCTGGGTCATGGAGTTCTTCTTTGTATAGTTTTTCTGTGCATTCTTGCCACCTCTTCTTAATATCTTCTGCTTCTGTAGGTCCATCCCATTTCTGCCCTTTATTGAGCCCAACTTTTCATGAAATGTTCCCTTGGTATGTCTAACTTTCTTAAAGAGATCTCTAGTCTTTCCCATTCTGTTGTTTTCCTCTATTTTTTTGCACTGATCACCGAGGAAGGCTTTCTTATCTCTCCTTGCTATTCTTTGGAATTCTGCATTCAAATGGGTATATCTTTCCTTTTCTCCTTTGCCTTTCGCTTCTCTTCTCTTCACAGCTATTTGTAAGGTCTCCTCAGGTAATCATTTTGCCTTTTTGCATTTGTTTTTCTTGCAGATGGCCTTGATCACTGCCTCCTGTACAATGTCATGAACCTCCGTCCATAGTTCTTCAGGCACTCTGTCTATCAGATCTAATCCCTTGAATCTATTTCTCACTTCCACTGTATAATCGTAAGGGATTTGATTTAGGTCATACTTGAATGGTCTAGTGGTTTTCCATGCTTTCTTCAATTTAAGCCTGAATTTGGCAATAAGGAGTTCATGATCTGAGCCACAGTCAGCTCCCGGTCTTGTTTTTGCTGACTGTATAGAGCTTCTCCATCTTTGGCTGCAAAGAATATAATCAATCTGATTTTGGTGTTGACCATCTTCTGATGTCCACGTGTAGTCTTCTCTCGTGTTGTTGGAAGAGGGTGTTTGGTATGACTAGTTTTCCATATACTTTGAGTTAATCTGCATAACAATCCTCTGAGGTAGAACAAGCCAAAGTAACTGGAAAGCATGACCTGGTAAGTTAAGGAACTGGGGATTCTCTGTCGTGTTTACTAGAATGTCAAGTCTAGCTTCACACAAATTTTATGTATTTTATCACTCCAAAATCATGGATAAAGTCACAGATTCATTCCATTTGTGAGGACATTTGCTTTTTTAATTGAAATTTATTTATGCTAACAGTTATGGTTTGAAATATCTGAATAAATTACAAGTGCATTTTAAACTGACTAACATCTTGTGCTTGCTGAAATTTCTCTGAAATTTAAGAGAATGATTTCTGGGAAACCAAGGCTACAGGGACCTCCAATTTGCTGGAAAGTGGGCGCCCTCTTGTGGACCATGATGGCTAATTCCATTTCCTCTAATGGATTTCTGCCCACAGTAGTAGATATAATGGTCATCTAAGTTAAATTCACCCATTCCAGTCAAGACATCACAAAACCTTAGAATTTGAGATGTTAATCATGAATGTGTGACATCATATTACAGATAAGAAAATCAAAGCTCCAACAAGTTAGCAACTTGCCTTCAAATCATAAAGCATCACAAATCTGAGGTTGTGCCAATAATTTAAGACTCTTTATGAAAACAGTATTAATATAAAAGACCACATAGAGATATATGTCAAGAGAGACGCATACTCGGAGAATGGCAAGTTAAAAAAAGAACAGCTTTTTGTAATGTCTTACTGTTCTGCATTCTTTAAACATTCTTGAAGATTTTCACCATAGACTGAGTGAATTAATTGGTCGGGGGAGGGGGATCTACTTAGAAAGCTGATCCAGTTTCAAAGGGATGGGTGATGCTGACCTGTGATGGAGTGGGGATTATTAGGAAGAGTGTGAAGCAGATGGTTTTGAGAGTTGGTTATGAAGCTGAATCCACAGAACTTACTAAAATTGATTGCTACGAGGGGGAAGAGGCAAGGATAGTTCCTGAGTTTCTGTTTTGGAGTAGTTAGGTGGATGGTAACTGAAGTAGAGGCTTCTTCTTCTTTTTAAAAACTTTTTGGCTGTGTAGCATGCAGGATGCTAGTTCCTGGACCAGGGGTAGAACCCACTCCCCCTGCAGTGTAAGTGTGGGGTCTTAACAACTGGACCACCAGGAAAGTCCTGATAGGGGCTTTTTTGAGTAAAGATGGCTTCGATAGTTAGTAGATGAGTTGTCTACATGTTTTTTTAGGATCAGGACACACAGCCTGAAATCTTTTGTGAGTGTGCACATCCACGTGGATATTTAATTGACAACAAAGGCATCTGAGAAAGTCCGTGCCTGGCTTGCAAGTGTTAATGAGGCTCAAAAAAGAAAAAGCTGAGAGCATAATGCAGACTTTGTTCTTTGTATTATTTTTGTTAGTAAACTTTCATTATGCCTGTAATTTCAAAAGAATTTTAAGACATCATTACAAGAATTTAGTAGCTCTCAATGATGTAATAATTACATTTAGCTTCAGTGATGACCACTTATTGAGTCAAGCCTCCTGTCTGACGTTTGTTTGCCCATATAATTGCATTTGTGGGTAAACTGGTCAAGCCCAGTTGGTCTTCTTACTGAGTTTAGAAAATTGGACAGAAGTTCTAAAGTTACATGTGGGTTGTACCGTTGGAGAGGGGGGGGTGCGTGTCAGATTCTTTGGCTTAAAAATATTATTCTTAGGATTTCAGACTTTTACAAGAGGGGGACAAAATAGAGAGGAGACTTTGGGTTCTCCTCTGGGAGAGAGGACAATGGGTTCTTTTTGGTTTGTTTTATTTTAAAAAATTTTAATTGGAGGATAATTGCTTTATGATATTGTGTTAATTTCTGCTGCTGCTACTGCTGCTAAGTTGCGTCAGTTCTGTCTGACTCTGTGCGACCCCAGAGATGGCAGCCCACCAGGCTCCCCCGTCCCTGGGATTCTCCAGGCAAGAACCCTGGAGTGGGTTGCCATTTCCTTCTCCAATGCATGAAAGTGAAAAGTGAAAGTGAAGTCACTTAGTTGTGTCCGACTCTTAGCGACCCTATGGACTGCAGCCTACCAGGCTCCTCCGTCCATGGGATTTTCCAGGCAAGGATACTGGAGTGGGTTGCCGTTGCCTTCTCTGCCATACATCAAAATATGAATCAGCCATAGTTGTACATATGGCCCTTCCTCTTGAGTCTCCCTGCCACCTTCCCCTCCCTCTGGCTTACTATGGACACTTCCATGATTCTAAAATGACTGAATTGAGTGTCTCAAGTCACACTTGGAGGATAGTCACCAGTTTTTCCTACTGGAGAATCAAAGGGATAAAGCAGATGGAACATGGGCATCAGAGAGAGAGATGAATTTAAAAGGCGGTTACTGCTTGCTGTGTGACCTTGTACACATTATTAATTTTTCTCACAGTTTTCTCATCTGTAGCATAGGTGATGCTGATAGTCTTCATGGGGTACTAGCCTGCTTGGGCTGCTATAGCAAAATACCACAGACTAGGTGGCTTAAAGAACAGAAATTCATTTTCTCACAGTCATTGAGGCTGGAAAGTCTAAAATCATGGTTTTAGCAAATTTGGGTTCTGGTGAGTCCTCTCTTCCTGGCTTGTAGATGACTGCCTTCTTGCTGTCTCCTCATCTGGCCTTTCCTTAAGGCATGCATATGGAGAGGAGAAAGTGAGCTCCATGGTGCTCTTTTAATAAGATCAGGGCCCTACCCCTACCCCTAAGTCATTAACCTTAATGACTTCTTTAGAGACTCCGTCCTCAAATACTGCCACACTGGAAGTTAGAGCTTCAACATGTGAATTTGACAGGGAGCCGGGCACATTAGGTCACTAACATACATCAGAGGGCTTGAGTGAAGACTAAGTGATTTAATGATGCTAATGATTTAAAGTCATTTAATGATGCCTGTCTGTTCTGGCTGTAGCATACAGGTAACACAGGTGACTTTCTTTGCCCCTTAAGATTCTGTCATGTCTATTGTGCTCATAGCCATTGTCCCATGGGAAAGGTCTACTACTGGAAACATATTCTCTGTCTTGGTAAATGTATTATTACATGTATCACAGCATTCAACAAAGAATAAGAATGGACATTGCTTTGTCCATATTATTGATCCTAATATTGCTCACTTTTGTGTTACCTTTTGTAAGTCTCCAAACGATAGTACAATTACTTTCCTTCCCTCTTAAACAGTTAACTTCTGCATTCTCAGGGTCTTTGGCTAAAGGAGTTCAAACCACCTTCATCTTTCTGTGACATGCTTTCAGAGCTTGGAAAAATTGGAGGTTTTTTCATTATATTCCTTTAAAAACATGAAATGACTCAGTACATTTGACTCAGCAATTCTACTTATTGGAATTTGTTCTAAGGCAATAAACTGAAAGTGTGTACGATTGCAAGTGCAGGGATATTTACTACAGCAGAGCCTGTGATAGGAGGAATCAACTGAAAATAACCTCCACACATAGCACAGGCTTGGCTAGTTACATCTGGCCCATCCATTCAGTGGAATTATATGGAGCCACTGAGAAGTAAGATGCTGAGGAATAGCTACTGACATGAGGCAACATTTATAACCCAGTCTATAAACCTCATGTAACTAACATTCTTATAAAGAAAAACAAGCATGGCGGAAAATCTAGAACTTTACCAAGATGCTGCTGCTGCTGCTGCTAAGTCACTTCAGTCGTGTCTGACTCTGTGTGACCCCATAGACGGCAGCCCACCAGGCTCCCCGGTCCCTGGGATTTTCCAGGCAAGATCACTGGAGTGAGTTGCCATTTCCTTCTCCTAGCAGTGGTTAGTTTTGGTGGTGGGATTGAAGTTAGTGTTTTTGTATCGTGTCTTCCAACTTTTTGCATTGAATAAGTAGTAATGGTGAATATAGGAAAACTTAATAGACATGATCCTTTAAAAAGTTCGAGGCTTCCCTGGTGGCTCAGATGGTAAAGAATTTGCCTGCAATGAAGGAGACATGGGTTCAATCCCTGGGTCAGGAAGATTCCCTGGAGAAGGGAATGGCTACACACTTCAGTATTCTTGCCTGGAGAATTCCATGGACAGAGGAGCCTGGAGGGTTACAGTCCATGGGGTCACAAAGCTGGACGTAACTGAGTGGCTAACACTTTAAAAAGCCGAAGCATCTAAGTATCCACTGTGTTTTTGACAAAACTCTGCACTGGTGAATATCTAACGGGGAAGGATTGAGCACAAATGAACATTCTAAAGAAGGGAAATATAGCCAAAATAGGTGTCAATGACTCCTTGAGAGCTCTGGTGGCCAACATTTAAGTGGATAAAATTTTATATTATTAGAAATATGCATATATAAATAATAAGAAACTGGAAGAAACAGACTATATGTCAAGAGTATGATTGGTGGTGATTTTTTCTTTTTCATATTTTTTAATAGTTTATTAAATGTTTCAAAATGAACATCTTAACATGTTTTAACCGTTTTTCTTTTCTTTATCCACTAAATGAGGAGGATGAACTCTCAAAAAAGTTACATTTAAAGCCCTTGAGAAGAAGGAACATGCAATATTATTCCTGTTTTCTCCTCAGCATCTAGCATGGGACCAAGAGAATTTTGGTAACTGGATCAAATAGCAGCTGGGTGGGTCATATGCCAAGCTGGATTTTCTGTGCTGCTCACATTCCTTCTCAGTGTGAATAGTGTAAATACTGGTGATTTATGGAACCGTAAACTAAATAAAATAAAAATTGGTGGTGTGAGAATTGCATTCAGAGTTGGAAAGAGTTTCTGCTTCTTCAGTGAAACAGTTCACACGAAAGAGAAGAATCCCTGGATGAGGATCAAGGAGCTTTTCGGAACACACAGCCAACCATCTAGTCCTTGTTTTGTTCTGTGACCAGGCTCCATGGATAAACCCTCGGAATGTGTCTCTTATGCAGCTGGGCAGAGGACATGATTTGTTCATGATGTAGGGATGTGTGGCCATCGGCAAAGACCTTCAGAAGATGTCCCTTTGGCTCAGTCGCCTGATTGTCCAAATCCAAAGCAGATGGCTGGGTCTCCTCTGGAACATGCTGACCTGGGACTCTGAAGCCCTGTCACAGCCTCTGAGGCTGCCCCTCTTACCAGAAGATCAAGGCCCCAAATGCTATGAAGCCTACCAAATTAAATTCACTCTAGATCTCTGGGCACGTAGAACAGAATAGTCTCCAGGGAGGGAATGATAACAATGAAGTGCCATATTCACATGACATTCAATATCCTGTAACGCTTTTATCCTGCACATTTGACATTCTCTTGCTTAGTAATAGAAGGGGCTTCCCTGGTGCCTCAGATGGTAAAAAATCTGCCTGCAGTGCAGAAGACCCAGGTTCAATCCCTGAAATGGGAAGATCCCCTCGAGGAAGGCATGCAATCCACTCCAGTGTTCTTGCCTGGAGAATTCTATGGACAAAGGAGCCTGGCAGGCTACATCCAGTCCATGGGATTGCAAAGAGTTGGACATGATTGGACTAACACATTCACTTTAGTAACAGAAGAGGCAGAACAGGTCTCATGAGTCCCATGGTACAAAAGAAGAAATGAAAACATGGATTCGGTATTTCACCCAATGTCACCTAGTATGTTAGTGAAAGGGGTGGGAAGTGGACCCCGGGTTTCTGATTGTTTTAAGTCAGCTATACTGAGATGTAACTAACCTGCATTAAATTCACCAGTTTTAGGAAACAATTCTTTGAGTGTTGACAAATGTACACAGTTGCATAGCCACCAACAAAATCAAGATATAGAACATTTCTTTTACTCCAAATCTTTTCTTTTGCCCTCCAGTCTCTCTCTACTCCCAATCTCTGGTCCCTGGCAACTGTTGATTTGGATTCTGACTATAGTTTTGCCTTTTTCAGTATTTTATATAAGTGAATTCCATAACATATGGTTCTTATCTCTCTTCTTTCTATTAGCATAATGCTTTGGAGATTTATTCATGTTTCTGTATGTACTAGCAGACCAATCATTTTTATTTTTAATTACTTAATTTTTATTTTATTTATTTTTAAAAATTTTATACTGGAGTATAGCCAACTGACAATGTTGCGATAGTTCTGGGTGGACAGCAAAGGGACTCGGCCATAAGTACATGGGTATCCATTCTCCCCGACACTCTCCTCCCATTCAGGCTGCCACAAAACATTGAGCAGAGATCCTTATGCTATACACTAGGTCTTTGTTGTTTATTCATTTTAAATATAGCAGTGTAACATAACCCTTTTCATTTGTGCAGGAGCATTCCTTGTGACAGTATCCTCTTGTGATCTGTGAATACATCACCATTTGTTTATCTACTTACCTGCTGATCCATCTTTACTTGGAGATCTAGTGAAATAGTGGTAAATGTTTTCCTCCCCATGATGTTCACCTCTGTCTAAGCTCTATGAAGGCAAGGACAGTGCCTGTCTGGTTCACAACTCTGTCCTCAATGCCTAACACAATGCCCAGCACAGAGGATGCACCTGATAATAACTCTATGGCTGAATGCATAGATAAACAAATGAATGCATGAACACAATACACGGGTAACTAAGCAACTGAGAATGGAGACTGCTCCAGAAAGGGAAACACATCATTAAGCCAGTTTCTCTCTTTTGATGTTTTTCAGGTTCTGGGTACTATATATAACCTTTCTGAGCTCAATCTTTTATAAATGAGGGCAATATTCTTACCATATGGGATTATTGCAAGAATGAAAGGAAATAGCCCATGGAAAGCATTTTACACCATGCCTCAGTCAATTCAGTTCAGTGGCTTAGTCATGTCCAACTCGTTGCAACCCCACGGACTGCAGCGTGCCAGGCTTCCCTGTCCATCACCAACTCCTGAAGTTTACTCAAGCTCACGTTCATTGAGTCGGTGATGCCATCCAACCATTTCATTCTCTGTCATCCCCTTCTCCTCCTGCCTTCAATCTTTCCCAGCATCAGGCTCTTTTCAAATGAGTCAGTTCTTCATATCAGGGGGCCAAAGTATTGGAGTTTCAGCTTCAGCATCAGTCCTTCCGATGAATATTCAGGACTGATTTCCTTTAGGATGGACTGGTTGGATCTCCTTGAAATCCAAGGGACTCTCAAGAGTCTTCTCCAACACCATAGTTCAAAAGCATCAGCTCTTCAGTGCTCAGCTTTCTTTATGGTCCAACACTTACATCTATACATAACTACTGGAAAAACCAGAGCTTTGGCTAGATGAACCTTTGTTGGCAAAGTAATGTCTCTGCTTTTTAAGATGCTGTCTAGGTTGGTCAAGTCTTTCCTTCCAAAGAGTAAGCATCTTTGAATTTCATGGCTGCAGTCACAATCTGCAGTGATCTTGGAGCCCCCCAAATGAAGTCTGTCACTGTTTCCACTGTTTCCCCATCTATTTGCCTTGAAGTGATGGGATCAGATGCCATGATCCTAGTTTTCTGAATGTTGAGTTTTAAGCCAACTTTTTCACTCTCCTCTTTCACTTCCATCGAGAGGCTCTTTAGTTCTTCTTCACTTTTTTGCCGTAAGGGTGGTGTCATCTGCATATCTGAAGTTATTTATATTCTCCCAGCAATCTTGATTCCAGCTTGTACTTCATCCAGTCCAGCGTTTCTCATGATGTACTCTGCATATAAGTTAAATAAGCAGGGTGACAATATACAGCCTTGACGTATTCCTTTCCCTAATTGGAACCAGTCTGTTGTTCCATGTCCAGTTCTAACTGTTGCTTCCTGACCTGCATACAGGTTTCTCAAGAGGCAGGTCAGGTGGTCTGGTATTCCCATCTCTCTCAGAATTTTCCACAGTTTGTTGTCTCCATGCCTGTCTCCATTTAAGTAATAAATGCTTAAAACATCATCTGGTTATTATCATAATCATTGCCATTATTTGAATAACAAGAAATGCCATTCAAGGTAAGAAAATTTGTAGGGGGTTACAAACTGCTCTTCCTAGAAATTCAACTGGAAAATGAAGGGGTGGCTAGTTTTCTTCCTTTCCTGGTGTGCCATCATGTAGTCCAGCAGTCCCTAATGGTTTTGGCACCAGGGACCTATTTCATAGAAGAGTTTTTCCAGACTAGGGAGGGGATGGTTTGGGGATGATTTGGGTGCATTACATTTTTTGTGCATTCTGTTTCTGTTATTATTACACTGTGGTATCTGATGAGATAATTACACAATTCACCATAAGGCAGACTCAATGGGAGCCCTGAGCTTGTTTTCCTGCAACTAGACAGTCTCATCTGAGGGTTATGGGAGAACAAGATGAGGAGTGGCTGTAATTATAGGCTGAAGCTTAGCTCGCTTGCCCTTTGCTCACCTCCTGCCCTGCAGCCCAGTTCCGAACCAGTCTGTGGCCCCCGGGGTTGGGAACCCTTGATGTAGCCCATCTATTCACAGGGCATCAGTGACTGACGTTCCTGCTTGCCTGTCTGTGCAAAGCTGTTCTCATTAGTGAACATTGTTTTGAAAAGCGGCTGCCACTGCCATCTTCCCCACCAATAATGAGATCAACTTATTTTGAAAATTTTGATTCAACCTAGGAACATAAACAGACCGGTTGCTAATTTTGGAAGCCTCCTGATTGACTTTGACCAATTATCCCTGAAACCTCCCATAATGCTCCCATAGAGACCTTCCCCTTACTTTCCCCTTGTGCTAACTCAGATTCCGGTTCAAGTGGCAGATAATGTAATTGGTCTGAATGGACCTGCCGGCCCCTTGCATAGAAGAATTCACTGTACCAAAAACAATGTTGTGGTTTTCAAAGGGAATGAGATGGCAATTCTCATTTGTTTTCTAAGAGGGCTGAGATTCTTGTTCTCTGGATCAAGTGAGACGTCCGACTTACCATCATCTTGCTTCCATTAGATGACCTCAAAACTGAATGATTTCCCAGGACATAGAAAAATCCCCAAGCAAGCCCCCACCCATTCCTTCTCCATCATCATCTCTTTCTGAAGAATTTCATCTGTTCACACTTGCCTCCCCCTCCAGCTGGCGGCTCTGGCATTATGCTCTGTGGCTAATGCTGTCTGCCTCCTTGAAACATAGCAGGATCCAAGAATCCTCAGATGATCAGGAAGGGCTTTGCCTCCAACAATTGAGTCTTTTCTGAAATTTTAGCCTGTTTCTTTGTCTCCTGACTTCAGGGACAGTAGTGTTGAAATACATTTCTAGGCTCAGGACAGACCCACTGCTGCCCAGGGAAACGCATCAGCCAAACAAGCTTTCATTTTCTTGTGAATTCTCTGCTTGATGACAAACAAAATCTATTCGGGTCAGTCCCCAAATGCTAAGCCAACTCTGGGGTCAATGCTTATTTCCTTGCTTCTTGATCTTTCTAAATTAGGTCAGCTATCTAACCCCAGCCAGTTATGCCTTTATTTTCTGATCACTTCTTCAAATGCTCTATGAAACGCTTGCCCCAAATCCCTCGGGAGACCTGTGACACCCTCTACTCCCCCGGGCCATCAATTGTTTCCCCTTAAAGGACATCAAATTCATTACATTGTTTTCATTTTATCCTTTGACAGTAGAAAGTAGCTAGACCTCTTCCTTTTTAGAGTCATATTTCCTTTCAGAGAAAAGCCCATCCCAATTGTACCCTCCCTTTATTTTTTAAAAATCATTTATTGGAGTATGGTTGATTTACAATGTTTTATTACTTTCTGCTGTATAGCAAAGTGAGTCAGTTATACATGTATTCACTCTTTTTCAGGTTCCTTTTGCCTGTAGGTCATTCCAGAGTACTGAGTAGAGTTCCCTGTGCTGTCCAGTAGGTCCTTATTAGCTATTTATTTCATATATAATAGTGTGTATCTGTCAATCCCAATCTCCCAGTTTATTTCTCCCCCTCTTTGTATCTTCCCTTTAATCAACAATTCTCATGTATTTAGTCTCTCCTCCCAGATGTTATGGTCCAACTTGACCTCTTGGAGAGTGATAACCCTTGTAATCAGCAGGAGTTAGAGACTTTTCCTAAAATCAGCGGGCAATCTTAGAGCTCTCAGCTGAGTCTGCTTCAGTTTCAAGTACTGTATGAGGATTCAATAAATAGGAAGAGAATTGGGAAAAATGAAGTAAGCTTCTTGTCTGTCTTCCTCACACTATAAAATGTGGGTGACAATATCTTCTTTAGATCTTATAGAGGAAGAAAAGCTGAAATCAAGATGAAAGCCTAGGGAAAGCCTGCTTGGATGTGGAGAGCAGTGTGTATCTGTTAATCCCAAACTGCTAATTTATCCCTCCCTCCCTTTTCCCTTTGGTAACCATTAAGTTTGCTTTCTATGTCTGGGAGTCTATTTCTGTCTTGTAAATAAGCTCATTTGTATCTTTATTGTTTTAGTTTCCCCATATAAGCAATCTCATGTGATATTTGTCTTTCTCTCTCTGTCTTACTGTTCTTAATATGATACTCTCTAGGTTCATCCTTGTTTCTGCAAATGGCATTATTTAATTCTATTTATGGCTGAGTAATATTCCATTGTATATGTATACAGTTTCTCAGTCTATAAAATGGGGATAGATAGTGCCTACTTCATAGAATTATTCTCAAGATTGAATGAATAGTGGCCCAGGCCACAGTAAAAACTATGTATTGATACATGTCAATACTTGTCAGTTGCTGCTGCTGTTGTTTCTGTTATAACTGTTATCACCATCTCCACCATGGAGTACATCAAGGCTGTACATTGTCACCCTGCTTATTTAACTTATATGCAGAGTACATCATGAGAAACGCTGGACTGGAAGAAACACAAGCTGGAATCAAGATTGCCAGGAGAAATATCAGTAACCTCAGATATGCAGATGACACCACCCTTATGGCAGAAAGTGAAGAACTAAAGAGCCTCTTGATGAAAATGAAAGAGGAGAGTGAAAAAGTTGGCTTAAAGCTCAATATTCAGAAAACTAAGATCATGGCCTCCAGTCCCATCACTTCATGGCAAATAGATGGGGAAACAGTGGAAACAGTGACAGACTTTATTTCCTTGGGCTTCAAAATCATTGCAGATGGTGACTACAGCCATGAAATTAAAAGACTCTTGCTCCTTGGAAGAAAAGTTATGACCAACCTAGACAGCATCTTGAAAAGCAGAGACATTAGTTTGCCAACAAAGGTCCATCTAGTCAAGGCTATGGCTTTTCCAGTAGTCATGTATGGATGTGAGAGTTGGACTATAAAGAAAGCTGAGCACTGAAGAACTAATGATTTTGAACTATGGTGTTGGAGAAGACTCTTGAGATCTGCGAGGAGATACAACCAGTCCATCCTAAAGGAAATCAGTCCTGATATTCACTGGAAGGACTGATGCTGAAGCTGAAACTCCAATACTCTGGCCACCTGATGCGAAGAACTGACTCATTTGAAAAGACCCTGATGCTGGGAAAAATTGAAGGCAGGAAGAGAAGGGGATGACAGAGGATGAGATGGTTAGATGGCATCACCGACTCAATGGACATGAGTTTGAGTAGACCCTGGGAGTTGGTGATG
>SJYQ01001634.1:18192-28961 GCA_006410935.1 Redunca redunca | reverse complement strand
AATGGCCACTTTATTATACTGAGTCTTCCTGTCCATGAATATTTCATATAGTAAATAAATATATATGTGTGTGTATAGACAGCTCTTTATGTTCTTCAATAATTACTTTATATTTACATACAACTCTAATTTATTTTTATTTAAGTAATTTGTTATCATTTTATAGATAGCTTTTATTCCTATTATGAAATGGATCTTTTACCTGTTATATTATGCTATGTATATGAATGGTTATTTCTGGTATGTAGAAATGTTACTTATTTTTATATGCTCATCTCAGTATTAACTTTTTCAAACTTCTCTAGTCTCTGGAACTTGAGCTTTTCTGTGAAACTTTGTATCCGTCCTCAAATCAACAGAGATATTTTCTCTTGTGACTTCAATGCTACAGAACATATGTAAGGGTCAAAGTTTCTAATATGACAGCAGAGCAAGGTCCAAGGTGTCTTTGCTTATCACAAGGTGTCTTTGCTAAAATCTGTTCACTTGCAACAATGATTTGGACGAGATTGGCTTGCATTCTTTCTTTCATCTTGTTTTTTGCCCACATAGCAGCTATATCGGTAAGTAGAGTTCTGCTCTTCAGGGTATTTAGAAATATTAATTCTAGTATATGTTATCCTTTTTCTGTATATTTATTTCTTTTCAGATTAACCATCTTTCTAAAGGAAGTGGTAAGAACTAACTGAAATACATAGAGAGTTTTCTGAACTTTTCTTTGCTCAGCAAAACTGATAACAATTTTCTCCCCACTTTTAACAGTATATGATGGAGAATTTGACGAACAGAAGGATATTTCAGAAATCAACTTAGGTGGGTGTGATTTCTGCCATTATTAATATCTTTAAATAATTTAAAACCCTGAGATAGAATTGCTGAAAATCTCTTAACTTTCAGAATATGATATTGAGTAACTTTAGGAGAGAACTATTCATTGGTGCTTCATTAAATTTGCAGCATTTCTGAAAAAAGGAAAAATGAAAAGAGAATAATGGTTAGACTGAATTTTCTAGAACTAGTGAGTATTCAGTGGCTCTGGAAATATATAACAAAATTTTTGTTTTTAAAAAATTCATTTTTCCAGTCTTCATTTTGAAATGATCACCTCACTTCCTATCTCAGAAGTCCCATTTCAATCCCTCGAGTGCGAGAGTTTTGATACCAATGACCAAAAAGTTTCCTTCTAATTCACCTCTCACTTTTTAAGAGTCTTAGTTGTAGTTTAGTCGCTAAGTCGTGTCCGACTCTTGCGACCCCATGGACTGCCAGGCTCCTCTGTCCATGGGATTCTCCAGGCAAGAATACTGGAGAGGATTCTTAGACAAGTTTTCTTTTTTTTTCATTGAAGTATAGTTGATTTACACTATTACATTCCTTTCAGATGTAAAACATAGTGATCAAATATTTTTATAGGTAATGCTCCATTCATAGTTACTATAAGATATTGGATATGTTTTCTATGCTGTACACTGTGTCTTTGTGACATTTATTTTATAAACAATAGTTTGTACTTCTTTATCCCCTACCTTTCTCTTGCCCTTCCTAACCTTCTTTGCAATCTTCACTGGTAAACAGTTTGTTCTTGGTGTCTCTATGTTTGTGTTTTATTATTCACTAGTTTGTTTTGATTTCACATGTAAGTGATAACATAGAATACTTGTCCTTCTCTGTCTGACTTACTTTAATAAGAATACCCTCTAAGTTTTCTTGTTCCAAAACATGGCAACAGTGGATGTGACGATATATGATATTTATTAGCTATTTACATTTGTTCAATTAAAATGGATTTTTGGATTGTTTTAAAAAGAGTTTAACCACATGAAGATCAACAACTAAAGACAACAATGGAAAAGACTCATTTTATAAGAGATGCATTTTAGCAATTCTTGTTCAAATATTTCTCTTTTTAAATCCACATCTAGCTGCAGGCTTGGACCTCTTTCAAGGGGACATCCTCCTGCAGGTGAGTACCTTCTAGTGACACGAGAACATTCCCACAGGACTGGCTGTGACAGGACAGTGAGCCTCTGCTCTGTGTCCAGCCCTGAGATGACCGTTATGAAGATGAAAGAATCTCAGCCATAATTTGTATGGACAAAGACTTCCGCTTTGGTTGCTGGTTAAAAAAAAAAAAAAAAGACGAAAACATTAGCGACCAGAAAAAAGTCTATAATTATTAAATTCCTTGTTCACCCAATTTTCCTAAGAAGTGAAGAATGAGAGAGAAGGAAATCCACCGCCATACTGAACGTGACTGTTTCAGTTTGGAGGAAATGCAGGTCTCTTTCGTTGCTGTTCAATCACTGAGTCACATCCAACTCTTTGCAGCCCCATGGACTGCAGCACCCCAGGCTTCCCTGTCCGTCACCAACTCCCAGAGTGTGCTCAGACTCATGCCCATTGAGTCGGAGATGCCATCCAACCATCTCATCCTCTGTCGTCCCCTTCTCCTCTTACCTTCAATCTTTCCCTGCATCAGGGTCTTTTCCAATGAGTAGGCTCTTCTTCAAGTGACCAAAGTATTGGAGCTTCAGCTTCAGCATCAGTCCTTCCAAAAACTATTCAGGGTTGGTTTTCTTTAGGATTGACTGGTTTGACCCACTTGCAGTCCAAGGGACTCTCAGGAATCTTCACCACCACGGTTAGGAAGAATCAATTCTTTGGTGCTCAGTCTTATTTATGGTCCAACTCTCACATCCATACATGACTACTGGAAAAAACATAACGTTGACTATATGGATCTTTATCAGCAAAGTAATATCTCTGCTTTTTAATATGCTGTGTAAGTTAGTCATAGCTTTTCTTTCAAGAAGCAAGCATCCTTAATTTGGTCTTAAAAATTTCTCTGGAAATTTCTATATTGTCTATAACGAACGTTTATTGTTTTTATAGTTGGAAGACAACTTGACTATTTGAATAGTGTGACAGATTGTTTGTGATGTGAGAGTTTACAGAAGGGGGAAGGAAGCCAAGGAGACCAGCTGTCCAGCCAGCTTTGCCTTTTGTTTCTGCAGAATTCCAGAAATGGCCTGAGAGACCCGAGCACCAGGTGGAAGTTCCCCATTCCTTACATCCTGGCTGACAACCTGGGTAACATTAATTGTTCTTCATTGGAAGCCTTGAGTTGAACTCCTCTCTCCCCTCTCTTCCTGGTCATCAGCTTCAAAGCTGAGTAACTACCAGCATCTAAGGGAGTCTCTAAGCTCTGAGGATTCTTTATCTTATGGAAACCCATGCTGCTTAACCAGTCTAAGATACAGAATGTCAAATAGTGCTTTTTAAAATGCAGAGCACACTAGCATGTTAATGAGACCAGAGAGCAACACAAAGAACAGAAATGAAATANGGTCTTAAAAATTTCTCTGGAAATTTCTATATTGTCTATAACGAACATTTATTGTTTTTATAGTTGGAAGACAACTTGACTATTTGAATAGTGTGACAGATTGTTTGTGATGTGAGAGTTTACAGAAGGGGGAAGGAAGCCAAGGAGACCAGCTGTCCAGCCAGCTTTGCCTTTTGTTTCTGCAGAATTCCAGAAATGGCCTGAGAGACCCGAGCACCAGGTGGAAGTTCCCCATTCCTTACATCCTGGCTGACAACCTGGGTAACATTAATTGTTCTTCATTGGAAGCCTTGAGTTGAACTCCTCTCTCCCCTCTCTTCCTGGTCATCAGCTTCAAAGCTGAGTAACTGCCAGCATCTAAGGGAGTCTCTAAGCTCTGAGGATTCTTTATCTTATGGAAACCCATGCTGCTTAACCAGTCTAAGATACAGAATGTCAAATAGTGCTTTTTAAAATGCAGAACACACTAGCATGTTAATTAGACCAGAGAGCAACACAAAGAACAGAAATGAAATACGATTTGACATCACAGCAATGAAAAATGTGCACCTGAGATAAGAGTTCGTTTCAGTTCAGTTCAGTCGCTCAGTCGTGTCCAACTCCTCGAGACCCCACGAATCGCAGCACGCCAGGCCTCCCTGTCCATCACCAGCTCCCAGAGTTCACTCAGACTCACGTCCATCGAGTCAGTGATGCCATCCAGCCATCTCATCCTCTCTCGTCCCCTTTTCTTCCTGCCCCCAATCCCTCCCAGCATCAGAGTCTTTTCCAATGAGTCAACTCTTCGCATGAGGTGGCCAAAGTACTGGAGTTTCAGCTTTAGCATCATTCCTTCCAAAGAAATCCCAGGGCTGATCTCCTTCAGAATGGACTGGTTGGATCTCCTTGCAGTCCAAGGGACTCTCAAGAGTCTTCTCCAACACCTGTTTAAGTGATTCTAAATATGGTACGGGATACCAGTTTCAGTTTATTGATTTCTTCCCTTTCTGTTGCAAACAAACATGTCACCCTTTTGAGAAATAGAAAAGGCTTTATTTCATATGTTCATCATTCTGGTTCCTTGGTATTAAAATTTTCTATTCTTCTCTATCTCAAGAAAAATAAGTTAGATTTTGCTCATTGTTGGAAATAATAGTTGGTGGAAATAAAATAAATATTAGAAGCCATGTGTGGACACTGGCTGACCTCAAGCAGCTGACTGACCGCTCAACAGCCACGATGACGCGCTGTCTGTCTAGGAAGCCCGTCCTCTGTGGATGGGAAGACTCCAGAGCAGAGGGGAAGCTAGGACAGTGTTGCTCAATCTTGGTGAGCTTCTGGGCTGCTCCAGCTCTCAGGAGAGGTAGATTGTATTTCAAGACTTTCCATCACTTTTACCAGTGTTGCTTCCAGCGTCTTTTCTGGAGAAGAGTTACATAGAAACAAACGCCGTTGTTCTCAGTTCTGTTCTTCATTGGAGTATGATTGCTTTACAATGTTGTGTGAATTTCTTCTGCACAGCAAAGTGAATCTGCTGCATGATATATCTCCTCCCTCTTGAACATCCCTTCCTCCTCCCCTCCCAATCCCACCCTTCCAGGTCATCACACAGCACCTAGCTGAGCTCCCTGTGCTATGCCAGCAGCTCTCACCAGCTATCTATTTCATACACGGTGGTGTGTATATGTCAGTCTTAATCTCCCAATCTGTCCAACCCTCCCTTCCCTCACTGAGTCCACATGTCCACTCCCTACGTCTGCATCTCTATTCCTACCCTGCAAACAGATGAGATGGGATTTTTAAATCCACCACTCTCAGTGTTTCCACCATTTGGGTTGAAGATAACAAAAGCAACACAGTCTTATAGACAGCATGACTTTAATTATAATAAAGCTTTTTTCTTATATTTTGTGGCAACCAAGCTGTCTGGGGTACATATCTTCAATTTAAAGATGTTACTCCACGAGAATACATAAAAGTTCATGAAAACCTTCGAACAGGTTTAATGCATGCTTTTGCTGTTGTTGTGTGTGATGTTTCTATAATTTATTTACTGATTATTCCAATGACTTCCTTTAATGACCTTAATATGATCTTATGACATCTGAGTGTAGAGTCTCCAACTCAGGAGTTCCTTAAATAAAGACCAGAAAAATGTGAGATAAGTACATGGTAAAGTGCCAAGAATGATAAACTCTTTGGGAGAATCCCCAAAAATCAAGTATGCAAGAATACAATTTAATTTTATAGAACTTAGCTTAATTTTTAACTTAGAGACCTACAACCAACGAGTTGATGGGGTTAAAATCCACACACACACAAAGCGAGAAACAGTCTCCTTTCCTCTGGTGTATCTTTCTCCTCCACCTTGTCCTTGTCTTATGCAATACCAAGGTAGGCACACGTGCAGCTTACGCAAGAGGAGTGACATTTGATCTTTGGTCATCAATCCACAAAGGTTACTAACAGGCATCTACTGTTCTTGCTGACTCAGGTACATAGGTTTTTGTTGCTTTGGTTCCAAACTTGGGTTACAGAAGTCTTTTCTAAGGCTGTCTGCAGAACTCCCTGTCTAGCCTTGTCATCTCATGGGCATCCTATAGGGAAGCCGCATAACTATTACACTTAACTTCTTATGATTTCAGAACCCTCAAACCTTTCTCAGCTGTCTTTCCCCAGCAAGAGGGAGAGTACGTTTAGATTGGGGGAAGGAACCCCACTCTCACTGCTTCTCTCCAAGGCAATTTATCTGTTTTTCCAGAAGACAGAAGTGACGTCAATTCTATCTTCTGCTCGGCCATATTGGTCTCTTGAGGCAATGCACTCAGAATTTTTGCTTAAATGAGGGAAAAAGAAAGGGAGAAAGTGGGGAAATTATTTTATGATTTTGTTTAGCCACACATACCATAAGTGTATTCCAAATTTTTAGATATATATATATATATATGCTGGTGCTGCTGCTGCTGCTAAGTCACTTCAGTCGTGTCTGACTCTGTGCGATACCATAGATGGCAGTCCACCAGGCTCCGCCATCCCTGGGATTCTTCAGGCAAGAACACCGGAGTGGGTTGCCATTTCCTTCTCCAATGCATGAAAGTGAAAAGTGAAAATGAAGTTGCTCAGTCGTGCCCGACTCTTAGCAACCCCATGGACTGCAGCCTACCAGGCTCCTTCGTCTATGGGATTTTCCAGGCAAGAGTACTTACTGGAGTGGGTTGCCATTGCCTTCTCCGATATACACACACACATATATATATACACATTATGTATTTAACGTTTAGTGTGTTTATATACACAAATGGTTTGTCAGTTTTAGTTTCCAAGGGCTACATTTACTATCAAAAAATTTATCGTGGACTTCAGTGGATTTGATGCAGGAGCATCAGTTTCTATGTTTCTATGTTATATATATTATCCAAGATCTAGCTAAGGCTCATTGGTAGTTTGTTGATTTCTACAGCACTGAATGCCAAAGGAGCCATTCTCTATGCCTTTGAAATGTTCCGCCTCAAGTCCTGTGTGGATTTCAAGCCCTATGAAGGCGAGAGCTCATACATCATCTTTCAGGAGTTTAGTGGGTGAGTATGAAATGTTACAGAGTGTGAAATCCGTCCTCCGATTTACAAAAAGCGACACATCCCTTTCAAAGACTAAACAAAGAAATTGGAAAGAAACTAAAAGCAAATCAAATATTTCACTGTGAATTTTTTAAAGTGGCATCACATTTTTATTGTGCTCCATAAAGAATGCATTGTTTGGATACCGCTAGGAACCAGGGAGACTCATCTCAGTTCTTTTCTGGGTTGAGGTCATGTTTTAAATTACAGCCTTTTAAAAAAAATCAAGTTTATCAAAGCTGCATTCTCTTGATGGTACTGTTTTCGATTATTAGTACTCCGTTGGCTAGACTTTTCTGAAAAGTTCTGTCAGTGTAAGAGACATTATATATCTGCTTTTCTCTTTCTGATTTACGTCACTATGTGTGAAAGTCTCTAGGTCCATCTACACCTCTGCAAATGGCACAATTTCATTCTTTTTAATGGCGGAGTAATATTTCATTGTATATATGTACCTCAGGCGTAGAGAACAAACAGGGATACCAAGGAGGGGAAAAGGGGATGGGATGAATGGGAAGAATGGGATTGGCATATATACACTATTGATACTATGTATAAAATACGAAACTAATGAGAACCTACTGGAGAGCACAGGAAACTCTGCTCAGTGCTCTGTGGTGACCTAAATGGGAAGGAAATCCAAAAAAAGAGGGGATATATGTATACGTGTAGCCGATTCACTTTGCTGTTCAGCAGAAACTAACAGAACATTGTAAAGCAACTGTAGTCCAAAAAAACCCTAAAAACAAAAAGACCTACCTGGAGGTTTCTCTTCATATTGCAGTTCCCCTCACGGCCTCTAGGTGTTGCCTGGATTTGGTTGTCTAGTTGTGAAGGTGGGGATTTGGTTTATCCCCATGGATGACTAACAAAGGTAAAGAAGGAAGTTAGCGTTCGTTTTAGCTTCTAAAGAAAAGAGTCTTAGACCTCACAAGGTGCGCACTTGGCAGGAGGGGCCGTGGGGTAATAACAAGTGAAAAGCGCTAATATGCTAGGGTGAGTGCAGACGCAGGGTCCCTAACACAGCGGGCATCGAAGGGTCAGCGGGAGCAGCACTGAGTGTCAGAGAGATGCAGGAGGGAGAAGACTGGAGAGGCAGAGGAGAAGGAAGAACAAATAGAGAGTGGGAAGAGAGGTAAAATCCTGTATAACACAAGAAGCTCAGCTCCGTGCCCTGTGGCGACCGAGATGGGTGGAATGGGGGGAGGGTGAGAGGGAGGTCCAAGGGGGAGGGGATATATACACATATAACTGCTTCGTGGTGTTGTACAGCAGAAACTAACATTATAAAGACATCATACTTCAATAAAAGATAAGCAGATAGTAAATTATAAAGTTTTTTGAAAATAAAATTCTTTCGTAGGAAAAAAAAAAAACAAAACACATCACTCTAGGGACTGTTATTGCCTGTGGTTGGGATGTCTCTTACATTTAAGTTAGAGGGAGAGGAAAAGGGAGGAGGAAGCTCCAAGGAATGACTGGCCTAAAGCACCCCAAACCCTTGGAGATACGGATGCTCTGAAGCTGGAGGTTAACGGGGCTCTTCCAGAAAGATAAGGTCAAAATTTCAGAGTGGTAATGCTATGGTATTTTACAACTTATACCTTTCATTGGGGGAGGGATGTTAAAAATGATAAATAATATATGCTTCCTCTGATTGTGGATATTTTGCAGAGTAAATTCTGACTTGGTAAGGAAGTGCAAACTATCTGAGAGGCAAGGCGAACATGGTGATACCTGCACAGCTCAGTACATTTACTAAAGATCGTTGAACTGGACCATTAAAATTGGTGGATTTTATAGTATGTAAATTACACCTTAATAAAGTTGTTAGAAAATAACTAAGATTCGTTTTTGAGTGGAATTCAAGTCTACTAGCATTTGAACGTATATGATGTTAGCAATTTGGGGAAAGCAATAGCAGGTAATTTAATGTGATTGTCACCAAGGAATTCGCACTTCATTGGTAGCATTGAAAATAACTGGGGACTCTCTCATTCTGTTGAGCACTGGTCAGTGTATAGAGCCTTGTTCCTTAATTCAAAGGGGGCAAGGAGACAGTTTGTGTACAGCTCCTGGTTTGCTAATAGAGATGGAAAATCAGATTTCTGAGCAAAAACAAAAATAATTGGGAAAAAGAGGGAAAGAGCCTGTGTATGAGGAATTTAGAGTATCTGGCAGCAGTTCCTGAGTCCACTATTTTCTGAGGGAATTTATGGGTCCTTCTTGGCTGGAGCCTTTTAGACATAAGTTAGGCAACCTGCTGTGTGCTGCCATAATGCTGCAGATTGGGAAAAATCCCAAGATATGAACTTGATGAACTTGCATTTTTAATAAGGGTCTTTTTCCTAATCATAAAACATATACCTTCTGATTACAGGAAATTTGAAAAGTCATTAAAATGTAAAGGAGAAAGTATAAATCAACCACAGCCACCACTCAGAGACACCTTTGTGGTATAAAAGCAATAGCATTATTTTTTGGAATGCCCCATGGGTTTGTGAAGGTGAAGAAAATAGCCATTTTTTCCTTCTTTTTACCTGATGCATTATTAGGTTTGATTTGCTTCTAAGTAGATACCACTTTTATAATGGTCTGTCACTTGTAAAGCCTACATAATAATCCCTCCAGGAAATGTTGCTTTTTTAACCAGTCATGCGGGTTGAACCATTAGCTTATGAAAAGGCTAATAATAACTTCTTCTTAAAATCAAACCTAACCTTCAGATTTGTATTCTGGAAACTGAGGAATTACAGCCACTTGAAAATTTTCTAAAAGAAAATTTCTCTCCTTTCTAAAGGTGCTGGTCTGAGGTTGGCGACCGACACGTGGGGCAGAACCTCTCCATTGGTCAAGGATGTGACTATAAGGCCATCGTTGAACATGAGATTTTGCACGCTCTGGGGTTTTACCATGAGCAGTCAAGGACGGACAGAGATGATTATGTGAATATCTGGTGGGATGAAATTCTTCCAGGTGTGTATGAACCCAAGGTGGTTGGGTGGGATTTGCTATTACATTTATCACTTGCTGGGATCAACCCTGGGATGACCAGGCCAAACCTATGTGTGAACAGGAGCTTCAGTTTCTCCAGGAGGAACTCAGACTACGACCTCTCCTCTGGGCTGAGTTGATCTGATCATAATTGATCCCAGATAAGGGTCTCAGGAAATGAAGAATGTTGTTCATCTCAATATGGGGTTGAAAAGTTAATCAGATGCTTTTGTTTTGCTTCAGTGTTATTGTTGAAACTCTATCTAAAATTCTACTTCCTGTCTTAGTGTGTAAAATGAACTAGATCCTTGAGGATGTGAGGGTCCTTTTCTTCTGGATGTGAAATCTCATGTAACTTTAGGAAAGTAGAAACTGTATAATAACCTTGAGACACGAGGATTTTTGTGCTCTACCAAATCAACGATAGATGTTTAAAAACAGAACAACAACTACATTAGAAAAAAAAAAAAGCTCTTTTAGTTGAAATTATACTTCCAATTTTGTTAACCGTAGCTAATAGTTTGAAGTTTTGATTAACCAAAACATATAAATCTTTTATTTCTCCTTTTAAGTGACTCTTTTTTTTTGCCTCCAGTCCATACTTTGTAAAGGATAACACAGTGTTTTTTTCTTTGAAATTTTTATTTTAACTTTAGTTTACATTACTGTATTGCTTTTGCCAAACATTGACATGAATTCGCCACGAGTGTACAAGCGTTCCCAAACATGAATCCCTTCCCACCTCCCACTCCAAACCATCTCTCTGGGTCCTCCCCTTGCACCAGTCCCAAGCATCCTGCAACCTGCATCGGATATCGACTGGCGATTCGTTT
>SJYQ01001634.1:0-18008 GCA_006410935.1 Redunca redunca | reverse complement strand
TTTGTTTATTTTTGCTTTAATTTCCAGAATTCTGGGGGGTGGATCATAGAAGATCCTGCTGTGATGTATGTCAGAGAGTGTTTTGCCTATGTTCTCCTCTAGGAGTTTTATAGTTTCTGGTCTTACATTTAGATCTTTAATCCATTTTGAGTTTATTTTTGTGTGATAACACAGTTTTATTTCACATATTATTATGCAGTTATCCTAACAGTTCTGATGTTCTTTAGTATTGTTGGATTTTCTTCAACGCTACCTACCTTCTTTGTTTGAGACAACTAAGCTGAATGCTTTTGAGTACATGAAAATATTATTATCAAAGAGTTGCCCAATTGGTGGGGGAAAATTCCATGCTGTGTTTCTGAAAACAACTAGTTTTTAAATAGGAATTAGTTGAGGAGGTGGAAAGGCATTATTTTTGGCAGTGATAGCTAAATGAAACCTTAATGGATTGGAAATGCCTTAGCAATGACCACTCACAGTTTTCATGAAGCAAATCATGGCCTTGTAATTATCTGTTTCATTTAGATCTCAGTTTCACATATGACTTCATGGATGGTAGTGCATCTCTAATAGTTTTATGGACTTGGAAGAACTGGCCATACTTTAAAATAAAATGTGAATCCCCAAAAGACTTCTGCCAGAACTAGCTCCTTGGGAGGAAGCCGCATCACTGGTTCTCACAGGAGGAGGGGGTACAGATGGCTAATTCAATCAAAAGCACCTATGGGGTTTACAGTACGTGTCCCTCTCGACACTTCCTATTCTGACATTTTATGAACGTGGAGTGCTGGTGGGAGAGGGAGAAAGCATGTGGTTTGTAAAATCCTAATCCAAGGACTTCCCTGGCGGTCAAGGGGTTGAAACTTCACCTTCCAATACACGGAGTGCGAGTCTGACCCCTGGTTAGGGAGCTGAGATCCCACACTCCTGTGGCCAAAAAACTGAAGCATAAAAAAGAAGCAATATTGTAATAATGTCAATAAAAACTTAACCAAAAAACCCTAATCCATTACCAGGTATGAAATAATAGATCAAAAACATATGCTTGTCTCCAGGTCTAATTGCTTTATATCCAGAGTAGAGGGGACAGAAAAGGGCAGGTCAAAAGTCAAAGGAATAGAGGGGATAGAAGAGGGCAGGTCAAAAGTCAAAGAACCAAATCGCTGACTATGAGGCTCAGGGGGTTTTTATTTTTATTTTTTTTTTTTAAGAAAATGTTTTTAATGGTTTTATTCAAGCAGAATAGCAAGATACCTTATTGGTTGTTAGTTGGCTCAGGGGGTTTTTAGACTTTGTGTTTGCTAGAGGCCTGAATTTCTCACTTTCTCTTCTGTATACTTAACTCTGCTGAAAAGGACACGAGGAAGCAGAAAACATGCGCATTTTTAAGTCTTGAAGAACATGATGCTCAGAGCTTTTAAGATGGTTTTAGGCTAAATGAGGGCTTCCCTGGTGGCTCAGTGGTAAAGAATCCACCTGCAATGCAGGAGTCGTGGATTTGATCCCTGGATGGGAAGATCCCTGGGAGGAGGGCATGGCAACCCACTCCAGTATTCTTGCCTGGAGAATCCCATGGACAGAGGAGCCTGTATAGTCCACAGGGTTGCAAAGAGTTGGACACAGCTGAAGCGATTTAGCGTGCATGCAGGCTATATAAAGGATCTTCCTTTATATAAAAGAAACTTTATATATCTTCCTTTATATAAAGAAACTGCCTGCGATGCGGGAGACACTGGTTTCATCCCTGGGTTGGAAAGATCCCCTAGAGTAGGAAATGGCAACTCACTCCAGTATTCTTGCCTAGAAAATCCAATGGATCGAAGCACCTGATGGGCTACAGTCCATGAGGTCGCAAAGGTCAGACACGACTTGGCGAGTAAACAACAACAAAGGCTATAGGAAATCCCTTTCTTGAGGGATTCTGCACCTTTGCCAGGAGAATTTGCAGATGTGCTCAGCTCTGGGTTGAGCGTGGATGACTCACCATGTTTGCTTATCTCTGGTCTATGTTTTCATCAGGTGTAAGTCCTTATACCTAAATTGCCTACCAGCACTAGAGAAATTTTCTCAAGCGAGACATTCCATCCAATTAAGCAATGGCAGTATTATTACTCAGGGTAATTTATGACTTCTGCTGCATCTTGTCTCCAGTTGATGGCAGTCTCATTATTTAACCTAAGAAGAGACTTCCCTGGTGGCTCAGAGGGTAAAGTGTCTGCCCACAATGTAGGAGACCTGGGTTCAATCCCTGGGTTGGGAAGATCCTCTGGAGAAGGAAATGGCAACCCACTCCAGTACTCTTGCCTGGAAAATCCCATGGACGGAGGAGCCTGGTAAGCTACGGTCCGTGGGGTCACAAAGAGTCGGACATGACTTAGCGACTTCACCTTACCTTACCTTAGAGACTCTATTGGCAATATAATTCTCTCCCAAAATCCATCTCTGTTTCTGAAGTCAGAATTGTGTTTTCTGAATCTGTTTTTTTTTTTTTTCCATTAAGGAGAACACTTCTGAGATTTAGCAGGGATCTGCAAATTATAGAACTACAGCCTGTGGGTCATGTCTGCTTTTGTAAATAAAGCTTTATGGAACATAGCCACTCCCATTTGTTTATGTATTACCTATGGTTGCTTTTCAGCTATATCAGTAGAGTTTAGTAGTTGTGACAGATACCATACAGCTTGCAAAGCCAAAAGTATTTTCTACCTGACCTTTTACATAAAAGGCTTGCCTATGATCTCTGCTTTACAAGGTCACTTCCTCTTCAAGCCCTCAGTTATGAATTCCTTGAGGGCAGGACCATGCCTGTCCTAGTCACTTCCAGGGGCCATCACCCACCTAGCACAGCTTCCAGCAAATAGTAGGCATGACAAAACTGTGTTGAATTAAATTTTTAAATGTATTAAAACATTTATTAGGTAAAGCATTCTGATAAGTCTCCTTGAATAATAAAAAATAAAGTCATCTCTTCTAATCCAATGATTATATTGAAAGTTAAGGAAAGCAGCCGGTGAATTGAAAATGCCTTGCCTAAGATGCTGCTGAGAGTCACCAGGAGATCCCAGACCTTAGTCCTCATACCACTCTGTTGATTTTTATCATGTTACCCTCTTAACTGCCATCGAAGGACCACGTGCTCTAGAAGGAATGACTTTCTTCCTTCCCTATTTGGGTCATTTACTTCTTGCAGTCAGTCCTACCTTTGACCCATCTTGGGTTAAGTCCCCACAAAACCCTTGTGAATTGGAAGGATGAAACATCAGTATTCTCATTTTATAGTTAAAACAAGTTTTTGATCAGAGGGGTTCACGGACTTTTCCGAAAGTATTTGGAGACCACCTGCCAGAGTTCTCCAATCTTGAATGTACCTGCATTGATATCTTTGAAAGGTGATCACATTTTCTTCTAATTATTAAATACAGTTGGATGGGAAGCTAAAAAGGGAGAGGGAGATGAAAGTGGAAAGTTATGATTGGGAGAGTTGAGCTTTTTCATTCAGTTTTCCTGTCACTGCCTAAGAAGAAAAGGAAAAATCTGTAAACTTCCCATTCCTACAGCTACAACAGTAAATTACTAGTGGCTGCTGGATTAAAAGGACATCTGAGTGGTATCTCATTTTGGCGTTTCATGTCATAGTGCGTATTCTCTTCCTTGGCCTAATCTCATCAAAAATATTTTCCTTTTCTATTTTGAAAAGAAAGTCCGTTTCCTTCCTAGTTTATTTTTTTCATCATGGGGAATTTTATGGAAAGGAGAATGTGACCCTTGAATTACAGGATGCGATGTTCTTGTTAGCTGCTAACCTTTCCCTTTGCCCCTCAGGTTTCGTTTTCCTAACTTGTTGGAGAGTTGTCCAGGTATAATTCTTGGTGGATGAGGTACTAGGCTGTTAGTGAGATGAATCAATCCTGAATATTTTTCTGAATTCAAAAATTCCTTTTTTCTGCCATAAGGAATATCTGCCTCCACTTTGATAGCTTCTCTTCTCTTTCTTAAAGTATTATGCATACACACACATATTTATTTGTATGTATAAAAATGAAACTTTGATTTAAATATACATTTAACAACATGCATTTTATATTATATACTATTATATATGTGTATCAGTCAGTTCAGTCACTCAGTCGTGTCCAAGTCTTTTCAACCCCATAGACCGCAGCACACCAGGCCTCCCTGTCCATCACCAGCTCCTGGAGTTTACTCAAACTCATGTCCATCGAGTCGGTGGTGCCATCCAACCATCTCATCCTCTGTCTTCCCCTTCTCCTCCTGCCTTCAATCTTTCCCAGCATCAGGGTCTTTTCAAATGAGTCAGTTCTTTGTATCAGGTGGCCAAAGTATTGGAGTTTCAGCTTCAACATCAGTCCTTCCAATGAACATTCAGGACTGATCTCCTTTAGGATGGACTGGTTGGATCTCCTTGCAGTCCAAGGGACTCTCAAGAGTCTTCTCCAACACCACAGTTTAAAAGCATCAATTCTATGTGTATATTTGTTATTAATATAACATGTACTTTAATATTCATTATAATAATTTTATATACTATTATATAGCATACATAGGGCTTCCCTGGTGGTTTACTGGTAATGAATCCATCTGCCAGTGTAGGAGATGTGGGTTTGATCCCTGGGTCGGGAAGATTCCCTGGAGAAGGAAATAGCTACCCACCTCAGAAGTCTTGCCTGGAAATCCCATGGACAGAGGAGCCTGGTGGGCTACAGTCCATGGGGTTGCAAAGAGTCAGACATGACTTAGGGGCTAAACAACAACAGTACATTGCAATATTATTAGTAAATATAATATATACATAATAATTATATATATATAATTATAAAATATGTTAAGTGTGTATATATACTTAAAGACATTTTATTCTGCCCCCTCCCCTTTTTGGTCTCTGCTTGAGTATCCAGTCAGAGGGTAGGACAGGGAAATGGCATGACTACTCAGGACCTGTGGACTCCCTTCCTGACAGGTTACCAGCACAACTTTAACACCTATGATGACAACTTCATCACAGACCTCAACACACCCTATGATTACGAGTCTCTGATGCACTACCGGCCTCTCTCGTTTAACAAGAATGATAGTGTCCCTACCATCACGGCCAAGATCCCTGAGTTTAACTCCATCATTGGGCAGCGCATGGATTTCAGTGCCATTGATCTGGAGAGGCTGAACCGAATGTACAACTGCAGTGAGTACCTCTGAATCTGAGGACTGGGTACCCCCATTGACCTTATAGGTTTCCTGTACATTTTCCTTTGTGTTAATTTTGCTGATTTCCTGTCCATTTCATTAAGGGAAATGGACAGACTACATAAACTTAGTTTCTCTCTCCTTAGAAAAAAATACAACACCTACCTGACAGAATGGTTACGAAAATCAATTATGTAGTTGCATTTTATGAAATGAGAGTATTGGACCAATGAAAGGAGCTGGAATTGTCCTACTTTTTTGGCTTCCTTCTGAAGGATGCGTCATCATGTAAAGCTCAAGATAGTTACAGGCTTGAAAGTATTTTGCATCTTGCAAAATTCTTTGTCGGGCTTAGTGGCGCCTAGAGTCATCTAATCCTCAGAGATGAGTCGTCTAAAATGGCTTCACTAGTCTTCTGAGACACATTCTTTTTGTGACATGCCTCAAGTGTTTAACCAGGAGACAAAAATATCCTTTGCAGCCACAACTCATACCTTTTTGGACCACTGTGATTTTGAGAAGGCAAACATCTGTGGGATGATTCAGGGTACCAGAGATGATACTGACTGGGTCCATGAGGACAATACTCAGCCTGGACAAGAGGATCACACCTTGGTGGGACAGTGCACAGGTCAGTAAAGGCAGTGAGGAGCTACGCTGAGGTGGTCCACCAGATTCAAGGGGTAAGCGCCGCTGCAGGTTTTGCTTCAGTAGGAATGTTTGTTATCAAACCTGACAGTCTAAATGAGGACAAAAAGCATTTCTCATATCTTTATTATTAACTCAATAAAAAGCATCCAGGTTCTGGACATGCAAAAGAAAGATAAATTTAAGCAATAACAAAACTGATACAGACAGATGGTTGATAAGATACAACTTTGTACTTATAGATTGTCTATTTTATATACAGTAGTGTGTAGTGCAGGGTACTATACTTATTATTTTGTAATAACTTATAAGGGAGAGTTGTAGTATATGCATATATATATATATATACATAAAACTGAATCACTAAATTCAGTTTATGTACATATAAAACCAAATCATTGTGCTGCATACCTAAAAGTATTATGACACTGTAAATCAACTATACTTCAATAAAAAATTTTTAATTAAAAAAAAGGATGAAAGTTTGTAAATTAGGGTAATGTCTCTACAGCAGTGCCCTCCAACAGAACTACAATGCGAACCACATGTGTAATGTAAAATTTTCTAACAGTCACATAAAAAAGAAAGGAGTCTCTTCAATAATATATTTTATTTAATCCAATATATCCAAAAATCTTAGCATTTCAATGTGTAATCAATATGAAAGCTATTAATGAGATACTTCACCCTTTTTTATAGTGAGTATTTGAAATTCTGGTGTTGTTTTATCCTTAAAGCACATTTCACTTTGGACTGACCACAGTTCAAATGATTGATCAGCATGCATGTCTGGTAGCCACCATAATGAATAGCATAACTTCAGATAGTTCCTACACATGATTTGTGCAGTGAAAAACAAAGCCATAAAGCCAGGGGAGACCTGGGTTTAAAATCTGGCTCCATCTGGCTAATTGTGACCACAAGAAGTTGTTTTTGTTGCTGCTGTTAAGTCTTTTGGCTTTCGTAAGCCATCAAGCTTGGAGAAGAAAGTGGCAACCCACTCCAGTATTCTTGCCTGGAGAATCCCATGAACAGAGGAGCCTGGCGGGCTACAGTCCATGGGGTCACAAAGAGTTGGACACAACTGAGCGACACAACAATAACAAGCCATCAAGCTATTGATACTTAATCGTGAGCATGGAAGGAGATAAAGCATACAGAGCCTTAAAGGGCAGACCAGCCGCTTCACTCCCTATTACTTTTTCCTCCCATCTTTCCCTTTTCTCTGGAGGTTCTATTTATTTTTAAATTTCTATCTCAAGACCCTTTTATTATGTGCTTGGTATGGAAATCATGTCAACTCTACTTGCAAGCAGGTGGGGTAACAGATTATAATTGCCCTTTAAAGACTGGGCTGTTATCAAGTCCCTTAGTCCATACCTGTGTGACTGTTGGTTAGAGTTCCTTCACAGAAGGGACCTAGCTTATCACCAAGATACCAGGCCACCAGGGGGATTGTCAGAGGTTGTAAACCATGGCCCCTCTTCCTCCCGCCTTGATAGAGGGTGAAAGTCTCTGTCACATATCAGATTATTAAACGTATAGTCTCCCGCGTCCAAAGGGTGGTTTATACCTGAAGTTCTCTCTGAATTCCTATTGTAGCCTCTAATCTAATCTCTCCTGTAGGCTTGCCACTAGGTTAATGTGCAAGTTCCAGCTGAACGGAAACGTGATCTCTGTGTGAGAAGAATCTGCTCACTGACTATTCTAGCACTTTAGTAGGAAAGGAATGGACCACGACCCAGAAGAATGATCTTGAAAAACTTTATCAGGTTAACTTGATCAGCCACTATGCTTCTTCCGCAGGAGGCACTTAATGGGACCGGGTTTCCTCTGCTAGAGAGCACTGCATTATTTGGGTAGATGCATAGACTCAAAGAGCTTGAAGGACAGAAGCCACTTCCCACTTCCCACTTCCCAGAGAGATGAGTGCACACCCAGTCCGTGGCAGCATCAGGGCAAGAATTCAGGTCTCCTAACTCCCCGATCTGAGTTATTGAATTTGCACTTCACACTTCTGACTATATCTGGTGGAATTCCTGATCAAGGACCACCTAGAGACCTTCTTAGACCTGTGAGCTCTTGTTTACCTTAACCCAAGCCCTTGGCAATTCACAACACATAAGTCTCAGGCTTGTAAGATCAAGTATTGAGAAGAACATACAGGAAAATATAATTTTCCCTGATGAAATAGTAAACCCATTACTGTATTTTTCAGCTTTGTGGAAAGCTTATTTAAACATCACTGCTTGCAGTCAATGAGGAAGGCATGTGCCCCATGTATGAGGCAGAATGAAGCAGGGATTTATAGTGTCACAGAACGCAGACCTGTACCAGATGTTCACTTCCTTTTCACTTGGTGAAATGTTTTGAGTGGAGCATTTGGTAAGAGGTTGAGTATTCAGTTCAGTTCAGTTCAGTTCAGTCGCTCAGTCATGTCCGACTCTTTGTGACCCCATGGGCTGCAGCACGCCAGGCTTCCCTGTCCATCACCAATTCCTGGAGCTTACTCAAACTCATGTCCATTGAGTCGCTGATGCCATCCAATCATCTCACCCTCTGTTGTTCCCTTTTCCTGCCTTCAATCTTTCCCAGCATCAGGGTCTTTTCCAGTGAGTCAGTTCTTTGCATCAGGTGGCCAAAGTATTGGAGTTTCAGCTTCAGCATCAGTCCTTCCAGTGAACATTCAGGACTGATTTCCTTTAGGATGGACTGGTTGGATCTCTTGCAGTCCAAGGACTCTCAAGAGTCTTCTCCAAGGCCACAGTTCAAAAGCATCAATTCTTTGGCATTCAGCTTTCTTTATAGTCCAACTCTCACATTCATACATGACTATTGGAGTAAGTTTAAATTACTTCTTTATATGTGAGAATTGTTCATTGCCCTTGACTTTGAAGAAGTAAGCTGGTTTTCCAAGTGATGTATATGTTTGGCCACTTGCCTGTTTGAAGGGAGAGAACTTTGAGATACCTGAGTTGGGTGAACCCAACCTCTGGCACAAATATAGACCCTTTATCTCCTATTTTAAGTGTCCTTCCAAGATTTTCTTTCCATTCAGGAGAAACCTTCAATTGGTCCCTAACATGCCTTGAATGCCTCTTCTTTTAACATAGGAAAGGTGATTCTTTACTACTGATCTACACCCAGTTATTAGGCTAGAAAAGGTTGAAACTGAATCCTTATCATTATGAATATGTAAAATCCAACCCTTAAAACTTTGAATCCCACAGTTTTTGACGTAACTAGGAGGCCAGCTCTTTTCCGTGGGATGACTCTTTAACAATAAACTTAATGAAGAAGATGGAATTCATCTCACAGACACTAAATTCCATCAAACTTTGCTTAAACCTTGTATTTCCTTAAGTCAAAGGTGTACATTTCCCAACTTTGGGAACAAAGGTAATCAAAAAGACAGTGGAGTGCTACAGCTTCGACCAGCAGTTCTATGGAGACAGAGTATTTACTGACAACAACCTTTCAATTTTCCCCAAAGAGTTCTAGCCTTTGTTGCCTGGATAAGGGCCGGTGCTCACTGTTGTCACCTTACCTGGGCTGAGGGAAGCCTGGGGTGTGGATGGGCAGAGATGGGACTTTGGGGTCCTCTGTCCATAGGCGCCGGCTACTTCATGTACTTGAACACCAGCTTCGGGGCAGCGGAGGAGGCGGCCATGCTGGAGTCTCGGATTCTTTACCCAAAGAGGAAGAAGCAATGCCTGCAGTTTTTCTATAAAATGTCAGGCAGCCCTTCAGACAGACTGGTCGTCTGGATCAGGAGGGATGACGGTACTGGCAACGTGCGCAAGCTGGTCAAGGTGAAGACCTTTCAAGGTACTACCTGGAGGCGTCCTGCGGGGACTGATTGGGCTTCACACCCAGCGCTGTGTTCTTTCCCCTCCTTCCCCTCCCCCGCCCTTTTCACCCTCCTGCCCGTCTCCATTCCTCCACATCCTCCCCATCTTCCTCTCCTCTGTCTCCTCTTCCTTTTCCTTGGCCTCCCTTGTCTTCCAAATGCATAATGCCTGGCATGCTTTAACCACTCAATGGATGCTTTAACCATTCAAAAGCTGCGGTTTCAGGTGAGGCTGAACTATACTATTGTAAGAGGCCAGTCAGGGAAAGAAGAAAGGAAACAATTGGAATGTAAAACTTCAGTTTTCTCTGGAACTTTGGAGAAAGCCAGCACAGAGAAAACTGGTGATTCAAGGTCGGAGACGGGAAGGTTAAAGGAAGCAGGAATTAATGCTGAGGGAAAGAACGTGGTTAGATAGTGGACCGCAACTGTTTCTGCATCTGTTTCAGCAAAGTGAAGGATACCATTATTTAATACACTGAAGTACTTTGAAACCTACTTACGAATTTGGTGGAAAGTAAGTCATTCATATGAGGATTTCCCTGGTGGCTCTGACAGTAAAGCGTCTGTCTACAATGTGGAAGACCCGGGTTCGATCCCTGGGTCGGGAAGTTCCCCTGGAGAAGGAAATGGCAATCCACTCTACTATTGCCTGGAAAATTCCATGGACAGAGAAGCCTGGTAGGCTACAGTCCATGGGGTCGCAAAGAGGTGGACTTGACTGAGCGACTTCACTTTCACTTTCAAGCCATTCATGTACATTAACTTCATTAAAAATCATTTGTATATTCCTAAGTGATATTTTGTGTATTTCTATGAGAAGATCATGAAAATCATATTAATAAAATGCCAAGGTAGTTAGGGAGATGTGAGAGCAATCTGACTGAAAATCAAGATCCAGGGTTATAAAAGCTAAGTACTTACATTCTTTTTATTGTGGTGGTGGTTATTCATAAACAGAGAGGGGAAAATGTGTTTTTCTATTTTTTCATTCAGCAAAGAATTTCTCAATTAAAATGAGGAGTCCAGGTAAAGGAAGCATTCTCTGTACTTCCAGAAGAAGTGGCTGCTCTTTTTTTAAAAAAAATTTTTTTTTGGCTGTGCCATGGGACTTGTGGGATCTTAATTCTCTGACAAGAGATCAAAGTCATGCCTCCTTTATTAGAAGAGTGGAATCTTAACTGTTGGACTGCCAGGGAAGTCCCAAAAGCCAGTCAGTGTTGGTTTTATTTATATATTTTTTAATATTTTGGCCATGCCTCCGATTATGAGGGATCTTAGTTCCTCGACCAGGGACTGAACCCATGCCCTCTGTAGTGAAAGCATGGAGTTTTAACCACTGGACCACCAGAAAAGTCCCCATAAGCTGCTGCTCTTGAAGTGGGGAGGCTTCCTTTGTAAAAGACTACTCAGAAGAACAGGGGCCCAAATCATCTCTACTCAGGCCACTCTGTGAGTAGAAAATGCTACAAATAATGGTTTTCAGGAGTTCACTTTTCTGGCTGAAATTTACAGAGCATCTTTATTAAATGGAGAGATGACAGCTAGGTGCCCTTTAAGAGGTGAGAATTTGCTGTGTTATAAGGATTGTAAATACGGACATATGAAATTGCCATCTTTTGACTTTTGTCTTATCAAATGTCTGTTTGGAGCATGCAGTGCTAATATTAAGGGGTGTGGTGCGTTTGTACCAGGGGAAAACCCAGAACCTGCAGAATGAAATAATAATAGAAAACAAATTCATGATTAAGATTTTTATGATAAATCAGAGTGGGTCCTTTTTTGCTTTTTTTCTTGTTTAGCTGTTTTCCCATATCAGATATGTGACTTTGGAAACGTTCCTTAACAAGTTTATAGCAGATCTCTCCTGTGTTCGTTTGTGAAGATCACATGAGATCATTCATGTAAAGCGCTTGCCACAGTACCAGGCTCAAATGACTGCTCCAAAAATGTTGGCCACAGTTGTCACCAATTTTATTCTCTATCCTCAGGAGATTTTGACCACAATTGGAAAATTGCCCATGTGACATTCAGAGAGGAAAAGAAGTTTCGATACCTTTTCCAGGGCACAAAAGGTGACCCTCAGAACTCGAGTGGGGGAATTTACTTGGATGACATCACTCTGACGGAAACCCCATGCCCCACAGGGGTTTGGACAGTCCGGAATTTCTCCCAGGTCCTGCAGAACTCGGTGAAAGGGGACAAACTCCAGAGCCCGCGATTCTATAATTCAGAGGGCTACGGTCTGGGGTTGACCTTGTACCCTCAGGGCAGAACGAGCTCCGGGAGCTCTGGGTACTTGGGACTCACCTTTCACCTGTGCAGTGGAGAGAACGATGCTGTCCTTGAGTGGCCAGTGGAGAACAGACAGGTGATCATGACAATACTCGACCAAGAAGCCGATGTCAGGAAGAGAATGTCCTCCAGCATGGTGTTTACTACCTCCAAGACCCAGACGTCTACAGGTAGGTGGTTGGAAGAACTGCCCCTCCACCTGGAAGGGCCAACCGATACGGTTCCCATCTGTGCAGGAGAAATTAACTTTCTTCTCACACTTCCTCCTTGGGCACATATTGGTATATCCACTGCTGCTGCTGCTGCTAAGACTACCATGCCTAAAATAGATAGCTGGTGGGAAGCTGCTGTATAGCACAGGGAGCCCAGCCAGGAGCTCTGAGATGGCCTGCAGGGCTGGGTTTGGGGATTGGGAGAGAGGGGATATATGTATACTTATGGCTGATTCACGTTGTACAGCAGAAACCAACACAACATTATAAAGCAATTTACATTATAAAGCAATTATCCTCCAATTTAAAACAAAATTTAAAAATATCATCATGTTGGACCATTAAGTTTAAATTTTTCTTTTTTCTTTAATTGATGCACAGTTAATTTACAATGTTGTGTTAGTTTCTGGTGTACAGCAGAGTGATTCACTCATACATATGTATTCTTTTTCATATTCTTTTCTCTGATGGTTTATTACAGGCTGTTGAATTTAGTTCCATGTGCCATCCGGTAGGACTTTGCTGTTTATCTATTTTATATACAGTAGTTTGTAGCTGCAGATCCCAAACTCCCAATTTATCCCCCCTACTCCCTTTCCCCTTTAGTAACAACTTTGTTTTTCTATGTAAATTAAAATTTTCAATGTCATCTTCTCTCGTGTTCATAAATTCATCCATCGCACATCTAGTCAGGATTTGCAATGTGCCAAATTCTGTGCCAGTTCCTCAGAATGCAAGCAAATCAGGCAGATTCTGCTTCACTGAGCTCAGTCCGAGAAGACAGATCCTGCTAGTCATTTATTAAATACTCAGAATTTGTGAGGCTCTGTGCTGAACTGATGCACTGACTCCTAAAATATTACTGATTGCTAGTATGTCTAGGAAGCAAATTTGCATAACAAAGGAATGGGCAAGTTATTATTATTGTTTTTTTCAAAAGAAGAGACGTAAGCCTTGAAAGGAAGATGCTGTAGCTGTCTCTTCCCCTTCACTGAGGACGTCACTCAGGAGTGGGTCATGACCCTTCAGAGCAGTGGTTCTCTGCTCCTCCCTCTCCCAATTCTCAGTTTTAATTCTCCTGGAAAAAGTAAATAACCTGATTTTTTTCTAACACATTTTTTTTTCTGATTAACAAAGCCCTTATGGATAAACAAGTTTATATTGTATAGTACAGAGAACTATATTCAGTATCCTATGATAAATCACAATAGAAAGGAATGTTTTAAAAATGTATATATGCATAGATGTATAACTGAATCACTTTGCTGTACAGTAGAAATTAACACACCATTGTAAGTCAATTATACTTTAAATTAAAAAAAAAATCCCACAAAACTCTATACTCATCAAAGACAAATGGAAAGTGAAAGCTAAAGCGATGATGTGACTTTCCGTTATCTGTAACTGTGCAGCTATAAATGGCTCCGTCATCTGGGACAGGCCCTCGGTCGTGGGGTCCTATGACAACAGCTGTGAATGTTTCAGAAGCATTGACTGGGGTTGGAGCGCTGTCATCTCCCACCAAATGCTGAAAAGGAGAAGCTTCCTTAAAAATGATGACCTTATAATTTTTGTGGACTTTGAAGGTATTTTGCTGGCTTTCCTGAATATGTAATCCTATGTTCTGGGTGTTCTACTGATTTTACATGGGTTTTTAAGCATCTCATGAAAGATGGGGATATTCTAGGGGGCAACTAGGTTAAAAAATAGATGTGCTCTAAGGGAACAATGTTTTACTCTGTTTTTCTTGATTTTAACCGTCCTTGGGAGAAACTACAATTTTAGTGCCATCTTTTTGCATAATTTATCAAATGTGACAGTTTTCAGACTGACTTCAGTGTAGTCTCAATCAGTCTATCCATGCTCACGTTATGCTTCTTTTTTAAAGTCAGAATAAATAAAACCATGATTGGACTACTTTTAAAAATAAACACAGCAAAAAAAGAGTGAAGTCTTGCCATGTGTGACAACATGGATGGACTTGGAGGGTATTATGCTTAGTGAAATCAGTCAGACAGAGAAAGCCAAATATTCTATGTTTTCACTTATATGTGAAATCTGAAAAACAAAAGAAATGAACAAACTCACAGATATAGAGAACCAGAGTAGTAGAGGAAGGGACAAATTAGGGGGAGGGGATTAAGAGGTACAAACTACTATGTATGAAATAAATTACAAGGGTGTAATGTACAACACAGGGAATATAGTCAATATTTATAATAACCTTATGGGGAGTGTAATCTATAAAAATGTCAAATTACTATGCTGAACACCTTAAAACTAATACAATATCTGTCAGCTATATACATCAATAAAAATAATAAATAAATAGCTGACATTTAAAAAATCTACTGGATTCAAAGCCACTTTCCTGTGTCACTAAAGGTGAGGTCCAAGAGAGGTGGATGCGGCCCAGAACTTTCTCCGGGAGCGGAAGTGCATTGTTGCCCTCATGTCTCTTTGTCTATTTCCTCAAGATATCACCCATCTTAACCAGACTGAAGTTCAAGTTCAAAACAGCAGGCTGAGCCCCCAAGGCCTTGTTCTCCATGGCCAGGAGCAGCAGACCTCAGAAGAAGATTCGAGAAAGGCCCCCTTAGAGACAGCCCTCCCGAGCAGCTTGGACCAGGGGCAGAGCAGCCGACAGAAGCGGTCAGTGGACATCACGGGCCCCTTGGAGGACCACAACTGGCCACAGTACTTCAGAGACCCGTGTGACCCGAACCCTTGTCAAAACGAGGGCATCTGCGTGAACGTGAAGGGCATGGTGAGCTGCAGGTAGGCTCTGTGGTCGGGGCGGGGGGTGGGGCACAGGTGAGGGGTGGCAGAGAGGAGCCCCGTGTCTTCTTACCCTGCTAGAAGGCACAGTCTCAGGTCAGGCGTCCGTAGCAGCAGATGGTCAACTGTGGCTGCCCTTGACTTCAAGGCTGTGCCCCGAGTTGACGGGCAGAGCAAAGGTCCTGCCAAAGCAGAAGAGTCCTGAGTCTCCTCTGGGGCATCGCCAACAACAGCTTGAATGTTGTTGGAATTTTGAACTCTCCTGCAGGGCTTGAAAGTGACCCAGAGCTTTTAGCTTCCATGATCCATCATGGTGAGACTCAGGACCAAGCTTAAATCTTCCCTGACTACAGATATTATTATGAGTTATTAATTATGATTATTTCTATTGTCCACTAGTTCGTTGTCCTATAATCATAGTTATGTTTTCAATGATAGTAATAAAAATATCTGATATTTGGGGGCTGCTTTCTGTATGCCGTGTGCTTCCCCAAGCGGTATGTATGCATGATCTAAATTATTCCTCGCAGCCACTCTGTGACATAAAGGCTCTTCCTTTATGGCATACAAAATTTGAAATTTAGAGACATAATAGGGCATAAGAAATTTGAAACTTAGAGACAGAAGTAATTTGTCTGTAAATGTTGGAGCTGGGACCTGCATCCAGGTCTGACTGTCTGTACTTTGTTACATTTAATAGTTCTTTTGATAATGCTTGTTACTTGTATAAAATATTTCATAAAAGGATGTATGGGATGACAGAGCATCACTTTCATTTGACACAATAGTAGCAGATGTGGGAGCTGGTCTGATTGGTTCAAAATATCAACATTTCTTCTCACCTCTTTTTTTTTTTTCTTTAAACTGACTTTTTTTATTCATCATGGATTTTTGTATTATTTTTTCCTTTTTTAATAGTAAAGGAAATTTTCTTTAATTACTAAATTTTTTTTTTCTGGGCCACACTCTGTGGCAGGTGGGATCTTAGTTCTCTGACCAGGGATCCAACCCAAGGCAGAACCAGTTCTGCAGTGAAAGTGCAGAATCCTAACCACTGGATTACCAGGGATGTTCCCTTCTCAGCATTTTTTTGATCTCCACTTTGTTTCTTCTTTGTTAAACTTTTATTTTGGGATAATTCCAAATGTGCAGATACATTGATACAGTACTACAGAATTCCCGGTACTTTGAGTCAACATCTTCGGTAACCAAATTCCAATTAGCAAAGCCAAGAAATGAGGGTTAAGGAATGCAAATGCTCTTAACAAAGCCGTTGTTGCTGAGTCGGTCTGTTGGTCAGGAAGCCCTGGGGGCTTATGTGGTTCCCACCCTCCCCTCTGTCCCGCCTCCCCAGGTGCGTCTCGGGTCACGCCTTCTTCTACACGGGGGAGCGATGTCAGGCCATACAGGTGCACAGCAGCGTCCTGGGCCTGCTGATTGGAGGCGTGGCCAGCATGATCTTCTTGACCTTCACCATCATCTCCATCCTTTACCAAAGGTCAAGGCAGTGATGCCCAAGGACGTCAGCCAGAAGCAGAAATGCCCCCTGCCCTTGGGCCCTCCCTTTGCTTCCGCTGCTCAGTGTAGTTTGGGGCTGTTTTCTTCAGCCTCGCTTTGCCTCCAGTCTCCTGTGTGACCCTTCTGTTTTCTATACCCCTGCCCCCACATGGTTCTGTTACCCTGCTCTGTGCTCCCAATGTACCCAGGGTGTCCTGTGACAGCACTCATATCACTTGATTGTAAATTCTTTCTTTAATAGACTCTCTTTCTCATAGACGGTAAGCTCCATGTGGGCAGACCCTCCTTTACCATGTTAGCCTGATGCCTGGGAGCCTGCCTGGCCCAGCACAGGGGATCACATAACAAAAGCCAATGAATGGATCAATATCTGAATGAATAACTAAGCTATAGAAACTCTCTGCTTTCTACTGCAGGTAAGACATGGACGATGAAATGCACACTTCTTTTTGTACCAGAATCTAATTCTCAAATACCTGTTTTTCCATCGGACACAATAGTGTTATTATTCTTTGAGGATCTTGTGTGTTAAAGAATTTTAAATAAAGGTTTCTCCTAGCAACAGCATTTGCTTTCCTCCTCCGATTTGAGGGGGAAATCTTTAATAAATTCAATAACTATTTTGTCAGTACCTTCAAAACGTCCAGAATTGTATGTGAATTTGTGTGTGTGTCCATTTGGGCGGGTGGAATAATCATTCAAAAGGTCTTCCTCAGTTCTTTTTAAGTTTTAAAGTATGTTTGATATACTATTCCTATATAAAATTATCTTATTAACAAATTGAAAGTATCAGGTAGAAGAAAGTATTTGTAGACATACTTTCTTTCCACAGTTCCTAAGGAGACCAAACTGCCCGGGGCGAGAAAGCTGCAAGAGAGATCAAATAAGGAGAGCTGAGGTTGCCATCCTCAGTCAACACAAGCCCCAGAAATAGCTGGCTCCAGAAGTTTCTTAAAAGAAAATATCAGTACTTACTGGAGCCTGAGTAGTCCAGGCTATCCCTTGTGTGTGTGTGTGTGTGTGTGTGTGTGTGTGTGTGTGCTCAGCTTCTCAGTAGTGTCCGACTCTTTGTGATCCCGTGGACTGTAGCCCACCAGGCTCCTCTGATCATGGGATTCTCCAGGCAAGAATACTGGAGTGGGTTGCCATTTCCTCCTCCAGGGGATCTTCCCGACCCAGGGATCAAACCTGAGTCTTGGGATCAAACCTGAGTCTTCTGCGTCTCCTACATTGGCAGATGGATTCTTCACTACTGCACCCTGCTGTGCCACCTGGGAAGGCATTACATTATCAGCCTTCTAAGTATATACTTCATGGCCATTCTGGAAATAAGCATAAGGGGTTACAAAGAGTCCCTTGCATGCAAAGGTGTGAGAAGAGTCTGTCGCAGGTGCAACTTCTGCTCCCAACACCGACTCTCCAGCCAAAGGTGCATTAGCATCCCCAGCAGGATTGGTTAAAACACAGATCACAGGCACTGCCTACAGAATTTCTCATTCAGTAGC
>SJYQ01001633.1:539644-556413 GCA_006410935.1 Redunca redunca | reverse complement strand
AGAAAAGAAAAAGCAAAAGAAAAAAAAATAAAACTTAAGTTACGTAAAACTTAAGTTGACTAAACGGACCTTGTCAAGCCAAGGTCAGATGTTAGAAACATTACTCAAGAATCCTTTCCAATACTAGACATGTGTTCCCTCTAGTTCTATGAAATATTCACATTGCATTGGCTGGCAAATACTATATGAAATTTAAATATAATTCCTGTCTCGCAAATTATCTAAGCTAATTTATATGAAAAATTACCCTCTTATTTAACTCAAAACCAGTTGGTATGCCAAAAACAAGATGATTAATGTAGAAGGAATTGCTAAGAGGCTTGAGACACCTGTGTTACAATTATAGAAATATGATAATGAGTCTAAAGTATACATAGAATTGCACATAGTCCAAGTGTTTTTTATTTGAATCCAAATTTTTAGAAACCAGGTCAATGATACCTAGTAGTTTTTCTGTTGAGCCAGTGAGTCTTGTTTCAGCTGAGTCTGTTTCTGTTAGTTTTTCATAAGTGAAAAATATGCCTTTACAATCCTCCTCATTCCTGTTTCTCACTCACTCTTAGATGAACTATTTGAATACTGTCAGAGCTACTAAAATTAAGAATTCAAAAACAGAAACAGAAATGCCTGTAATTCTAAACAATGAATTCATCTATAAATTTTCCCCTTCCCCGGGTTTATTGAGATATAACAAATATACAAAAACTTCACATATTTAATGTATCCATTTAGCTGAGTTGGAAATGTACATACACCTGTTACACCATCATCAACATCAAGGTAAAATATTGATTCATTACCTCCAAAAGATTAAAAATCCTAAAATGTGGTCTACCTTCTTGAGTCTTAGAATGAACAACATTGTGTGGTTAATAGGCACTGTTTTACAGTTGATCTTTAGAACTTATTCATCTTGTATAATTTATTTTAAAATACCCACAAAACAAAAACTGTCTACTGTCCCTCCATCCAAACCCTGGCAACCAACATTCTATTCTTTCTTTCTATTATCTTGATTATTTTATATACTTTGTACAGGAGAAATCATCCAGTATTGTCCTTGTATGACTGATATTTCATTTAGTATAACGTCTTCCAGGTCCATCCATGTTGTCCAAATGATGACATTTCCTTCTTTTTCAAAGCTGAATAATACTCCATTGTATGTATACACCACATTTTTTTATCCATCATCTGTCAATCGACATTTAAGTTGTTTCTCTATCTTTACTATCATGAATGATACTGCAATAAATATGAGTACAGATATCTCTTTGAAATCCCAACACCAATTTCCTTGGATAAATACCCAGGAGTGTGATGGCTAGATTATGTGGTCATTTTATTTATTTATTCATTTTGAGGAATCTCTATACTGTATTCCATAGTGTCTGTTCCATTTTACATCCCCACCTATAGTGTACCAGGTTACCAATTTCTAAATCATCCTTACCAACATTCATTATTTTTTGTTTTCTAAGCTTTTTTAAAAATAATACTTTTGAGGTATAGTTGATTTACGATGTTGTGTTAGGTTCTGGTGTACAGTAAATATATTCTTTTTCATTATCATTTATTACAGGATATTGAATATCAATCAAGACTGCCGGGAGAAATATCAATAACCTCAGATATGCAGATGACACCACCCTTATGGCAGAAAGTGAGGAGGAACTAAAAAGCCTCTTGATGAAAGTGAAAGTGAAGAGTGAAAAAGTTGGCTTAAATCTCAACATTCAGAAAACGAAGATCATGGCNATCTGGTCCCATCACTTCATGGGAAATAGATGGGGAAACAGTGGAAACAGTGTCAGACTTTATTTTGGGAGGCTCCAAAATCACTGCAGATGGTGACTGCAGCCATGAAATTAAAAGATGCTTACTCCTTGGAAGAAAAGTTACAACCAACCTAGAGAGCATATTCAAAACAGAGACATTACTTTGCCGACTAAGGTCTGTCTAGTCAAGACTATGGTTGTTCCTGTGGTCATGTATGGATGTGAGAGTTGGACTGTGAAGAAGGCTGAGCACCAAAGAATTGATGCGTTTGAACTGTGGTGTTGGAGAAGACTCTTGAGAGTCCCTTGGACTGCAAGGAGATCCAACCAGTCCATTCTGAAGGAGATGAGCCCTGGTATAACTTTGGAAGGAATGATGCTAAAGCTGAAACCAGTACTTTGGCCACCTCATGTGAAGAATTGACTCATTGGAAAAGACCCTGATGCGGGGAGGGATTGGGGGCAGGAGGAGAAGGGGACGACAGAGGATGAGATGGCTGGATGGCATCACGGACTCAATGGACGTGAGTCTGAGTGAACTCCAGGACAGGGAGGCCTGGTGTGCTGTGATTAATGGGGTAGCAAAGAGTCGGACATGACTGAGACTGAACTGAACTGAATATCATTCCATGTGCTACATAGCAGGACCTTGTTGTTTATCTGTTTTAAATATAGTAGCTTGTCTCTGCTAATCCCAAACTCCTAACTTATCCTTTCCCATCATCTTTCCCTTTTGGTAACCATAAATTTGATTTTTATGTTTGTGAGTCTGTTTCTGTTTTATGTAGCTACTATGGAAAACAATATGGAGGTTCCTTAAAAAACTAAAAACAGAGTGACCATATGAACCAGCAATCTCACTTCTGGGCATATATCTGGAGAAACTCTAATTCAAAAAGATACATGCACTCCAATGTTTGTAGTAGCGTTATTCACAGCAGTTAAGATATGGAAGCAACCTGTGTCCAGTGACAGATGAAAGGGTAAAGAAGATGTGATACACACACACATACACACACACAAAATACACACACAGTATAATACTACTCAGACATTAAAAAAGAATGAAATGATGTCATTCATAGTAACGTGGATGAACCTAGGGCATTATCACACAGAGCGAAGTAAGTCAGATAGAAAAAGACAAATACCATATAATACCACATGTGGAATCTAAAATATGATACAAATTAATTTATCTTCATTTTTCATAATAAGCGTGAAGTGATATCTCATTGTGGTTTTGATTTGTTTCTCTATGAATTTTAGTGATGTTAAGCAACAACAAATTGTAACTCCAGGAGAAACATATGAAGTACCTTCCGTGATTGCAAGACATCACAAATATACTATGATTTATTTTTAAATGTCAGTTCCCTTAACTAGTACAAGGGAAATGCCTCTTTTTCATATTGTACACAATTATGTTTCCTTGGATATGAAATGAAAATCAATGATTATACTGTCTCATTGGCACTGAGAAAAAATGTGGTGTGCCCTTGTAACTGATCCCTGAAAAGCAAGAGTCCAAATATCTGATTGAAAACAAAAAGGAAAAATAAAGATGTATTGTAACAAAGAGATTGAACTGTGGCCAGCTCTCCAATATGCAGTTAAACTATTTGAAATATATGCTGTTCAGTTCAGTTCAGTTCAGTTCAGTCCCTCAGTCATGTCTGACTCTTTGCGAGCCCATGAATCACAGCACGCCAGGCCTCCCTGTCCATCACCAACTCCTGGAGTTCACTCAAACTCACATCCATCGAGTCAGTGACGTCATCCAACCAACTCATCCTCTGTTGTCCCCTTCTCCTCCTGCCCTCAATCCCTCCCAGCATCAGGGTCTTTTCCAATGAGTCGAAACTTTGCATAACGTGGCCAAAGTACTGGAGTTTCAGCTTCAGCATCAGTCCTTCCAATGAACACCCAGGACTGATCTCCTTTAGAATGGACTGGTTGGATCTCCTTGTAGTCCAAGGGACTCTCAAGAGTTTTCTCCAACACCACAGTTCAAAAGCATCAATTCTTCGGCACTCAGCTTTCTTTATAGTCCAGCTCTCACATCCATACATGACCACTGGAAAAACCATAGCCTTGACTAGACGGACCTTTGTTGGCAAAGTAATATCTCTGCTTTTTAATATGCTATCTAGGTTGGTCATAACTTTCCTTCCAAGGAGTAAGAATCTTTTAATTTCATGGCTGCAATCACCATCTGCAGTGATTTTGGAGCCCCCAAAAATAAAGTCTGACACTGTTTCCACTGTTTCCCCAAATATTTCCCATGAAGTGATGGGACCAGATGCCATGATGTTAGTTTTCTGAATGTTGAGCTTTAAGCCAACAAATTGCTCCTGTAAACTGCAAAATACTTTGAAAACAATGATAGACTTAAGTAAGATTTACATAGGTAAAAATTCTGTTATGTTTCTTGGAGAAGCTAGATGGATATACATGAAGCAGAAAAATCTATGACAGTAATCTGATTCAGTGCTGAACTATTTATACAAACTATATCTATTTATACAAACTATCAAGATTTCTACAAGCTATAAATCTTAAGGCAACCCCATGGACTGTAGCCCACCAGGCTCCACCATCCATGGAATTTTGTAGGCAAGGGTACTGGAATGGGTTGCCATTTCCTTCTCCAGGGGAATCTTCCTGACCCAGGGATCGAACCCAGGTCTCCCACATTGCAGGTAGACACTTTACTGTCTGAGCTACCAGGAAATCCCATATAAACTATCAAGATTTATACAAACTATAAATCTTTAGGTGTTCAAAAAAGGAATAATTAACACAGCACAACACGATTTTCCAAGACTGTAGAGGCTTGAATTCTGAGCCTTAAAGGATGACTAAATTTTGGAAAGGGAAAGAGTCAAAGATGTTTTTATATATCTTCTGCACAGAAAAGAGTTTATGGGAGAATAAAGGAAGAAGGTAACTTATTTCTTCATACATACAATGCCCTGACTTTCTTATCAAAAATAATTCTTATAAAAAATTTTATAAAGTTGTGAAAATTTTAGGTGACATATATGCAAAGTAGCTGTATTATGATTGAGACATTTAAGTTTAAGAACTTAATAAGATGAGTGGCTTAGCAAGAGTTCTCCAATTAATAACCAGCTTAATATGAGCTTCCCTGTGGCTCAGATGGTAAAGAATCTGCCTGCAATGCAGGAGACCTGGGTTTGATCCCTGAATTGGGAAGATCCACTGGAGAATGGAAAGGCTACTGATTACAGTATTCTTGCCTGGAAAATCCCATAGACAGAGGAGCCTGGCACGCTACAGTCCATGGGGTTGCAAAGAGTCGGACACAAGTGAGCACCTAATATAAACTCTGCTCTGTTATGCTAAGTCACTTCAATCGTGTCCGACTCTTTGGGACACTATGGACTGTAGCCCACCAGGCTCTTCTGTCCATGGGATTCTCCAAGCAAGAATACTGGAATGGGTTGCCATGCCCTCCTCCAGGGGATTTTCCCAACCCAGGGATTGAACCCGCATCTCTTAGGTCTCCTGCGTTGGCAGGCAGGTTCATTACCAGTACTGCCACCTGGGAAGCCCAGTGTAAACTAGTTGTCACATATGAAAAAATATGTTTTATGTTAGGTAGCTGAGTTCTTTGCTACTAGAAGTGACAGAAGCTCTTTGGTTATATACTAGAGCAGTGTATGGAGTAATGTTAGTGTTGGGTGAAAGTTGGATTGATTTCTACCAGCTTTTCTTTTAATCTTGCATTCTTCAAGTTAATAGAGCACTCTTATGGATCTGCCTGATGTTTCCTGAGAGTAAGACCTATCCTTGTTGTTGTTGTTCAGTCACTCAGACCTGTCCTTAAGCTCTGGAATATAGTGGACAAAACAGTGATTCTTATGACAAACTGCCTCAGAAACTTTAAGTATTTACTTTGCTCAATTGTTTTTGTGTATCTGTGTGTGTGTAGCAGGGGGGAGATGACTACCAAGAAATATTTATTTTTTGAATGGCACTGGACCTACATTTTTAGAAGGAAGTGGTTCCGTTTCAAATTGTTCACTAAAATTTTCCTTCTACCTTTTATTCAGGTTTATTTTCATAATGTTGAAAATGTTTTCTAGATTCCTTTCAGAGACAACTAATCTAAGAAAAAAAATCATGATGTGATTGAAAATGTCTAAATATTGAAGAAAAACTCTTCTCAACTAAGTACAATAATTAAGTGACTTGCCAATTGAATTAATATATACATTTACATGGATTCTATTTGTAAAACCTGGGGCATCAAATACTGTATTTATCTTAATGAACACAGCTATAAGTTTCTAGTTGTTTGTGACACCTATATAAAATAGCTATACCCGTTTCTAAACAGGACATGACTTTAAATACAATTCCAGGATTCTAGGTCAGTAAGGGATTCATTGAGAATGTGTTTAATATGGGTTATCATATTCAATAGAATGTTACAATATTAGTTCAAATAGAAGAAGTGGAGTAGGAGTTATGAAGACTCAATCCACTGGTCTCTTTTTTACTTAAAAGAGAGAGGAATTTTCTAATAAGAATTTATTATGTTTTATTACAGTGTCAAGGGACTAATGGCAATAAAACACCATGTAAAACAATCTTAAGCAATATTTTGGTTAAGTTAATTTGGAATGTAGATGAAAAGAATGCTTTAGGTTAGAGGTCTATGAACTTTTTTCTTTACGGGGCCCAGATGGTAAATATTTTAGGCTCTGTGGACCATATGGTCTCTGCTGCAGCTACTGAATTCAGCCATTGCTAACTGTAGAGAATGCAGAGATGAATGGGTGTAGCATTGTTATAATCTTATTTACAAAAGCAAGTGGTGAAACAGATAGATTTGGCCCACAGGCCTTAGTTTACCTTAGTTCACCTGAACTGGATAAGCAGTTAAACATATATCTTATACAAAATAATGGATCCTCAGATCTGTAGTTGAAGTAGTAGCTCCTGCCAAATCCCTGAGGGCTTAGCTGGGAGGAAAGGTGTTTTCTTCAGATACTTGCACATCAAGGCTCAAGGGGATCTCTGGCACAAGCTAAGACTCTTTTTTTAGAAGAAAATGCTTGACTAAGTCTGCAGAAACCTCTTTAGAAATTTGACTCTCACAATTAAAAAACACAGAGGAAGCAAAACACAGCTGCATAGGATACGGTGCACCAGTAATCAGTGGAATTGCTTGTTATTTTCTATGAGGACAATAGATCTTAATTTAGTTCTGCTCTCTTCTCCTAACTTTATGCTACATACTCATCTTTATCCTATAATGGCATATACTGAGTACAACACTGCTGCTTTATCAAAGTTCCATGATACGTATATTATATTTTTTGAGGTTGTTACAATTTAAATGTTTCATGATGTCAGAAAAAAATCTTTAAAAACTCCCTTATCCTAGATAACTGTGTTATGAGAATCTATAGTATCTTTTTCAGTTCCTCCTAATACAGAACCACAGGCTACCAGGAGCTCAGGAAAAGCTTTCACAGTGTAAAGGGGTAGAATTTTTATTTGAACTAAAAATAAGATATTGTTGAATAGAATACATTTAACAGGATAAAGGAGAAACTTTCTCTCACCTCTTGGCAAGAGAAAACATCTTGATGCATATCCATCTGTCATCTGAAATGACTCTTATTCCATCTTAGAAATATTTTAACCAATTTCCTGTTGTTGACATAAATGTCATTTCCAATTACCTACTAAGGCAGATAATGTTATGATGAATATTTTTACACAAATCTTGAGTGCCAAAGATAATTCCTAGAAGGAGAATATGTCAGACCTTGGATCACTACAGGATATTTTTTGCTTTAATTTTGCCATTTTGATATACAATGATGGTGATTCAATGTTTTTTAAATCCATATTGAATTAAGAGTCTAAATTGTATATGCTTATTTTCCATTTGCATTCTTTTGTTTGAATATTGGTTGAATATTCCAACCAATATTTATCATTGTCCACTTGTGCCAAAAACACAGAGGGTCCTGGACTATACAAGATCGCTATTCCTCTAAAAGTCTAACTTTTGGTGTGTGAGTCTCAATTGATCAACAAATCTTTACTGAGAGTCTTTAAAGCACTGAGTACGCAGCAATGTATAAGACAGAAAGGTCTTTGTCATAAGGTGGGAAGAGAAAGATACTAAACACAGAGAGTTAATACATATTTCACATATTAATTCTACAAAGAAATTAGAGTAATATGGTAGAGGATAACCAGAGACAGTGAGGTTTGGAAGGGGGAGCTTGCTTTATTTAGAGGATTCTGATGAGACAACTTTTAAGTTGAGACTTGAATCATAAAGAGTCCTGTTAAAAAGCTAACTAGGGGATTACCCAGCTTGATGAAAAAAATTACAAAAGATTCTGAGATAGGAGTGAATTTTTTGTCCTGGTGGGTTAGAAACACAGCCTGTCAACCTAGAGTATGAAAACAAGGTAGTGAACAGAGGGAAATAAAGTCAGAGTTAGGAAGTGACCAGATCATGCTGGATCAGGTAGGCCAATGTGAGAAGCTGGATCTGTATTTTAAATATGATAGGAACCTATTGGACAATTCTGAAGAGGGAAGTGATAAGAAAGGGATTGATAAATTATTAGAAAATGGAGTAAAAAGATTTGAAGCCTTGATGAAGTAGCAGATCTGGAGGACAAAATAAATACATAAAGTTAGAGATGAGATTGCTCTCGATGCTGTTAGAGGTCTTATATTCAGTGTGCACATCTACAGATTTACATGGTGTGGTTACTTGAAGTGAAGTTGTGGTAGAATTCACTGCATTAGAGAAGGTCGGAGAAATTTGACTGGACATACTAAGTGACACTGAAGTGAGAGATGGCATCAGGCCTCAGAAGGGAGAAAGGATGAGAGGAAGGTAAAGTGATATGATAACAATAGATGATAATAAAAATGATAACCAATAGAATGTGCCATAGGTAATTAGCAGAAGAATTCATTAAATTATGGTAAAGATAGATCAGTGATCAACTGGAATATAAATTGTGAGCTGGGAGAATATCACCTTACCTGGCATTTCTATACTACGTGGCTGTTAGTGGAGCAAGGAGCTTCAGCTTAATATGGCTGAAGGGGTCATGTATTTTGGGAACCAGCACATTTTATTTATAGCAAGAAGCAGTGGTGAGTACTGTGATGAGACTGAAAAATGAAGGGAACACAGTTCCCTAGAAACAGAGGTGCCTGAGGCAATTTGAGAGAGGTTGGGAAGAATGAGAAGTGTAGGAGGAGGCTCAATATGTATAAAAGAATGAGTCTGTAAGAATGGAATATCGTCTCTGATCAGAGTTCCAAACAGAAGTTATTATTAAAACCTTTACATAAAGCATAAAAGTGAAATTATCTCAGGGCTCTCATCTCATGGTGAAAACAGCCACAGTTCTTAGTCCCAAAAGGATTCAGGCTAACCACTGAAGCATGTTCCAGACAGGCTAGGCGCTAGAATTATAAAACAAATTAAGAATTGAACTTTTTCCTCAAGAGGCTTACTGTCTAGTAGAAAGAGGCTGAATACATTTTCTAAAGGTGCATGTAAAGTAAGTACAACAAAGTGTGTATACATTGCCCTAAAATCAAAAGTTCTTATGTTTAATATTTCAGGAACTTCATACTACAATAATTGTTGCTAAGTAGTGCAGAGTTTTTAGGCAGAATTTCACACTGGGTATGGCATATAGAGGCCAATGAAGTATGTATTTATGAAAGGCCTTAAGCAAGGGACCTTTGTATAGTGAGAATCTTCTAAGACAAATCTCAGGTATAACCGGATCAGGATCCAGGTCTTTCTGTCCAGTCCTGCTCTTTACAATGCAAATGTCCCATTATATTATTTAAGGATGGTTTGGTCCCAATTCAGAGCAAACTGAGTAAGCCTGTTTGCTTAAAATGTATACTGGACGTGTCAGAAGCAGTCAGATTCTGTCATGCAGTTATTTTATGACAGATCTAGGCCAAAGACATGAAGCTTGGCAAGTGCCTTATAAATTATAGCTGTGCTGAAGCCTACAGCAGTGAGTCTTAACTTTATCCCACCTTCTAACTATTCTTGCAAAAATAAATATGATAGAATTACCTAATACAGGAAAGGAGGAAACAATCCCTTCAGAAAACTACATGCCAAGCATTCAATAAGAGTCCTAGATTTTACTTTATTAATCTGTTTTATTTTTTTTCCAACAAATCTAAAACTGTCACTATTAATAGAAAACCATGTAATATTATGTAATGCTTTTTTTAAAAGTCTAACCGGCCCTAATTCTAAAGTCCTGGCACAGGTGACAAAAATCTCACCCTAAAGAGATGTGACTAATGTCACTCTTTGCTTCATTTTGGGTATTAATTTGGTAATCTTCGGATTTTAAGTGGAAATGTTCTGCATTATTTGTATCCTACTTTCTAAGAGGGCAGGAAGGAAAAGGCTGTCATTACTTAGAAGCAATGTATCTTGTCACTCACTAATTTAGAATAAGTGTTCAATATTATTAAGAGACACTTAGATGTTTGATTATAATGGCAATAAAGGTTCCAGTATAAATTTAATATCTAAGATAGAAAAAAAATCTACAATAAATCAATGAAAGAGTTTTCCAGCTCTGATAGTCTGATACCTGAGCCTGTGTGTTTCAACAGTAGATTAAACAGCAGGAGATCCTGATTTAATTCCTGGGTCAGTAAGATTCCCTGGAGAAGGGATAGGCTACCCACTACATGTTCTTGGGCTTCCCTGGTGTCTCAGACAGTAAAGAATCCACGTGCAATGTGAGAGACCTGGACTCGATCCCCTGGAGAAGGGCATGGCAACCCACTCCAGTATTCTTGCCCAGGGAATCCCCATGGACAGAGGAGTCTGGCGGGCTACAGTCCATGGGGTTGCAAAGAGTCAGACATGACTGAGCGACTAAGTATAGGAGTCGGTGCAAATTCTTATAGTGTTATCTAGTTCTTTATCATTTGTCTGTGAAATATATAAAAATTTAAAAGCACAAAAAATCCCAAAGAATTTTTAAAATTACCAAAATTTTCTTCACTTTTGGGTAACTAGTTATCATGGACTTAATGCTTAGATGGTAAAGAATGCTTGCAATGCAGGAGACTGGGTTCAATCCCTGCGTCAAGGTATTCCCTGGAGAAGGGAATGACACCCGACTCCAGTATTTTGCCTGGATAGAGGAGACTGGTGGGCCACAGTCCTTGGGGTTGCAAAGAGTCAGAGATGACTGAGCAACTAACCACCACCATCAGTAGTTTCTATGAGCAAACTCGAAGCTTCTGTAATTATTCAATTCCAAAATTCCTTAGTAAAAATGCATGTTTCAGTCAATGTAAACAATCTTAAAAATATGGTGCTTAAGGTAGAGCCATTTAATATGCAACTGTATGTAGAAACAGGAAATAATGAAAATCATTTTGTCCAGTCCTTTGAGCCCAGTATTCAGATATAACAGTTTTCTCATAATAGTGTTGAGTGCATATTATGTCTTGATTCTGAAATATTTTTTTGCCAAAACAATAGCATGAACTGACGTCTAATTTACCTCAAAATGAAAAACCTTCCCAGGAGAAATATAGAACTTTACATTTTGGTGAAGATAGATAAATATATAGATAGATTAAAAATGATATGGGGAGATTTTTTTAAATAATGAAACTAGGATCTTGCTGTTTTCATCATGGTGGGAAAACTGTGCCCTTACAGCTGTGTTGAAGTCTATTGCAATGATTGAATTGAATGCCTTTCCATTCAACCTCATCTTCCCAATATTCTTGCAAAAATAAAAATGATACAGTTATCCAGTGCACAAATGCAAAAATCAATTCCTCCAAGGAACGAAGTGCCAAGTATCCAATAATAGGAGCTAGGAACTGGACAAAATATTGAAAAAACTGTTTTTCAGACACTGGACAAAATGAAATTCAGAATTTTAGTCCTTGAGATAAGAAAAACCAAATGAGATGATTGTGGTGGTCTCCTCTTCTTTCTGCATACAGCCACATTCCAGACCATAGTGATGGCAAAGGGGATCCAAGCAGAACATAACTGTATCTCTGAATTTAGGAGACAGAAAATCTATGAATAGTTTGGGAAGGCTGAGGAAACTATTACACTGGAAATAATGGAGAAGAAAGAATAGAGCTTCAGAAATTTGAATAATGTTTGCCTTGAGTCTTTGCTGTTGTTTTGAAGATAAAAAGAACAGATATTTTATCCTTCTGTAGGGGAAGACTCAGTATTATATAGATGTTAGTAGGACCTAAATTAGTCTACAGATTCTTTGTACCTAACAGAATCCTGGCGTGCTGTGATTCATGGGGTCGCAAAGAGTCAGACACGACTGAGTGACTGAACTGAACTGAATGGAATCCCAAGAACTTTTTAAGGCTGGAAGAACTGTTCGTCTGTCAGCATTCACATATATATTCACAACAGATGTCCACATAAAGAAAAACATGTAATAAAGGTGATATTTCATGTCAGTGGCTTCACAGAATTAGTAAATATGACAGCTCAAAAAGAGAAACAAAAATCTATCTCTGTACCAAAAAAGAACATTCAGATTTATCCAAGTGGGAAATCTGATACCTGTAGATTTTATTAGCTTTATTCAGAAAGCCAACAAAAAACACTTTCACTGCTAGAATTTTACCTCACATGACCTGGAGAGACATTAATATAAGCAGTCATTTTGCTTCAAAGAAGCAAGATTGTGAGCCCCTTCTTCTGTGAGAGCTGCCAGCTTGTCCCCACTCTCCTCTATGCTGCTTGGAACTCTCTCTCCTGTTCCAGGTGCCTTGAGTCTTTGGATGAACACAGCTTTGTATGCTCAGGGTTCAGACTATTAATGCTCAGCAAAGAAATAACATGGAGCTGCAAACTGAACAATTTCTGAAGCTCTCTCAGGACAGAGAGATATTCAAATTCCAAACAAGCAGAATAGAGGAATTTATGAGTAACCAAGGATTCATTAGAGACTCAGGAAGGCTATGCTTTTGTAAATGGGATAAGGTAGTTTTAGGAGTTATAGCTATTCTATATGCATTCTGACTGTGATAGTGTTAGACGCTCAGTTGTGTCTGACTCTTTGCAACCCCATGGACTACTAGTAGCCCTCCAGGCTCTTCTGTCCTTCGAATTCTCCAGGCAATAATACTGGAGTGGGTTGCCCTTCCCTTCTCCAGATATCTTCCCAAGACAGGGATCAAATCTGGGTCTCTGCAATTGCAGGCAGATTCTTCACCATCTGAGCCACCAGGAAAGCCATATGCATTCTAACAAAGGTTAAAAATTTCAAAATACACAAGTTGATCCAATAGTAACTTAAAGTATTGTAAAACAAAACTAAACAAAATGTGCAAAACCTTTAAAGAAAAACAACCATTTCCAGACATTAGACAATTTAATATTTATAATATCCAGGATCCAGTAGAAACACATTAGACAAGTCAGAAAGCAGGAAAATGTCATCAATAACCAGGAGAACAATCAAGACTCAGAAGGTACAACTTTGGTAGAATTAACTGAACAGGACTTTAAAAACACTATTATATTACAGTTGGGACTTAAAGAAAATAAGAATATAATGAGAAGCAAAATGTGTTTATAAAATCAAATGGAATTTTTAGAGATGAAAAATATCTGAAAAAATTCCTGGATAGGTTTAATATCAGATTAGATACTTTCAGGAAAAAAAAAATTAGAGGGTATCCAAAGTTAAACAGAAAGAAAAGAAAGGTTGAAAAAATAAAAAGAGCCTAAGTGGCACACAGAGTAATCTCCAGCAGTCTAAAATCCATATTTAACAGTGGGAATGAAAGGAAGCAACACTACGAACAAAGCTAGTGGAGGTGATGGAATTCCAATTGAGCTATTTCAAATCCTAAAAGATGATGCTGTGAAAGTGCTGCACTCAATATGCCAGCACATTTGGAAAGCTCAGCAGTGGCCACAGGACTGGAAAAGGTCAGTTTTCATTCCAATCCCAAAGAAAGGCAATGCCAAAGAATGCTCAAACTACTGCACAATTGCACTCATCTCACATGCTAGTAAAGTAATGCTCAAAATTCTCCAAGCCAGGCCTCAGTGACGCATGAACTGTGAACTTCCAGATGTTCAGGCTGGCTTTAGAAAAGGCAGAGGAACCAGAGATCAAATTGCCAACATCCTCTGGATCATGGAAAAAGCAAGAGGGTTCCAGAAAAATATCTATTTCTGCTTTATTGACTATGCCAAAGCTTTTGACTATGTGGATCACAATAAACTGTGGAAAATTCTGAAAGAGATAGGAATACCAGACCATATGACCTGCCTCTTGAGAAATCTGTATGCAGGTCAGGAAGCAGCAGTTAGAACTGGACTTGGAACAACAGACTGGTTCCAAATAGGAAAAGGAGTACCTCAAGGCTGTATATTGTCACCCTGCTTATTTAACTTCTATGCAGAGTACATCATGAGAAACGCTGGACTGGAAGAAGCACAAGCTGGAATCAAGATTGCCGGGAGAAATATCAATCACCTCAGATATGCAGATGACACCACCCTTATGGCAGAAAGGGAGGAAGAACTAAAGAACCTCTTGATGAAAGTGAAAGAGAGTGAAAAAGTTGGCTTAAAGCTCAACATTCAGAAAACTAAGATCATGGCATCTGGCCCCATCACTTCATGACAAACAGATGGGGAAACAGTGGAAACAGTGACAGACTTTATTTTGGGGGCTCCAAACTCACTACAGATGGTGATTGCAGCCATGAAATAAAAAGATGCTTACTCCTTGGAAGGAAGGTTATGCCCAACAAAGACAGCATATTACAAAGCAGAGACATTACTTTGCCAACAAAGGTATATCTAGTCAAGGCTTTGGTTTTCCAGTAGTCATGTATGGATGTGAGAGTTGGACTATAAAGAAAGCTGAGCGTGAAGAATTGATGCTTTTGAACTGTGGTGTTGGAGAAGACTCTTAAGAGTCCCTTGGACTGCAAGGACATCCAACCAGCCCATCCTAAACGATATCAGTCCTGGGTGTTCATTGGATGGACTGATGTTGAAACTGAAACTCCAATATTTTGGCCACTTGATGAGAAGTGCTGACTCTCTTGAAAAGACCCTGATGCTGGGAAACATTGAAGGCAGCAGAAGGGGACAACAGAGGATGAGATGATGGGATGGCATCACTGACTCAATGGACATGAGTTTGGGTAAACTCCAGGAGTTGATGATGGGCAGGAAAGCCTGGTGTGCTGCATTCCATGGGGTCACAAAGAGTCGGGCACGACTGAGCAACTGAACTGAACTGAAATGAACAGTTGGAATCACAGAAAGAGAGGAGGGAGAGACAATGGTGAAAATATTTGAAGAAATAATAAAAAGTTTACATTCAGTTGATATTTCTGTCAACTTCTTTTCAGAATTAATGAACACCCAAGAAAATGGAATAGATTTATAATGTTGGAAAAATTAAATATCCAGCAAAAAATTTTTTTCAGAAATAAAGGTGCTATAGAGACATTTTCAGAAAAAACTAAAGAGAGGATTAATCACTAGCAGCCTTGCACTAGTTAGTGTTAGTTGCTCAGTCATCTCTTTACCACTCCATGGACTTGTAGCCCACCAGGCTCCTTTGTTCATGGAATTCTCCAGAAGACCCAGGTTCAATTCCTGGGTCGGGAAGATCTCCTGGGAAAGGAAATGATAACCCACTCCAGTATTCTTGCCTGGAAAATTCCATGGACGGAGGAACCTGGTAGGTTACAGTCCATGGGGTCCCAAAGAGTCGGACATGACTGAGCGACTTCACTTTCACTTTCATCCATAGTTTGAGGTGTTTCAAAAGTGACTTCTTCCATGGAGCCTTTCTCAAATCTCCTTGACAAAAAGAATAGCCTCTTTCTTTGAACTTCAGAATACATTGCAAAAAAACTCTTATACACATCATCTGTGTTTATATTACTTTTGTAATCAGTTTGTGTTCATTGGTCGGGCACAAGCACAAAATGCATCTTGCTGTGATATCATCTTTCACATCCAAGATAAAAAGTGAATTAACATTGACTGAACACCTAATATGTATCTTTATGGAACTAATCATTTGAAAAATACTTATCTCTACTACAACCCAAAGAAATGGGAATTAATGTTCCTGTTTTACACATGATGAAATAAAACCTGTGTATCCTGTTCAAGGAGCAGCCCCGGGGGCTCAGCAGTAAAGAGTCCACATGCAATACATAGCAGGTTCGATCACTGGGTCAGGAAGATACCCTGGAGGAGGTATTATACTCACTTTTGTATTCCTTCATGGAGAATCCTTGGACAAGGAGCCTGGTGGGCTGCCGTCCATGGGGTCACAAAGAGTCGGACAGAGCTGAAGTGACTTAGCATGCACGCTCGCTGGCTTCTTCGTCAAGATCACATAAATACTAAGGCAATGCCATAAGGGTCCCTTGTGATTCTGTGACTATAAAGCATACATTTCACTAAATATTCTATATAATTAATTTGCAAAGTAAATATAAACTGAAGAGTTTTGGTTCGGATAAGCTATTGATGTATTAACTATTTCAAAGATATGAAGAAAGGAAGGAAGGGGAAGGGGAATACGAAGGAAAAAGGGAAGGGAGAGAGTAAAAAGGAAGTAAGAAAAGAAGGGAGGGAGGAAAATAGCAGAAGTGGAGATGCTAATGAGTATTTGAAGCAGAAATTCCAAGCATTTTCTGTTTAGAACATTTCCTATAAAATACCCAAGGGAGTACAAAAGGATAAATCAAAGTAACTTACACCTCAAGACAGCCATCAAGCAACAACAAAAAAGCCACGGTGCTACTAAAACTGACTATTATAAAGACAGAAAATCTCTATTGATTTAGACTTCTTAGAGTTAGAGGAAGTACCATGAATAAACAATACACTGAATTACTGTTGGTAACTCTAAAAGTCACTTATGAATGCCTGAACAA
>SJYQ01001633.1:512969-539477 GCA_006410935.1 Redunca redunca | reverse complement strand
TATGAAGCCTCAAAGAATATTGTCATTTCTTGCTCAATGACAGTAATTTTTTAGATAAATAAGGCAATGGTCTCCACCTGTTTTTTTAAACATATGGTTTGAAGGAAGTGTTGCATAAGTTAAAATATTTATCAGTATTATTTGTGTATATAATCTATGTCTGTTTATGTGTGCATATATACATATATACACAAATGTAGAATAAATCTATTTACAAATATCTCTGAATCTTGTTACAGAACAATATAAAAATGCTAGAGATTATACCTACATTGATGGATATATTCAGTTCAGTTCAGTTCAGTCACTCAGTCGTGTCCGATCTTTGCGACCCCATGAATCACAGCACGCCAGGCCTCCCTGTCCATCACCATCTCCCGGAATTGACACAGACTCACGTCCATCGTGTCCATGATGCCATCCAGCCATCTCATCCTGGGTCGTCTCCTTCTCCTCCTGCCCCCAATCCCTCCCAGCATCAGAGTCTTTTCCAATGAATCAACTCTTCGCATGAGGTGGCCAAAGTACTGGAGTTTCAGCTTTAGCATCATTCCTTCCAAAGAAATCCCAGGATTGATCTTCTTCAGAATGGACTGGTTGGATATCCTTGCAGTCCAAGGGACTCTCAAGAGTCTTCTCCAACACCACAGTTCAAACACATCAATTCTTCGGCGCTCAGACCTCTTCACAGTCCAACTCTCACACCCATACATGACCACAGGAAAAACAATAGCCTTGACTAGACGGACATTAGTCAGCAACATAATGTCTCTGCTTTTGAAAATACTATCTAGGTTGGTCATAACTTTTCTTCCAAGGACTAAGCGTCTTTTAATTTCATGGCTTGCAGTCACCATCTGCAGTGATTTTGGAGCCCAAAAAAATAAAGTCTGACACTGTTTCTAACATTTCCCCATCTATTTCCCATGAAGTGATGGGACCAGATGCCATGATCTTTGTTTTCTGAATGTTGAGCTTTAAGCCAACTTTTTCACTCTCCTCTTTCACCTTCATCAAGNNGAGATCTCTAGTCTTTCCCATTCTGTTGTTTTCCTCTATTTCTTTTCATTGATTACTGAGGAAGGCTTTCTTATCTCTTCTTGCTATTCTTTGGAACTCTGCATTCAGATGCTTATATCTTTCCTTTTCTCCTTCGCTTTTCACCACTCTTCTTTTCACATCTATTTGCAAGGCCTCCCCAGACAGCCATTTTGCTTTTTTGCATTTCTTTCCATGGGGATGGTCTTGATCCCTGTCTCCTGTACAATGTCACGAACCTCATTCCATAGTTCATGAGGCACTCTATCTATCAGATCTAGACCCTTAAATCTATTTCTCACTTCCACTGTATAATCATAAGTGATTTGATGTAGGTCATACCTGAATGGTCTAGCGGTTTTCACGACTTTCTTCAATTTAAGTCTGAATTTGGCAATAAGGAGTTCATGATCTGAGCCACAGTCAGCTCCCAGTCTTGTTTTTGCTGACTGTATAGAGCTCCTCCATCTTTGGCTGCAAAGAATATAATCAATCTGACTTCGGTGTTGACCATCTGGTGATGTCCATGTGTAGAGTCTTCTCTTGTGTTGTTGGAAGAGAGTGTTTGCTAGGACCAGTGCGTTTTCTATTAGTCTTTGCCCTGCTTCATTTCACATTCCAAAGCCAAATTTGCCTGTTACTCCAGGTGTTTCTTGATTTCCTACTTTTGCATTCCAGTCCCCTATGATGAAAAGGACATCTTTTTTGGGTGTTAGTTCTAAAAGATCTTGTAGGTCTTCATAAAACCGTTCAACTTCAGTTTCCTCAGCATTACTGGTTGGGGCATAGACTTGAATAACTGTGATATTGAATGGTTTGCCTTGGAGACGAACAGAGATCATTCTGTCATTTTTGAGATTGCATCCAAGTACTGCATTTAGGACTCTTCTGTTGACCATGATGGCTACTCCATTTCTTCTGAGGGATTCCTGCCTGCAGCAGTAGATGTAATGGTCATCTGAGTTAAATTCACCCATTCCAGTCCATTTTAGTTCCCTGATTCCCAGAATGTCGACGTTCACCCTTGCCATCTCTTGTTTGACCACTTCCAATTTGCGTTGATTCATGGACCTGACATTCCAGGTTCCTATGCAATATTGCTCTTTACAGCATCGGACCTTGCTTCTATCACCAGTCACATCCACAACTGGGTATTGTTTTTGCTTTGGCTCCATCCCTTCATTCTTTCTGGAGTTATTTCTCCACTGACCTCCAGTAGCATATTGGGCACCTAATGACCTGGGGAGTTCCTCTTTTCGTATCCTATCATTTTGCCTTTTCCTACTGTTCATGGGGTTCTCAAGGCAAGAATACTGAAGTGGCTTGCCATTCCCTTCTCCAGTGGACCACATTCTGTCAGGCCTCGCCACCATGATCCGCCTGTGTTGGGTTGCCCCGCAGGCATGGCTTGGTTTCATTGTGTTAGACAAGGCTGTGGTCCTAGTGTGATTAGATTGACTAGTTTTCTGATGGATATATATCATTGCCAATAAAAATCGTTATATAATTTGCTAGCATATTTCAAAAAGTATAACAGGCAGGTGTTACTAACCTCCATTTTGCTCACATTAAGTCACAGCCATTCTTTGTGATGCTTTGAAAGTGATGTATTAAGTGCTGAAACATATGAAGCTTAGAAAAGTACACATGTAAATTTCTCCTTGAAAGACATTAACAGAGTTTTTCCAGTATACAATTTTAGGATGTTGAACCATTTTTCAAATGTATTCACTAAGACTTTCTAATCAACATACATTCCAAAGTGGTTCATAATAATTAAAATTTAAAATAATGATGGTCTTCAATAATAGGAAGCAATTATTGCAGTGATAATCTGTGGAAGTTAACATCAAGAAGCTTGACAGCAAAGGCAAAATTATATGGACTGAATAATGGTAGTAATCAAATGAACAATTTCTCTAGTAAAAATGGTCATTTCATGGCAGCCTAGTTAATTAATATTGTCAGTTGCAAATCAGTTCAAAAATAAACAAGTATATTAGCTAAAATAAATAAGCAGAACACTTTTCAAAACAATTGAGAAAAATATTCCTGAGTAACACAAAAGACTCAGTTGAAAGAGTTTTGTGGAAATATATCTTAATCAAGTAAGTAGACAAGAGATTTAGATGCAGTGGAGAATTATGAATCATAGCATTAACTGCTGTAGTTTGCATCATGGCAGAAATGTAACCTAATGTTTAAACTCCAGATCAGTGACTTTGCTTACCACTACATTCACGGATTTTGCACTTGCCCATTGTAGGTGTTAAATTATTTGTTGGTTAAGTGAACCAGAAGATGAAAAATCTCTTCTGAAAATATCGTTTGCAATAGGAAGAACCCCATTTATTCCTTTTCTGTTGATGATATGCATTCACTCTTAGTCTTTTCTCTAACCTCTCACTACTGAGGCCATGTGTTACAAGAACATTTTCCAATATAAAAGGGCAAAAATATCACTAAATTGCTAATGAGGTACTAGCAAATTACTTTTTTTTTTCTTTTTGCTTCATTTCATTGAACAACATGTAGCCCAGAAGGAACTGGAAAGTTAACATATGGGTTAAAATGTTGCTTTTGATGTTTCACTGTGGCACTGCACAGTAAAGTTTTATAGGTTCCAAGAAAACAAATGAAAACAGTAATTCAGACTCTGGTCTAACTATCTCTACAACCTTAATTTTTGTTCTCATTTATGGCATAGCCATCTTGGGAATTCTTATTACAAAATGTAATTGCTGAAGCAACAGAGCAATTCAAAAGCAAAGCCGTTCAGCCCAACAAAAATGTTTGTGTTGCAGAGGGCAGAAGGGCAGGAATCTCTCCAAGTTCATTCATACAGGCCCTTAAGAACTGAAAAACCCTGTCTGGTATCATGAATCCCTTGCCACAAGAGCCCACGTAGGTCTTATATTAAAACGGGTTGATTCCCTGAACTGTTCAAAACTGTCTCTAGCCTCAGCCCTAGTAGGTATGCTCAAGATTTCTTGAAAAATGAGATCTCAAACCTCCCAGCTCCTTGAATATGATCAACAGGAAAGAAATGAATACTGTCAATGATAATGAGATTAAACTTTTTTTCTATCAAGAGTATAAAAAAGTTCTTAGAAGCATTCTGGCCTACAAAGAAAGAAATAATTAACAGGCTCATATTAAGTAGGCAGGGACTTCTCTGGTAGTAGTGGTTAAGAATTCGTCTTACAATGCAGGGGGCCCGGGTTTGATACTTGGTCAGGGAGATAAGATCCCACAGGCTGTGGAGCAGCTAAGCTCATGAGACACAGCTGGAGTCTAATGTATAGTGACAAGAATCCTGCATGATGCAACAAAGATCCCGTGTGCTGCAACTGAGACCCAATGCTGGGAAATAAATAAACACATTTCTTTAATCAGAAGAAAAAAAGATAAGTGAGTTAAGAGATTCATCACTGAGGATGATGTGTTAAGGTACAAGTCAAGAAAAGTGATGACTGCTGATGAAGGAGGAGAGGCTGGAGTAAAATAAAAATGCAAAGGGAGCTTTTTGATTCTGAATCTTGTAACTAGCTAGCTCTAAATCATATGTGTAAAAACAACCTGGGATAGCCCAGGATAAATGTAGTGGTCTATGGAACTTGGTCCTGGAACTTCAAAAGTCTTCAGTATTTTTTAATAATTCAGTTACATGTGAAGGGCAACAAATGGTACTCTGTCAGGAGTGAATAAAGAAATTAGTGTTAAATGTATTATCCAGGACACATATAAAACTTCCTGTGGTTTCTCTTTTTTAAAATCAATATTCCAGGTCATGTGAAATAAAATTACTGGGATAGAATCCAGTTGGCATTCTGGTTTCCTATTCCTGTATTGGAAATGTCAAGGCTGAGCTATGTGTTGAGTCTTGTCTGCTTCTCCCTATGATTAAGAGAATAGTATAAAGAACAACAAGATTGCAGAGAGAAATATCAGTAACCTCAGATATGCGGACAACACCACCCTGATGGCAGAAAGGGAAGAGGAACTAAAAAGCCTCTTGATGAAACTGAGAGAGGAGAGTGAAAAAGTTGGCTTAAAGCTCAACATTCAGAAAACTAAGATCATGGCATCCAGTCCCATCACTTCATGGGAAATAGATGGGGAAACAGTGGAAACAGTGGCTGAATTTATTTTTCTGGGTTCCAAAATCACTGCTCTTGGTGATTGCAGCCATGAAATTAAAAGACACTTACTCCTTAGAAGGAAAATTATGACCAACCTAGACAGCATATTAAAAAGCAGAGACATTACTTTGCCAACAAAGATCCATCTAGTCAAGGCTATGGTTTTTCCAGTGGTCATGTATGTATGTGAGAGTTGAACTGTAAAGAAAGCTGAGTGCTGAAGAATTGATGATTTTGAACTGTGGTGTTGGAGAAGACTCTTGAGAGTCCCTTGGACTGCAAGGGGATTCAATCAGTCCATCCTAAAGGACATCAGTCCTGGGTGTTCATTGGAAGGACTGATGTTGAAGCTAAACTCCAATACTTTGGCCACCTCATGCAAGGAGTTGACTCATTGGAAAAGACCCTGATGCTGAGAAAGATTGAGGGCAGGAGGAAAAGGGGGTGACAGAGGATGAGATGGTTGGATGGCATCACTGACTCAATGGACATGAGTTTGGGTAAACTCTGGGAGTTGGTGATGGACAGGGAGTCCTGGCGTGTTATGGTTCATGGGGTCGCAGAGTCAGACACGACTCAGTGACTGAACTGAACTGAACTAAATTGATAAAGAACAGCTTTCTTCAAATTAATGAAAAGTAAAGTTGAGTAAAGAAAGCAACCCAGTAGGGAACAGTCCAGGTTCCCAGATCTAGCTGCTTCTTCTGCTGCTGCTGCCAAGTCACTTTAGTCGTGTCTGACTCTGTGTGACCCCACAGACGGCAGCTCACCAGGCTCCTCTGTCCCTGGGATTCTCCAGGCAAGAATACTGGAATGGGTTGCCATTTCCTTCTCCAATGCATGCATGCATGCTAAGTCGCTTCAGTTGTGTCCAACTCTGTGGAACCCTCTGGACTGTAGCCCACCAGGCTCCTCTGACCACGGGATTCTCTAGGTGAGAGTACTGGAGTGAGTTGCCATTTCTTTCTCCCTAGATCTAGCTAGAGAACAGTAAACAGTCAACATCTCAAGTTACAAGAAACACAGCTTGTCACCAAAGGTTACAAGGATGATTCAGAATCTTTGGGAGATGTCAGTCTTTGCATAAAGAAAATGTTGCTCCATCTTTTGAGTTATTTAATACATACAGTCTCAGCTTTGAGATATAGTTAGAGCAGTCACACAATCTTGGACTTTCTGAGTCAGTGCCAAATTAAAATTTTCTGTTTTTGATGTGTGTGCCCTAGATTTGGAGTCAGTAAATAATGTTCCCTTGAACCTGATATCACTGGACATTAAAAAAAATCCCTACCTTAACTCAGGGCAGGGCAGGGAAGGGAAAAAGGGATTTTCTTAGAGTTTCTAAGTCCCACACCAATTTTTAGCTCTTTAAAAAAAGGGGGGGGTGCAAACTTTGAAATATCAAAGAGATCAGAATAATGATCGGCAGAAGATATGGATCATTTTTAGATAAAAGATTTTTGAATACCTTTATCTTATTTATTATCATTGGAGCAGTTAGAAAAGACCTTAAAATAATCATAGGGATTGAGGGCCGACATAATAAAGGCTCACCTGCTCTTCTCTTCATTTGTTTGCCTTACTGTGTGCATGTACGGGTGTATACATGTGTTTTTCTCAGCATTTCCTCCACTATATCATGAGCTTTCTTGGGGTAGGGGTATATTTTTAATATCTTTATGTTCTTGAGCCTGACTTAGAATAGGTACTTAGTAAATACATGTTGGTTGCATGGATGCATGTATATTTGAATGAATGAATGCTATTCTCATGGCAGAAAAAGTAAATAAAACAACAGTCACATTAGTTTTAGCTAACATGCGTAAAATCATGGCTTTTCAGGTGGAATGTAATTCAATTCTCTAGTTCCCATGTAGGAAGCAGTAGGGGTATAGACTTGGAATCGTTGCCTAGCAACAGCTTACCACTAATAAAAAAGGGTCTCAGAGACAGACCCAAAGAAAGGATCCTGAACCACTGTAGCATGGAATTTATTTTCTAGCTCAGGTACAGTTAATTCTTGATTATTTAATTCAATTTCATGATATGGACTATGATTAGTATAGACTATAGGCCTTGCCTCCTAGGAGCATAGAGCAAGCAATATTCCCTATTTGCCTTATTCAATCAAGTCCTTGCATCCCTCTCTGTTATACTCAGTGCTGAAGATGTAAAGCTGAGTCAGTCTTCTAAAGGAATAGCTGACAATAAACGCATGTGGAAAATATGGAGGCAAAAAAACTGCTTGTCTGAAAGCAGGTCAAGTTATGTGGCAAAGCCACATGGAGCAAAAATGGCCACTCTTGATGATTTTGGCAATTAATTTCACCCAATGGACCTAACTGTGTCTCTCACTTCTCAGCTTAAAACCTAGAAGCTTTCATTGCTCATACCAGCTCAAAACCTTCAGACTGAATATATTTGACAGATATGTTTTCTTAGGTCTATTCACTATGAGCCTTCATAATATTTTAAAACTATGATTTATCAGCAATTACAATTTGGGATACTTCACAAAAGTGCAATTTACACTTCTTAAAAAATTGAAAGTTTTGACAACACTGGGTGATTATAGTTGGAGTTTTGTAGTAGCCACTTTAGACAGTAAAGTATTCCCCCATGGACTGTACCCCAAGAGGCTTCACTTCCAATGAATTCTCCAGGCAAGAATACTGGAGTGGGTAGCCATGGCCTCCTCCAGGGGAGCTTCCCAACCCAGGGATCAAACCTGGATCCCCTGCATTGCAGGCACATTCTTTACCATCTGAGCCACCAGGGAAGCCCCCAGATATTCTCCAGTCTACCATAGTCTTCATCACTCCTAAATGATCAAATGACTGTTGGGTCAGGTTTTCCTTCAGGTATACACAGGTCAGACTGAGGCAGTGGTGTGCTGGAGCTGGCCGATTCTGCTCAAAAGAAAAAGTATGCACAGCTCTTCTGAATCTCAAGTTCAATAGCACTTCTCTGGTTACTCGAACAGTTCTTTACGCACCTTTGGAGACTAGTTGTTAAGCATTCATCAGTGCCCCAAACGACCAAGGTGAAATGAAGAGCAGCTGCAACTCACAAAGCCACTTCAGTTAACATATATCACCTGCTTTATAGGGAAAAATAAAATCAAAATCCACAATAAAAATATACTGACCTACCATGATCTACCTCTATATTTATTTTTTTAATTTATTTTAAATTGGAGGATAATTGCTTTACAATGTTGCTGGAAGCCAGCGTGAGGAACTCTGCCCATGGCAAAGGTCATGAGGAAGGAGGCTCGGCATACGCAAAGGCAGGATCAAGCCTCAGGAAACCCCCTGTTCCCAAGCATCTACCCCCAAAACTAGGGTGCCTACTTTACTGTTTTATGCTCTCACCTACACTTCTGACTTTACCGGGGGCTCTCCCCCATCACCATTTCTCTCGGAGAAGGAGTAAACGTGCAGCTCCAAGTCAATAAAAATTCCTGGGTGTGACAAGAGTGTTTCAACTTACGAACTCCTCTGAAGGTTATCTAGCCTGCCTGTACGGGTTTGTCTGGCCACATGTGATTATTTACAGCCTCCCAACCGTGAGAGGCCCGAGATGTTTTAGACTTACTAAAGGCAGATTCTTTGGGGAAGTTAGAAAGTATTGGCATAGTGGGTTGGTTAGGAATTGTATTGGTGAAGGGTTTTTCATTTGTTGTGCTAATAATTGCTGCTAATTCCCTGCCCTGGGTGTGACAAGGGTGTCTCAGGTCAAACCTCTCTGCTGGCAGACTAGCTTGTGTGACAGGATTATCCATACTCCTGCCACTCACATGATTGTTTACTATCTCTCAACCATAAACAGCACAGAGAGTTTGGTGTATTTTGAAAATCTTAATTAGCATAGGCCTTTTTCTCATTGTTGAGTCAATGATTGCCACCAGGCCTCCATATCCTTAGGCACCTGGGAATATATTAATCAATGTATTTGGGATATAGAAAAGGAAATATAGTAGTTTTTGATGTTAGCAATACTAGACTTTTTGAGTTAATGAATTTTCTCTTTTGTAATAGATCACTGTACTTTGTTATAAATCACTGTGTCCTTGCTATGCAAAAATGTAACTTTATCACTATCAAGACTAAATAGATCTTAAGGGGAACATTGGTGAAAGGATTTCCATTTGTTGGGCTGATGTTTGCTGCTAAATCTCCATATTCCCTGCCCTTATAATGAATAAAACTAGCATATAGGAGAAATAAGTATTAACCTTTAAGCATATAGGAGAAATAAGTATTAACCTTTAAGACTAATCATGTTAACCTTAGGTTAAATAAATTCCTTTCTTGATTGTAACCCACTACATCCTCACCCTATAGGAATGCAACTTTATTTGGAGGGTGGTGCCTGGTTTAAGAAAAAACAGCCTTGGAAAAAATAAGTTTTTTGGTTATCAGAAAGAAAAGATCATAAAATGTCAGCAGGCCTCATAGCCAGAAGATGATGTAAAACCCCTAAGACCTTTTTTTATACATTTATGTGAAGCACCTGATTTTGATAAAGGTCAGGACTGCTGACCCCCACGTGACTCTGTATCCATCCCTATGTATAACAAAAGATATATAAGCAAACCTAAAAAATAAAGAAATGGGATCAGTTTCTGGAAAGACTGATTCCCCCATGTCACTTCTTTCTTGCTCTCCGTTTTTCTGGCTGAATTCCCATCTGGAGCATGGGTGCCCGCCACGTCTCCTTACTTGCCCTGGTTTTTAAGTTCCATGTGAGAAGGAGCCCAAGGAGGGGCACCTTCCAATATTCAAGTGGCACAGGTGGCCCAACGTAGATGGTGCAAATTCCTTGTCTTGGACTTTTATTGGTATCCCAGGTAAACCAAGTTATTCAGCCTCTTTTTCTCTCCTACTATTTTCCAGCCAAATTCCCATCTGGTACATGGGTACTCACCTAGCCTACTAATTTTGCCTGGGCTTCTAAGATCGGACCAGGGAGGCCTCAGTGCCTCCTCTCCTTCGGGAGAATGGAAAGACGCCTGTGGCCTACATAGGTGGTGATTGGTATTCCACGTAAACCAAGTTATTCATCCTCTTTTTCTCTGCTAATTTTCCAATCTCTCTTTATATCTGTAATTAAATAAGTTTTTTCCTAGGACACCGATTCCATTCCCACCTTCAAATCACCCTGGATCCACCGGGGCTGGACCCCAGCACAATGTTTTGTTGGTTTCTGACATACAAGGATGCAAATCAGAATATATATATGAGAGAGAGAGAGAGCATGGCAACCCACTCCAATATTTTTGCCTAGAAAATCCCATAAGGAAAATCCACAGAGGAGGCTAGTGGGCTATGATACATAGGGTTGCAAAGAGTTGATTATGACTGAAGCAACTTAGTATTTACACTATATAGCAACCCACTCCAGTATTCTTGCCTGAACAATGCCATGGACAGAGGAGGGTTGTGGGCTACAGTCCATGGGGTTGCAAAGAATTGGACATGACTGAGTGACTAACACTTTCACTTTTTCACTTTCATATATATAAATACATATATATCCCTCCCTCTTGAGACTCCCTTTCCCTCCCACCGCACCCATCTAGGTCATCACAGAGCACTAGCCAGGCTGGGCTTCCTGTGTTATGTAGCACCTTCCCGCTAGCTAGCTATTTTCTACATGATAGTGCATATATGTCAATGCTACTTTCTCAGTTCTTCCTACTCTCCCCTTCCCTGGCGGTATCCACAAGTATGTTCTCTACTTCTGCCTCTCGATTCCTTCCCTGCAAGTAGGTTCATCAGTACTATTTTTCTAGAGTCCATATATATAGTTAATATAGGACATTTGTTTTTCTCTCTTGGTGCAATCAGTTAGTGTCTGGTACTTATTTTTTTTAGCATAGTATCAAATGGTCCAATGCAGTCTTGCTAAAGTAGTCAGAGTTTCTAAGATGTAACACTTTTTTTGCTTTGTTTCTTTGTAAATATTGTTCCCTTTATCTGGAATAATCTTTCCATCTTCTCCATCTGACCAGTGCCTGTCTATCCTCTAAGATTCAGCTCAGGTAATTTACCATCTGCTCAGTTTCTCTTTAACTGGCTTTCATCTCTGTGCATTTGAACATGGAGGACACTTCTCTACTAGCTCTTTAGTATTTGGTCATTGCCTGATTGTGTCTTCTCCCCTCTGGACTTTGTGACACTTAAGAACAGAGCTTTGGGTTTATTTTTTAATTATCCTTATATAAAGATACATGTTTTCCAATAAATGTTCAGTAAACACTTCTTAATTTTAATAAACACTTAACATTTAAGAAAATGAATTTCTTTGTATTTTGAGACATGTAATGCCTGCTTGTTATAGCTATGCATAGTTTCTCTCTGTAAATCAAAATGTGACTCTCAAGCCTGAAACATTGGAGATAAGGTACAGTGAGGGGTTAGAATGGCAGAGAATAGAAACACCGTTGGTCACCAAGACCACAAGGCTCTCCGTAACTGACTGAATCAGGACTCCAGTCTAAGGCTACTAACAACAAATTCAATCTCCTTCCACTGGTTTCTGGCTTCCTTTTAGTCCTATCAATCAATCTTATTACTCCAGCTTTTCTCCCCAATGCTAAAAGTTCCTGCACAGGTTTTACCTTCTTCATGAAGGCACTGGGATTCAATAAATAATGTAGATATCTAATATTATATTTTAACACCTTAAATTTCTACTTAGTCCATTTCTGCCTTCCCTGGACTCCCTCACAGACATCTCTTATCATCTTATCATTGAGATTTATTGGTATCATTTCATTTACCAACTGCCGTTTTCAATTTCGATCAGAAGCAGATGTTCAATCTGGCATCCTCCCCAGCTGCAATCAGTATACATAATGCCACAGCTCCTTGATTGGCTTCAAAACATCTTCCTGTCTGCAGTCAGGAAGACAGTTTCAGGTTTCTGATGGCACATCTCAAGATGCTGCTTAATTTGTCTCCAGTTCTCAATATCTTAGTTGTTTCACACTGATCTTTAAAAATAGACTCTCTGTTGTTATAAGCTGATAAGTGGTCCTAAAGAAGAGGAGATTAAAATTATGATAGTGCAATATAGATTCCAGATATCCTATTGCACTATGGATATTAAAATGAATATGCTGGAGAAAAATGTATATGTATTGAACATGAGCAGTTAGACAACCCCTGTTAGTTGAAAAGTTATTTACTCTGATTATTGTTGCTTTCCTAGTCAGTTTTTTTTTTTTTCAACTTCTCTTGATATGAAAAGAAGATGCTTGAGATCCCCTTGGACTGCAGTAAGACTAAACCAGTCAATCCTAAAAGAAATTAACTCTGAATATTCATCAGAAGAACTGATGCTGAAGCTGAAGCTCCTGTGGTGTTGGAGAAGACTCTTGAGAGTCCCTTGGACTGCAAGGAGATCCAACCAGTCCATTCTGAAAGAGGTCAACCCTGGGATTTCTTTGGAGGGAATGATGCTAAAGCTGAAACTCCAGTACTTGGGCCACCTCATGCGAAGAGTTGACTCATTGCAAAAGACTCTGATGCTGGGAGGGATTGGGGGCAGGAGGAGAAGGGGACGACCCAGGATGAGATGGCTAGATGGCATCACGGACTCGATGAACATGAGTCTGAGTGAACTCCCGGAGTTGGTGATGGACAGGGAGGCCTGGCGTGCTGTGATTCATGGGGTTGCAAAGAGTCAGACATGACTGAGCGACTGAAGTGAACTGAACTGATGCCAACAGTTGACTCTGGAAAAGACCCTGATTCTGGGAAAGGTTAGGGGCAGGAGGAGAAGGGGGTGACAGAGTATGAGATGGTTAGATGGCATCATCGACTCAATGGACATGAGTTTGAGCAAATTTTGGGAGAGAGTGGAAAATAGGGGAGCCGTAGGCCATGAGGTAGCAGAGCTGGGACATGATTTAGCAACTGAACAACAATATGAAAAAAGTAGTAATTTTCTTGGCAGTACTTACATATGGTTTTCAATGATATATAAGAAAAATTATTTCTTGGCATAGAGAAGAATGTTTTATAGTGTGTGAATTATTTTATGCTTAATTAATGTAAATTGCTCCAAATAAACTTAATAAGTGCCATTTATCTAAAGTCTTTATAAAACTTCTCAAAGCATGGTTTTAAACAATTTTACTTATAATATATGCAATCTATCTCCATTGAACTATTGCCCTTAGCTTTTTTCTGTGTGATTGCTATTGTCATTTTTATCATTTAGTTAGCATACACTGATCAAGTCCATACGCCAAAGGCAAGGTTTTTGCCTTTCTCCAGTGAATTTGGCTCTGCTGTGACTGCTACTTCCTCCCCAGCTTCTGAGACAATTAAATCAAAACTACCTAGAATTTTTAGTTGTAGTTGATGAATTCTGAAAATGGGGTGACTTTTTTATTGGGGTAACTTTTAAAAGAACTTTTTCACAAAAATCATAATAGAAAACACACAAGTGATTGAAAAAAAAATTCCTCTATTTTCTAGAGCTCTGTTCACTTTGCTCTTTTTCTATAAATTGTTATTTTTTAGGTAGATTAAAGCAACCTGGTATTTGAAAAGTCTAAAAGACTGGCTTTTAGGTTTCTACTAGTCTATTTAAAGACATTTTAAAGAATTTTTTGCAGTATTTGTACCACAGGGGATCCAGGATATATTAGGAAGGTGGAACGAGGTAAGTGTTTCTCAAAGTGACAGTTATAAGTGAGTAAGACATAAGGAGATGAATCACTTGGTCATCACATTGATCTGAATTCTTGGAGGACATAGATCATAAATTTGAAGGAGAAAGGCAATGCATTTCTGCAATGGATAGTGCTTAAGTCTCTAAAATTCTCCCTGAAATAAATGGGGCACAAACAAGATTGCTTTACCCTAAAATGATCTCAGCTCTAATCTTGGAAGTTTTCAGAATTCTTGAGACTTCTTGATTATCCTCTTAATCAGTGCATCTTTAATGAGTAGCCAATGGAATATTGACTGGATGTAGAATCAGAGGCCTTAAGCAAATCACTCTAAGCAAGTAAATTACTCTGAGTATTAACTATGCCATTTTTAAAATAGATTTTGTTGAAAAAAATATTCACAGATCTCAAAAATCCCATGACATATAACAGTGCAATGCAACCTCATATCAAAAGCCATTCTATTTTCTTCAGAGAGCTCTATTTCAGGGCCTAGTGGAGAATATTCCAGTAAAACATCTAATAATTCCTGAAAATTCTAGCATTGTAAATTACATCATATTGTTATATAACAAGGCATAAAATCTATGTTAGACTGCACTAAAATTCATATTTGGTTTATTATCAGATGAAATTGGCAAGCACACATATAAATATAGAAAATTTTTAATTTCATCTTTGCTACTTAATTTGAGTTTCATCTTATGTAAATAACCTTAGCTATCTCACATAACTCCTCTGAGTTTAATTTTTTCCTTCTATAAAGTGGAAAGAATAATTTCAACTATGATAGTATAATGAGTTATGAAAAAGTAAGTGAAACAATGTAAGAATATCAGCTGTTATATCACCTAGGGTTAACTCGTATGTATGAACAGAAGCCAAGAGTCTTTCATAAGCAGTGAATTGCTTTACTGCCATGCTCAGAAGAGGGGCTGAGTTTTTAAAATTAATTTATTTATCTATATTGGAGGCTAATTACTTTACAATATTGTAGTAATTTGGTTTTTGTGGTAATATGGTTTTTGCCATACATCGACATGAATCAGGAGGGGCTGATTTTTAAGTGAGATTTGTTCATTCATTCAAGCCACATTGATATATTTCAAATAGTAGACTAAGGTAGATGATACTGAGATTCATAAAGCACATGCTCTAATTTCAAGAGAGGCATAGTCCAGAAAAGTTTGTAGGCTCAGCTTATGGTGGCCCACAAATAAATTAATTTTTTGTTAGCATGGTTTATTTAAAGACCTTTTAATATACTCTCCAGTTGGCCACATGCTCAACATCTTTCTTTTCTCTTACACTGAAAGTGAGAGTCATTCAGTCCTTTCCGACTCTTTGCAACCCCATGGTCTTACATTAACCTTCCTTTATTCTTACATTCATTACATTGTCTACATTATGTAGTCAAACATACCTTTGGAAGGTAAGTACACACTTACCTTCCAAAGTTCATGTGATACAGTTATGATACAAGGATGATCGTGTTCCCTTGGCCAAATGAACACCCTCGTATAGATGCCTTATAACGTCGTTGCTAGATTCTCAGGCTCCTTTCAAGAATGCATGTTTCCATGCAAGCTGTTGGAATAACATTCAGATTAGCCATTCTTAATTATGTGTCTCTAAAGCCTTTTCTTTTCATTTTCCTTCTGAACTATGCATATATCTAAATATTTCTTAGATTTGTTGTATTTCACTATAGTTTTGCTGAAATATAGCCCTGCCAGACAGGATACACTCTGTTATATCTTTCTGAGACCTCTATTTTCCTCAGACTCAACAAAGTTAAATCTTCACTACTAGGCTATTTTCCTCCTTAGTATTTGCTCCCTTTCCTGGATTCCTGTAGCATTATTAATGCCTAGACCACTCACTGGGGAATGGATTCACATATGAAAACACTTCTTGAGCTACTTTGTATCTCTCTAAAACTGCGTTATTTTTTGAGAAAAGGAACTGCCTCTTACATTCTCTTCCTTCCAGACCCTCTTGTAGTGACATCTTGAAGTAAGTTGACAAATAAGCACTGAAGGATGACACAACTCAAAGCGAGGTAAAAGTCACTCAGTCGTGTCCGACTCTTTGCGACCTGTGGAATAATCCATGGAATTCAGGTCAGAATACTGGAGTGGGTAGCCTTTCCCTTCTCCAGGGATCTTCCTAACCCAGGGATTGAACCCAGGTCTCCCGCATTGCAGGCGGATTCTATATCAGCTGAGCCACAAGGGAAGCCTCACACAACTCAAAATGTGACCTCAAATACATTAGTCTGATAATAAACACAGTACAGTTATATGAAATATAAAACTATGTAATATATATTATAAAAACTACCCTCAATTATTAGAATCAAGTTAAGCACAACTTGTCTGTCTACTTTCTTCAAACCTGGAACACAAACAACTGAGAAAAAAAAAGCTCCAAACTCTTTCCATCAGTGCAGTTCAGTTCAGTTCAGTCGCTCAGTCGTGTCTGACTCTTTGCGACACCATGAATCGCAGCACGCCAGGCCTCCCTGTCCATCACCAACTCCTGGAGTTTACCTAAACTCATGTCCATTGAGTCGGTGATTCCATCCAGCCATCTCATCCTCTGTTGTCCCCTTCTCCTCCTGCCCCCAATCCCTCCCAGCATCAGTCAACTCTTATTATGAAGTGGCCAAAGTATTGGAGTTTCAGCTTCAGCATCAGCACTTCCAAAGAAATCCCAGGGTTGACCTCCTTCAGAATGGACTGGTTGGATCTCCTTGCAGTCCAAGGGACTCTCAAGAGTCTTCTCCAACACCATAGTTCAAAAGCATCAATTCTTCGGTGCTCAGCTTTCTTCACAGTCCAACTCTCACATCCATACATGACCACAGGAAAAACCATAGCCTTCACTAGACGGACCTTTGTTGGCAAAGTAATATCTCTGCTTTTGAATATGCTATCTAGGTTGGTCATAACTTCCCTTCCAAGNAGTAAATGTCTTTTAATTTCATGGCTGCAATCACCATCTGCAGTGATTTTGAAGCCCCCCAAAATAAAGTCTGACACTGTTTCCACTGTTTCCCCATCTATTTCCCATGAAGTGATGGGACTGGATGCCACGATCTTTGTTTTCTGAATGTTGATCTTTAAGCCAACTTTTTCACTCTCCTCTTTCACTTTCATCAAGAGGCTTTTTAGTTCCTCTTCACTTTCTGCCATAAGGGTGGTGTCATCTGCATATATGAGGTGATTGATATTTCTCCCAGCAATCTTGATTCCAGCTTGTGCTTCTTCCAGTCCAGCGTTTCTCATGATGTACTCCGCATAGAAGTTAAATAAGCAGGGTGACAATATACAGCCTTGATGTACTCCTTTTCCTATTTGGAACCAGTCTGTTGTTCCATGTCCCGTTCTAACCGTTGCTTCCTGACCTGCATATAGGTTTCTCAAGAGGTGACCTACAAAACTATTATAATAGTATTATCTGTGGTGCTATATCAAACATCAGTTTTCTTGGCGGGCTAGCTTTATCTTCTGTTGCACTTGGTAACCTCTTGATTTTTTGTATAGACTTATTTTTCTGATGCTAAGTGTCTTATAAAATCACACTTTAATGCTTCTGGAAATAAAAGCTTGTTGTGAGAAGCTATATGGAAACCTAGAGGCTATTATCTTAATAGTTTCACCTAATACACAGCTATGTAGTCTGCAGCTCCCTGATTCTCCATGCAGTTCCTAGGAGGCCAATCCATTACTTTGATGTGCAAGATTTTAAGACTACATTTAACCATGCCTAGGCAGGTCAGTTATATTTTGTGGCTTTATACTGTATAAAGCTGACCTCTTTATGTGCACTTTCATTTTTCTTTCATTTTCTTTAATGGGTCACTGAATGCTGGTCAGATCTTCTCAAAATGATTTCCAATTAGAAAAACATATAGATTTTTTACCTTTTATAAATGTCCCCCAAATAGAATGATATTTTTACATATAAACTGCAAAGGATTAGCAGAAAGTAAAGATTATTACTGAAGAGGCATTGAATTTCAAATCAGAACACCAGAATTTGGTTTCCATTTTTGTCAGTTAATAAAAATACAGCTTTGACTGACTACATAGTAACTTTTCTAAGTTTAATTTTCCTATCTGTGTATATGATAATAATAATTCTACCACCTATTAAGAGTAATTGAGAGGATCAAAAATTTCCAGTGAAGAGCTTTGCAAACTGAAACCTTACACAACTGGCATGTATAACTGCTAAGCATAAATAATGATGGTTAAAGTCTTATATTTGGTACCCTTTATTCTTGCATAGCCACAGGATAAGCCACTGTTGATGTAAAAATTAGTAAACATCTATAATAGGAAAAGAACAGTTTTATTTGAACCAAACTGCGGACAATAAGACAGGGAGACACAGATTTGGGAAACTCTTGAATTTTTTTCTGCTGGACTACAAAATCTGGGAGGCTTATAAGAGGCAAAATCTGCAAAATTACATATACTGTGAAGAATTAGAACTGGAGTTGGAAAGACATAAGGGTGCTTATAAAACAAGGATTGTTTGGGGTCTGAAATGGTTGCATATTTATAAGGGATGAACTTGAAAGCATATGTTTGCAGCTTGTGGGTGCTACTAGACATTGTTTTGAGAATGCCTTGTTATGTCATTAAGTTTGATACAGTTCAAAAATGGGCCAAAGAGCTAAACAGACATTTCTCCAAAGAAGACATACAGATGGCTAACAAACACATGAAAAGATGCTCAACATCCCTCATTACAAGAGAAATGCAAATGAAAACCACAATGAGGTACCATCGCATGCCAGTCAGAATGGCTGCGATCCAAAAGTCTACAAGCAATAAATGCTGGAGAGGGTGAGGAGAAAGGGGAATCCTCTTACACTGTTGGTGGCAATGCAAACTAGTACAGCCACTATGGAGAACAGTGTGGAGATTCCTTAAAAAACTGGAAATAGGCTGCCATATGACCCAGCAATCCCACTGCTGGGCATACACACCAAGGAAACCAGAGTTGAAAGAGACACGTGTACACCAATGTTCACTGCAGCACTGTTTACAATAGCCAGGACATGGAAGCAACCTAGATGTCCATCAGCAGATGAATGGATAAGAAAGCTGTGGTACATACACACAATGGAGTATTACTCAGCCATTAAAAAGAATGCATTTGAATCAGTTCTAATGAGGTGGATGAAACTGGAGCCTATTATACAGAGTGAAGTAAGTCAGAAAGAAAAACACCAATACAGTATATTAACACATATATATGGAATTTAGAAAGATGGTAACAATGACTCTATATGTGAGACAGCAAAAAAGACACACAGATAAAGAACAGACTTTTGGACTCTGTGGGAGAGGGTGAGGGTGGGATGATTTGAGAGAACAGCATTGAAACATGTATATTGCCATATGTGAAACAGATCACTAGTCCAGGTTCGATGCATGAGACAGGGTGCTCAGGGCCAGTGCACTGGGATGACCCTGAGGGATGGGATGGGGAGGGAGGTGGGAGGGAGGTTCAGGATGAGGGACACACATACACCCTATGCTGATTCATGTCAATGTATGGCAAACCAATACAATATTGTAAAGTAAAATAAATAAATAAATAAAACTGAAAAAAAAAGCAGCTAGAATGGGGGAAGTTTGAAACCAGTATGGGATGTGCTATAAATCTAACTGAAGATTAAATAGTTCCAGGTGGTAGCAAGATATGTCAAGAATGAATGAGATGGTGGAGTGTAAAGGACACTCATCGGCAGTGGGAACAAAGAAATGGGGAAACCACATGTTGAACATAACATGCTCCCTAAGCAATGATGAAGAGAAGGAATAAGTGGTTATTCAAATAAAAACACAAAGACTTAACATACTATTTCCTTGCTCAAGAATATCAAAGAAACTAGAGCATATGCTATTCCAGGAACCTTAAAGATTTTGGTATAATAAAACCTTTGGGGTCTCCCTGTTTTGGATTTCAGTGCCAAATACATGTATATAAGATCCTAGTGCTTTTGGATATTTCACATTTTTAGCTAATATTACACTGGTGTCTCTCATCACACACAGACACACACACCATCCAGAAAATAGAGCACAGAAAAGTATATATTTTGACAGCTTTGATCATTAGGAAGCAAAGATGACAGTCATAAGAGATTTCCTAGGAGGCTCTTGGATAGAGAAAGGAAATGTAATTAAGATGTTGAATAATTTAATGATGTCCACTCTCTAGAGCTTATCTTTTACTGCAGTTGCTATTTCCAGATCCTATTTTCCAGCCAGCGATTTTTTCATGAGTTGTGATATTCACTTGAAACCTTAATCATTCTCAGAGATCCAGCTTTAAATGGAAACTAGGGCTTTTCCCTCTACCTGAAACTCACTTGAAAGAAGGATAGCTGCTGTGTCAACTGCTTTCAAGAATTATGGAGGGCAGGCCAAGGAAAAGGCTTAAGGATAATGTAACAGTTGGTTTTTTTTTTTTTTTTTAATTTTTCTAAGGCACTGGTTATCAAGACTTTCCCTATGAAAATTTCAAAGCTCAGTTTTCAGATCCTAGATTAAGATGCTGGATAAACGCATAGTATGATCTAGATAAGGATCCCTAATAAAGACCCTGTCATCATAAAATGAACAATTGATAGCAACTAAAACAATGTAACTACAAAGTAAGCAGGAAGCAAAATTTTCACACTCAAAAGTCTAATTTGAACAATTCTAATAATTTTCACATTGCTTTCAGTGTTGCTTTAATGACTTTATTTACCAAGTTCTATCATTTTTACCTGACACTTTTTCCTTTCCCCCTGACTTTAAAACATAATCCTCATTCAGTCCCAATTTGCACCTTTAAATTTGCCTCTATCAGTCTCCTGACTATATTACTGTTTCAATGCAGTCTTTACTTTGTGATATTTTTCAAAATGCCTCCTTAATTTTGCAAATGCTTTCCTTCCCCAAAGTGAAGTTACAGTGATTGACTTATTCCATCATTGTTTTTCCAACTTTAGCCGAATAATGTCCCCCTATCCCATAGATTGAAGAAGGCAATGGCACCCCACTCCAGTACTCTTGCCTGGAAAATCCCATGGACGGAGGAGCCTAGTAAGCTGCAGTCCATGGGGTCACTGAGGGTCGGACACGACTGAGCAACTTCACTTTCACTTTTCTCTTTCATGTATTGGAGAAGGAAATGGCAACCCACTCCAGTGTTCTTGCCTGGAGAATCCCAGGGACAGGGGAGCCTCATGGGCTGCCGTCTATGGGGTCGCATAGAGCTGGACAAGACTGAAGCGACTTAGCAGCAGCAGCAGCATCTCATAGATACATTTTGTGATAATTCCAGGAACCTATGAATATGTTACATGACAAAGGGAATTAAGGTTGTAAATGGATTACATTAGTAATCAGCTGATTTAAAACCGAGAAATTACTCTACATTTTTGTTATCTAGTCGCTAAATCATGTCTGACTCCTTGCAACCCTATGCACTTTAGCCCACCTGGTTCCTCTGTCCATGGGGTTCTCCAGGCAAGAATACTAGAGTGGGTTGCAATTTCCTTCTCCAGAGGATCTTCCTGATCCAGGATTCAACCCCCCATCTCCTGCATTGGCAGGCAGATTCTTTACCACTGAACCACCAGGCAAACCCTAGGGATTATACATTATCCTGATGTCATTGCAAAAGTCCTGAGAAGTAGAGAAAGGAGGTAGAAGAGGGCAGAGTTAGAGATATTTGGTGATGCTAACCTGTTTCCTTGAAGATGGAGAAAGGGGCTTTGAGCCAAGGAATGCAAGTGGCTTCTAGAAGTTATAAAAGAAAAACAAACAAGTGTTTTTCTAGATACTCTAGAAGGAACACAGACCTGTCAACACTTTGATTCCAACCCCAGAAGACCCACTTCGATCTTTTGACTTTCATAACTATAGTATACGTTTGTGTTCTTTTAAGCCACTACATTTGTGAAAATTTGTTAGCGTCTAATGATAAAATAACACACAAGTTTTTACTTATGGGTCTATCAGCAGTTTTCAGCTTCTGAATTCTCATCTTCATTGACAATTTGCACAGATTCTCTACCCCCATCACTGACTGGCATCATAGTCAAATCCACTGTAGCTAGTTTACTGCACAGTAGTTAGGGTTTTCTATTACTCAGTGGCAATATCATGAAATAAAAAGTGCTCCCATAAAGGAAACATTGGAAAACCAAGCATCAGAGATGACAAGTCTTCCAGTAAAGCTGCAGAGAAGGATTGCTTTGTTTAACCTCTGCTCATATCACTCACTTGGAGAAGGCTGGTAGCCTGCAGTCCATGGGGTTGCTAAGAGTTGGACACGACTGAGCAACTTCACTTTCACTTTTCACTTTCATGCATTGGAGAAGGAAATGGCAACCCACACCAGTGTTCTTGCCTGGAGAATCCCAGAGTGGGGAGCCTGGTTGGCTGCGGTCTATGGGGTCATACAGAGTCAGACACGACTGAAGCGACTTAGCAGCAGCAGCAGCAGCATATCACTCACCAGGCTGTCTCACCTACAAAGCTGATTTTTCCCAATTCCCAGATTCTCTCCTCCTATTGCTTACCAGATCCAAAGTCAAGTCCATTTGGATGTACCAATCTGTGTTCCCCAAAGTCTATGTTTAGGATTCACTCTAGGGCTGTAATAGCCCTTATTATTGTTAATTAAAACAGCATGTGAAGTATATCTTACTTCTAAGTAGTTCACAACTAAATGGAGAAGGTACATTGATCATCTAATTTGTCTAGTGAAAGTGAAAGTGTTAGCCATTAAGTCGTGTATGTCTCTTTGTGACCCCATGGACGGTAGACTACCAAGTTCCTCTGTCCATGGAATTTTCCAGGCAAGAATACTGGAGTGGGTTGCCATGCCCTTCTCCAGGGGATCATTCCAACCCCAGGATCGAACCTGGGTCTCCTGTATTACAGGTAAATGCTTTACCATTGGAGCCACCAGGGAATCCCTAGAATACTGGAGTGGGTTGCCATGCCCTCCTCCAGAGGATCATTCCAACCCCAGGATCGAACCCGGGTCTCCTGAATTACAGGTAAATGCTTTACCGTTGGAGCCACCAGGGAATCCCTAGAATACTGGAGTGGGTTGCCATGCCCTTCTCCAGGGGATCTTCCCAACCCAGGGATCGAACCCAGGTCTCCACATTGCAGGCGGCCTGCAGTGCTACAGTGTGGCCATGCGGGAGGCCTGGGTTTGATCCCTGCGTTTGGAAGATCCCCTGGAGAAGGGCACAGCTACTGACTCTAGGTAATAATTTGTCTAAGTAAATGACAATTTCCCAAAGGTATATAACGTCTAATGATTTCTAATAGTCATTTGAATTACTGGTCCTGATTAGTCCTAAGTTTTAAGAAAATGGAGAAGTCTGAAGAAGAGAAAATTCGAAGTATATGATACTTATAAAGGATGAAGTTTTAAATTTATATTATTGACATAATTAAGGTGCAGCTGTCAAGTATTAAGCTATTTGTCTTAAAATGATGTCAAGTTTATGAGCAACCTATCAATGTTTGCCTGCTTAGAGATGCTTCCACAGTGTGATAAAATAGCTTGTCCTCCTACAAAAAGTTAAATATCTTTGTGGAATGTTACTCAATTTTGGTTTTTTACTTTCTGAAAAAGTAGAAAATTAAGTTTGTGTACCTAGAGATGGTGATTTCTAAATTGCCAATTGACTGGATTATTATTTATGAAGCTGATGTATGTGGTACATAATTCATATACTTGAACACATCTATAATTTTTATAGTATGCTGTACCATCTATAGGCAGAGACCCTGCATTATGGAACATGGATAAGGGTTTGAGAAATGCATTCTTTTCAAATTAACAAGAAAAATAAACCTACTAATCACTTTCTTCATCTTTCAACTCAGAAGCCCTAAGCTCTCAGGCAGAATGTTTTAACTATATAACAAGGATAAAATAAATGTATTATCTTGAAGAACTATCATGAATACCATTACCCTGACTGTGTACCTCAGAGAATATTTTCAAAATTTATTTGTAAGAGTTAATACATTGATGATCCAGTTAGAAAACACATGTATCAGCAGTGTCCTTTTGGCGAAAAAGAAATGTCATGCCACAGTTTACAGGAAACACAAAGAATAATGAAACCAACACATAAAAAAATAAATAAATAAATAAGCAATCCCTGCCACCAAATAGCTTCCCTGGTGGCTCAGATGGTAAAGCAGCTGGCTGTAATGCAGGAGACCCGGGTTCAGTCCCTGGCTTGGGAAGATCCCTTGGAGAAGGAAATGATATTCTTTAGATTGACGATGAATCAAAAGAGGTTAAAAAAGGAACAGGTCTTTCAGAGAAACACAGTATCACAATATTTTAAGGGATATTTTCTTCTAGGCTAGTAGCCTTTGAAAGATTTCATCATTTGTCAAGTCAGGATGAAATAAACTCAGATCAAATGGAAAAACAACAAAGCCTAGCAAAATTATTCTGAACCTTCTATTACCCTTTCTTCTGGAAAGTTCAAGCAAATAACATTAGTTTTATTCTATTTGTGGAAAATAGCTATCCACTTACAACAGCTAGACATTCAAAACTATTGAAAAATAAAATGACTTATTTTCCATTATTCTAAGTAAATGTAGTACTGTTTTACTGATAGACTCACCACTGTAGGGAATCATGAGACAGGGAGAGAGANACAGGGGGAGAGAGAGAGAGAGACAGGTGAACACTGTGCCTTAATGGAACTGGTTTGTGGCAGAGTTTTACATTTTAAATAAAAACATCCAAAAGTCAGGTCTTTTCAAAGCTCAACATTCAGAAAACGAAAATCATGACATCCGGTCCCATCACTTCATGGGAAATAGATGGGGAAACAGTGGAAACAGTGTCAGACTTAATTTTGGTGGACTCCAAAATCACTACAGATGGTGATTGCAGCCATGAAATTAAAAGACGCTTACTCCTTAGAAGAAAAGTTATGACCAACCTAGATAGCATATTCAAAAGCAGAGACTGCTTTGCCGACTAAGGTCCGTCTAGTCAAGGCTATGATTTTTCCAGTGGTCATGTATGGATGTGAGAGTTGGACTGTGAAGAAGGCTGAGCACTGAAGAATTGAAGCTTTTGAACTGTGGTGTTGGAGAAGACTCTTGAGAGTCCCTTGGACTGCAAGGAGATCCAACCAGTCCATTCTGAAGGAGGTCAACCCTGGGATTTCTTTGGAAGGAATGATGCTAAAGCTGAAACTCCAGTACTCCAGTACTCTGACCTCATGAGAAGAGCTGACTCATTGGAAAAGACTCTGATGCTGGGAGGGCTTGGGGGCAGGAGGAGAAGGGGACAACCGAGGATGAGATGGCTGGATGGCATCATGGACTCAATGGACGTGAGTCTGAGTGAACTCCGGGAAATGGTGATGAACAGGGAGGCCTGGCATGCTGCGATTCATGGGGTCGCAAACAGTCGGACACGACTGAACTGAACTGAACTGATAGATACCCATCATGCCTAATTAAACTTTTCAAGAGGAATAATTGATGCTCAAATACCTCATTTGAACTGCCACATAAAATAATATGCTTTATATTCAGTTTATAAAAATGGTGCTATTGTAAGACTCACAATTTTGCCATTCTGAGCCATTAAATAGTCTAAAACACTTGACATAAAGTGTTTTTAGAAAACAAAGATACTATTTATCTTTATAACATATTATTTCAGTAGTTAATTCCTTAATATTTTGTGAGGTTTCATATATGCCATACAATGTAAATAATATTTCACTATTACTTAAATCTTCTAACACAGTTTGGAAATAAAATTATGTGTATTCACCCTAGATGAATATATTTTCACTTACATTTTTACTTACAGAATTGAATGGCTCTAAATCCTTTGAAATAACTTCAATAGCTAGGATATTACTTTCATTTTTAAGAACTCATACTCTCAAAGAAAAAGACTACTAATGTCAAATGTGGTATATTGCCAATAAGATTATAAAACAAATTTGCATCTGGGTTGCATATCCACTACAAATTTGGGGAAATTTCCTTTTTGGCTATTAACATACACTTCTGTAGCCATCAAACTGAGAAGAAGTTAAGGAAAATTAGGAAAAATAAGATTAATTTGGATCTAAAAATTGTATCATTAAGTCATGGAATAAAAAAGATCCTACTTTTATTCGATTATGCTCCAATAGCACAAACCTACTTAAGCAAAAAAAATATAAAAAGGCCTAGAATAGGATCTTTAAATGTTTCATGTTAGCCTTTAGTTCAGTTCCGTCGTTCAGTCTTGTCCAACTCTTTGTGACCCCATGAATCGCAGCACGCCAGTCCTCCCTATCCATCAGCAACTCCTGGAGTTCACTCAGACTCACATCTATCGAGTCAGTGATGCCATCCAGCCATCTCATCCTCTGTCATCCTCTTCTCCTCCTGTTCCCAATCCCTCTTAGCGTCAGAATCTTTTCCAATGAGTCAACTCCTTGCATGAGGTGGCCAAAGTACTGGAGTTTCAGCTTTAGCATCAGTCCTTCCAATGAACACCCAGGACTGATCCCCTTTAGAATGGACTGGTTGGATCTCCTTGCAGTCCAAGGGACTCTCA
>SJYQ01001633.1:490579-509826 GCA_006410935.1 Redunca redunca | reverse complement strand
TAGGTCTATTCTGTCACAAATATTATGAGTTCACTTATCTAGTATGTGGTTTCTTTGTAAGTCGGATATGATATTGTTCAAAAACAAAATGTATACAGCTCAGCTATATGGTATGTCATAAGCTATATGATACTTAAGTTTAATTATTTGGTTGTGTGTGTGTCTGTGTGTTTTACTCTGCTCTCTCAATGAAGTTATTCAATGCTGGGACAATTTCGAAGGAGACATTTGATTCAGGTTTTTGATGACTTTATTTTGAGTCCATTGAGGAGGAAAACCTCTCTGATCCCTGATTTTTAATGTTGCCTTTAATTCTCACTTCATTCTTGTCACCAACTTCTGTGGCTACTACAAATGGAGAGATCACTTATAAAGTTCCATGTAAGAAATCCAGATAAGAAATTCTCAGATAATATCCCTGGGAAACAGCAACTGATTTTAGTGTGTATACTTATAGATCTTCAAATAAATATATATTGGTCTGCTATTCCAGTACCATAAATGTCACTTTTTCCTTCCTGAATAGAGCAACTGGGGTAAATATTTTGAAAATAAGCATTATCTGAATTTATATTCCCCTTTAGTTCTTGGATGAAAAAAACTGAACTAGTCACTCTCAACGATTCACAGCTCTCTCTTTTTTGGCCACATTCACAACTTTCAGGACCTTAGCTCCCTGACCAGGGGTTTAACTCAGGCCCTCAGCAGTGAAAGTGCAGAGTCCTAACCACTGGACCACCAGAGAATTCTCAGCTCTGTTATTTCTTTTTGTATATTTATCAGAATCAACGCTCCCACAGCTGTCTCCCTCATAGAAAATCATTCTCAAATATTTAACTTGTTGCCTGAAAAATATTTTGTAATTAGAGAACACATGACATTGTCTTGTGTACATATTTACCACGTGTTGTAGATTTCACTGTTTGCTACAGTTTCCCCTGGGAATTATGCTTTTAAGATCTAGTATTACTGTCAAGTACTGCTTCAGTTGTTTCTTGTGATCCATGTGGCTTTTCCACTGCCCTAGAAGTACACACCTAGGTTACTTAGTTTTCTGATACCAAAATTAGCATTACAATGAAATTCTCCATAGCTGTCCTCTGACACACTTGTTGAGATATGCCTTGGGAAACTGGGTGTGATTGCAGAGTACATGCCCATTTACTGTCACTGAGGGGGGCAAGACTATTCTGAAAAACAACAATGTCATTTACATTCGTACAGAAATGCAGCCTTTCCACACTCACCAATGCTTGGAAACAATCAGGCTTGTTAAATCTGCCAACTGACCAGAATAGGACAGCAGTGCACTGTCACTTTAATTTGTACTTTTCATTAGTTTGTGACCATGTCTTCCTGTGCTTTTTAGTCATTCACATTTCTCTTTCTATGAATTACTTCTTTGCTCATTTTTCAGTGGAAGTTCCTGGTGTGTGTGTGTGCCCACATTTGCCTATTTCCTTGAAAACCAATTTTTAGAATTTAAAAGTGACATTTCACAAAATAAGTCATTTGTTAGATTTTGGATGTGTCATTTCATAAATTGAAACTGTTAATTTTAATGTAGTAAAATTCATCATACATTTTCGTTGTGGTTGCCAACTGTATTTTTTATTAGCTCAGACGTATTCCTTTCCAACAGTTTTTAAATTCATTGGAATCCAAGAATGATGCAATTAATCTCTCCATATTACCAGTCAGTTTTGTCAGTGTTGTGTCCTATGAAGCAGTCCACCTTTCCTGTACACATGGGTCCGAGTTATTTACTCTCTTCTATTGGTTTTATGTTTGTTAATTTTTCATAAGCACCACACTGTACCTTTGGACTATATTCTAATTTTTGTAGAGTGAGTCCCCTTCTTTGCTCTTCTTTTTCAAAACTGGCATAATTGTTAGGGACATTTTTATGTTTCTACATGAATTTTAGCATACATTCATTAAATGCTTCAAAGATTCTATTGAGATATGACTTATTTNGTAAGCTACAGAAAAATTCCCTTATCTGTAGCTTCCTGAAAGTTTTTAAAAATCATAATTGGTATTAATTTTATCAACTTATTTTCCTGAGTCTATTATGATCATTGTTTTCCTTCAATTAATGTGGTAAGCTGATACATTTTCTGATGCAGAATAACCATTGCATTCTTAGACAAAAGTCTAATTGATCATTATTTTGAGTACTTTTATTGCCTTCTGTATGGTTATAACTTAAATAAGTATTACTCACTGTTTCCTTGTTCTTTCATTTTCCAGTTTTGAATCAAGTTTATATTAACTTCAAAAAAGTAGGTTGAAAATTTTTCCTCTATCTCCATACTCTGCAATAAACATATAATATGAGCATAAGCTGTTCTTTGAATTTTGGGAAGAACTCATCAATAAAACCAGTTGAGTTGTGACTTCTTGTTGAGAAGGTCACATAGGCTTTTACTCATCACTGGAATATTTTTTTTTTCTATTTTGTCTTGTACCATTTTGACATTTTATATCTTTCCCCCAAATTTAAACATTTCTGTTTAATACTCAAAATTTATCATATATGTTTTCTTAATATCCCTTTGCTATCTTGCAGTTACAATTGTGTCTGTAATTAGATATCTCCTTTTCATTTTGTATTTTATATCTAAGTTGCTTGCATTTGCCTTGACCTGATGGTTGTCTGTTCATCCATCTCTTCAAGAAAGAGGTTTTCCTTGGTTATGTTGTTGTTTGATTTCTGTTCCAGTGATCGCTTCCTTCCTCTTCTTTGCCTGAATTTGCTTCTCTATCATTTTGTCAGTGGTTTACTAACATCTTGCAGTGAATGTTTATCTCATTTTTTTCTTTTTATTCTTCCTCAGTTCAGTTCATTTCAGTTCATTTCAGTTGCTAAGTCATGTTCAACTCTTTGCAACACCATGGAATGCAGCATGCCAGGCCTCCCTGTCCATCACCAACTCCCAGAGCCCACCCAAACACATGTCCATTGAGTCGTTGATGCCATCCAACCATCTCATCCTCTGCTGTCCCCTTCTCTTCCCGCCTTCAATGTTTCCCAGCATCAGAGTCTTTTCAAATGAATCAGCTCTTCGCATCAAGTGGTGGAAATATTAGAGTTTCAGCTTCAACATTAGTCCTTCCAATGAACACTCAGAACTGATATCCTTTAGGATGGACGGGTTGGATCTCCTTGCAGTCCAAGGGACTCTCAAGAGTCTTCTCCAACACCACAGTTCAAAAGCATCAATTCTTTGGCACTCAGCTTTCTTTATAGTCCAATTCTCACATCCACATAACTACTGGAAAAACCATAGCCTTGACTAGACAGAACTTTGTTGACAAAGTAATGTCTCTGCTTTTTAATATGCTGTCTAGGTTGGTCATAACTTTTCTTCCAAGGAGTAGGCGCCTTTTAATTTCATGGCTGCAGTCACCATCTGCAGTGATTTTGGAGCCCCCCAAAATAAAAGTCTGTCACTGTTTCCCCACCTATTTCCCATGAAGTGATGGGACCAGATGCCATGATCTTTGTTTTCTGAATGTTGAGCTTTAAGCCAACTTTTCCACTCTCCTCTTTCACTTTCATCAAGAGGCTCTTTAGTTCTTCTTCACTTTCTATCATAAGGGTGGTGTCATCTGCATATCTGAGGTTATTGATATTTCCCCTGGCAATCTTGATTCCTTTATTCTTCCTCACTCTATGAAAAATGAACTTAAAGCTAAATATGTTTCTCTAAGTAGAACATTGCTATGTCACACATGTGTTGGTATATTGTGCTTTCACTGTTACACAATTCCATGTATTTTCTAATTGGTCTTATGAGACCCTCTTTCAGGCAAGAATATTTAATAGTATACAGATTTGTTGCATTTTAAGCTATTCTCTTGTTATCAATTTCATTTTATTGCATTATGATCAAAGAATATGATTTTTTGAGATGTTGAGTCTGAATTTATGAAGATTCTTTTTAGGGTTAAAGCAAAAGTTGATTTCTCTGAGTGGGTTCGAAAAGAATGTATGAAGTTATATATCCATTCCAGCTCTTCTGTTCTAGATCCATTGTTCTTTAACATATCAATTAGTTCCTTATAAACTTAAAAACTAATCTCAAATTCATTAGTCTGTTATTAAAACTATTAATCCAACTTGCTTTTGGTTAATATTTGCATGAAATATCTTCTACTCTACATCATTATATTTGGACTTCTGTTGTTGTTTTGTTTCAGGTGAGTCTAAGTACTGCAAAGTGCTTCTGAATATCACTTAGGAAAGTGTTTTCATATACATTGTTCTGCTTGATACTTCCACTTCACAGAAAGTGAAATGACCTGAACAGTTCTTGGGCTTTCCGAACCTCCATGCTTTCCCCTAGACCACAGCAGAGAGAGCAGAGTTTGCCCTGACGGCAAGTGAGCCACTTTCCTCTTTACTTCCAGTGTCCTCATTCTGATTCCCTTCCATGGAAATGCCATATTCAGAAACTTCGACATTCACACTCTTAAACCTCACTTCTGTCTCGTTCCCACAGTGTGCCACTAGGTGACTTCCTAGCTCATTGGATTTGAGAGAATTTTTAAATAGGTAATGATTAATTTTCCTCCTTCTCAAGGGGTGTTTAAATAATTACCAGCGACCTCCAGTGCCTCAACTCAAGGCAATGAATAATGTGGTAATTTCCAGTCCTTGGCAAGTCTAGTGGGAGAAATGTTTTTGAATCATGGGGTGTGGGAGTAGCCAGTTTTGGGCTTGTCATGAGCTGAATCACCTTGTGTAGGCAGCTCGGCCCACACTACCCACACGACAGCTTAGCACTCTGAATAGCCAACCTAAAGTTACAGGTGTGTAGAGAAGACCCAACTTCAAAAGAAGAAAAATGTCAACACTTTTACAACCACTGAAAACCATTAAATTTACATATTCATTATATATGTATATATGCTACTTATGGAGCATTGATAAGAAATTTGATTTTATCCAAAAAGTATCATAAAAGCATGTTAACATTTTTACTCTGTAGCGTGTACTCACATCATATGGGAACAGGTAAGTCAACCAATAGATCAATTAAAGTCATAATTTTGAGTTTTTGTTCAATTTGTCGATGAAGATTTTACTATGGCCTAAATGCCCCTAGGTGTTCTATACCCCCAGTGCATCCTCTACCCTTTTTCCTCTTGCTCGTGTCACTGCAGCCACACAGGTTTCTTGCTGCTCCCTAATCATACCAATCATGCATGCGTGCTACACTGCTTTAGCCATGTCTGACCCTTTGTGATGGCTCCTCTGTCCATAGGATTCTCCAGGCAAGAATACTGGAGTGGATTGCCAGGCCCTCCTCCAAGGCATCTTCTACCACCCAGGGATCTAACCCCTCTCTCCTGCATCTTCTGCCTTGCAGGCAAAATCTTTACCACTGAGCCACCGGGGAAGTCTCGATACCAGTCACACATTTCTGCATTTATGTCCTCTCAGCTGCAAACACTATTGTCCCAGGTTTCTCCTAGGACTACAAATACCTTGATTATCCAATAGACGTGGCACCTATACCATCCAATCACTTTCTTCACATGCCTATCTATTCGACCCTTATCACCAACTAGCATATAATGGATGTCATTTGTTTCTACAAATTCTATGAAAGCAGAGACTTTGGTGTGCCAAAAACACTATGCCTAGGACTTCGCTGGTGGTGCAGTGGATAAGAACCAGGTTGCCAATGCAGGGGACCCAGGTTCAATCCCTAGTCCGGGAAGATTTTACATATCACGGAGCAACTCAGACCTTGTGCCACGACTACTGAGCTCGCTGTGCAGAAACCCGCCCACCTCGAGTCTGTGCTCTGGTCTGTGTTTAAGAAGAGAAGCCGCCCCAGTGAGGAGCTCTCGCACCAAATGGAGAGGAGCCCCACCCACTGCAACTAGAGGAAGCCCAGGCACAGCAGCACAGACCCAGCGCAATCAAAAATAAATGAAATAATAACTTAGAAAAAACATTCTACCTAGGGAAAAATCGGGGATTCAATAGTTTTTTGCTAATGGATAAACCAAAAGAGAATTTAAGTTCTATGCAAATTACAATAGATATCCTATAACTCTAAACTAATGACATATCAATGAAAATAGTATATTTCTGCAGTGTCTTAAATGGCATACTGTTTTATATAAATAAAAGACATTTAAATGTTTTGGCTCATGACGAATTCCTAATTATTGCTTTTACCTGTCAATATTTGTGGAGGATTGAGTTTTTCATCATCTAAATCATGTTTAATTGAAAATATTTGGAGATAAAAGCATGCTAATAAAATCAACAAATATCTAAGTACCTATGTGCAAATGTTTAGATTTTTTTATACTTCTATCAATTGAAAAATCAGTAATCGGTTTTGTTAGTGATTGACATTTCAGGCTCTCAGAGTCTTTGCTGGAACATATCATAAAACTGGGTGGCAGATGGTTTTAACTCCACCACATAAATCAGGTACAAGAAGCCTAACATGGCTATATTTTGGTGATCAGATTAAATCCATCTTTATGCCTCTCTTTGTCAAGGATAGTAATTCAGCATTAGTCATTAATGGGGAAATTTCTCTCTGTCTCTAAGAGTCTATGAAGGTGCCAGGATTTTATGCAGTCCAGCAAATGAAGGTCTTCTGTTCTCACTAAAAGCTAAAGGCATGCTTCGATTTTAAGTTGGCATTTTCCTTTGGAGGAAGTAACATGCCAAGGACAACAGAAGCTATACACTACCTGACTCTTCACTTCCATCTTATTCTCCTTTGCCTTCCTTGAACACAAGAAACTATAAATACGACTCAATTTACCAGGCTCTCTGGCAGCTTGGGGTAGCCATGTGGCAGAGTCTGAGCAATGAGTTGAACACAACTCACTGGTCTTGGTACTCCCTCCTGGTGCATGGTGTGTGTTTCACTGGTACCCAGCTACTTCCACATTCTTCTTCCTGCAACAGCCATGTGAAGCTGGAGGTAATGATACCATATGAAAAGCAAAAGAATAACATGCTAACAGTGACAGAAGAGAGAGCCAGCAAGAGCCTGTGTCGTTGATGGCACTGCTGGACAGCTGGGACAATGCCAAGAACCAACTATGTATGCGCTAAGTGTTATGGCCCCAAACCAAACACCTATTTATTTTAAATATTTTAAGATTTTCTTTCTTCTAGCTGAACACATTGTTAATTGAAATGCCTGTCTTGGGCAAGGGGATCTTTGTCTAGCATTGTAGCCCTTCTACCTACCATCCCAGCTCGGTAGACACACCATGCTGTCATTTTCTGCAGTTAGAGCTGCTTCTCTGGGCTCTGGTGATAAAGTGAGCACAGTTATCTGCTAATTGCTGGTAACCTCCAAAGCCTGCCTCCTTTGTGGCCTTGGTGAATTTCACCATTCCACAGAGTGAGCAGTTCCAGCCTTTGCTCTCCAAGCACTTATTTTATTCTCCTCCCCCATGGAAATATCAAGTATATTCACTGTAAATGAGCCTTAGACCCTAAACTGAGATTTCTTTTAAAGGGTGAGACAGAGAAAGAAATGAAATAGGGAAAGTAGAGGATGACGTTAAACACTTTTTTTCGTATTAATTGCCCAGTTACACTATTATAAGCTATCCTGTTTTGGCGTAAGTGTTGATATTTAATTTAGTCATTCAAAAGATCAGTTTTAAATTCCAGAGTCTGCCTCAGCTAGTGAGCAATTAACCGAATGATAGACACACCTAGTACGCTGTTGGTTAAAATACCAAATAACAAATTGCTATGTTTCAAACCTTAATCTTTTCCATAAAAAAATAATCACAGACACAACCTAAGTTAATTTGAAAACAGATTTTATCACCAGGGATAAAATAAAAAAATGTATGATATCAATTTTATGTTAGCCACTTGAAATCACCTTTAATCCAAAGCCTATGTCTTATGCTCACATCAGGCACAATTTAAAAAACATCTACCTTTATCTAGAAATAAGCAGAACTTATTTGCAAAATATTTAAGAATATTGTCTCATTTTTTTCTGACTATAGAGAAATGCTGTCATTTCTTCCATTTATTAAAAATAATCACTCAACTCCACTTTCCACATCTACAGTTGCCCTATTTCTCTGCTCCCTTTGTAACAACTTTTCTAAAGAGAATTTACCCATGTGTTGTCTCCAGGTCTTCATTCTCTTAAACCTATCTTAATCAGATTTTTACCTCTAAGTGTCACCAAAGCTGATCTTGTCAAGGTTGCCCATGTCTCCTCAGTGCTAAATCCAATGACCAGTTCTCACAATTGATTGTTTCCTCCTCCTTCATTCATTTTGTTTCTAAGCTTTCAGTTCCCTGCATTCTTTTTGTTTCCATCCCTCCTCACTCTTTGCTCATTCTCAATTTCATTTGTTGGTTGTAACAATCTCTCCCTACCTGGAAGTGTCCCAGGAATCAGTCACCAGATCTCTTCACTTTCCTATCTACAGATAACTCCCTTGGTGATCTCACCCATTAGGATACCTTTAAATACCATCTTTATGTCAACAACTCTCAAATGTATGTTTTCATCTCAGACCTCTTACTCAATCTATGTCATATCTAATAACCGACCTGATATACTCATCTACATCTTTAAACTATCCACTTGTTGTTCAATGGAAATCCTATATTTCGGTTCAGTTCAGTCGCTCAGTCGTGTCCAACTCTTTGAGACCACATGAATCGCAGCACGCCAGGCCTCCCTGTCCATTACCAACTCCCAGAGTTCACTCAGACTCATGTCCATCAAGTCGGTGATGCCATCCAGCCATCTCATCCTCCGTAGTCCCCTTCTCCTCCTGCCCCCAATCCCTCCCAGCATCAGAGTCTTTTCCAATGAGTCAGGTCTTCGCATGAGGTGGCCAAAGTACTGGAGTTTCAGCTTCAGCATCATTCCTTCCAAAGAAATCCCAGGGCTGATCTCCTTCAGAATGGACTGCTTGGATCTCCTTGTAGTCCAAGGGACTCTCAAGAGTCTTCTCCAACACCACAGTTCAAAAGCATCAATTCTTTGGTGCTCAGCTTTCTTCACAGTCCAACTCTCACATCCATACATGACCACAGGAAAAACCATAGCCTTCACTAGACAGACCTTAGTCGGCAAAGTAATGTCTCTGCTTTTGAATATGCTATCTAGGTTGGTCATAACTTTTCTTCCAAGGAGTAAGCATCTTTTAATTTCATCGCTGCAGTCACCATCTGCAGTGATTTTGGAGCCCCCCCAAAATAAAGTCTGACACTGTTTCCACTGTTTCCCCACCTATTTTCCATGAAGTGATGGGACCAGATGTCATGATTTTCGTTTTCTGAATGTTGATCTTTAAGCCAACTTTTTCACTCTCCTCTTTCACTTTCATCAAGAGGCTTTTTAGTTCCTCTTCACTTTCTGCCATAAGGGTGGTGTCATCTGCATATCTGAGGTTATTGATATTTCTCCCGGCAATCTTGATTCCAGCTTGTGTTTCTTCCAGTCCAGCGTTTCTCATGATGTACTCTGCATAGAAGTTAAATAAGCAGGGTGACAATATACAGCCTTGACGTACTCCTTTTCCTATTTGGAACCAGTCTGTTGTTCCATGTCCAGTTCTAACTGTTGCTTCCTGACCTGCATACAGATTTCTCAAGAGGCAGGTCAGGTGGTCTGGTATTCCCATCTCTTTCAGAATTTTCCACAGTTTATTGTGATCCACACAGTCAAAGGCTTTGGCATAGTCAATAAAGCAGAAATAGATGTTTTTCTGGAACTCTTGCTTTTTCCATGATCCAGCGGATGTTGGCAATTTGATCTCTGGTTCCTCTGCCTTTTCTAAAACCAGCTTGAATATCAGGAAGTTCATGGTTCACGTACTGCTGAAGTCTGACTTGGAGAATTTTGAGCATTACTTTACTAGTATGTGAGATGAGTGCAATTGTGCGGTAGTTTGAGCATTCTTTGGCGTTGCCTTTCTTTGGGATTGGAATGAAAACTGACCTTTTCCAGTCCTGTGGCCACTGCTGAGTTTTCCCAATTTGCTGGCATATTGAGTGCAGCACTTTCACAGCATCATCTTTCAGGATTTGAAATAGCTCAACAGGAATTCCATCTTATATTTATACATACACAAATGTGTGTGTGTGTGTGTGTGTTAGTCACTCAGTTGTGTCTGACTCTGTGAGCCCCTTGACTGTAGCCTTGCTGTCCATGGGATTCTCCAGGCAAGAATACTGGAGTGGGTTTCCATTTGCTTCTCCAGGGCATCTTCCCAATACACACACACACACACACACACACACACACACACACACACATATATATAAAGAAATTAAAAATAAAAATACAGGGTTAATCAATTTATTTTCTTAGAAAGAAATTTAAAAGTAAAAAATATAAATACACTTTTTGTGCCTAGCCAGTTTCTTCAATAGCTGAATCTTTCACATATTAATATGAAGTTTTAGAGACAGTGCTATAGATATTCCAGAATGTATTTTTACATTAGTAAATGTGCTTTAGAAAACATTAAGTTTTCTTTTCCCAAGTGTGCTCTATTTTCTTCGCTCAAAGATAAATATGCCAAGTTATATGCCTCAAGAAAGAGTTAGCTTATCTTTATTTTTATCTCAGAAAAAAATAAAACCAAAGTCTCTTACTGACATTGTTAACAATGCTGGCCACTGCTTCCACCCTTCTCAAGTTAAATGAGGGCATGTTTTCCATTTTCATAGGATTGTGAGAAATAATGAAGCAAATAACTCTGTTACTACAACCATTGCCTTAACCAATTCATAGTCAAACTCTCTATTAATGTGAAAAACAAGACAAAACCACTTTTTGTGGATTTGGTGATTTTCTACAGAATTCTCAATAAACTAGGGAAGTACCAATACCACATCAAAGATTATGTCTAATTTGGATGGTCCTACTGTGACCCTGAGGGTAATCTTGGAATCTCTTAAGCCTACTTTGCAGAATTAAATAGAAGTTATATAAAATATTTTTATATTCTTCAGAAAATATGCAAAGACTTTCCAAATCGTACTGAACCTTTAAATTACCAAAGAGATTTGGCTGATTTTTATTTATTGTTATAAAATGTAAACAACTCAGTCTTTGGAGATTTCATTTGTAAACAGTAGGGAAAAAAACCTTTGATAGTATATTCATTTTGATGCTTGGATGAATTTGAAAGGAAGATTTCATTATCTTTAAAGGCAACCTGGAAATGGATTTAGAAACTGTTGCCAAAATTTTGTCCCATGATTATTACCGGCACACACACACACACACACACACACACACACACAAATACTAGAAATAAAAACTGTTACTACACTATGAAATTCTTTTCAAAAAAAATCAATGATAACATAATAATTATAATCATAATTCAGTTCAGATTTACTGAGGAGAATCTCTGAATTCAATACCGTGCCAAGGATGCATGTGTGCGTGCTAAGTCGCTCAGTGGTGTCTGTCTCTGTGTCACTCTCTGGAGTGTAGCCCCCCTGGCTCCTCTGTCTGTGGGATTCTCCCGGCAAGAATACTGGCGTGGCTTGCCATGTCCTCCTCCAGGGGATCTTCCCGACCCACAGATGGAACCTGCCTCTCTTACATCTCCTGCACCGGCAGGTGGATAGTTTACCACTAGCGCCACCTGGAAAGCCCCTGTGCCAGGTATACCACGTGCATTTCCTCATTTAGAACTCATGACAAAATTATGTATAGATATTATTGTTCTCAACAGTTTACAAGTTTCTATAAAATTTAGTTTAAATTACTTGCCCGAAATCCATATCGCTAGTAAAGAACAAGATTCCAACTCAAATTTACTTTGACTCTAAAGCCATATGCTTTACCACAGGGCAACAAAGGTCCATCTAGTCAAGGCTATGATTTTTCCAGTAGTCATGTATGGATGTGAGAGTTGGACTGTAAAGAAAGCTGAGCGCCAAAGAATTTATATTTGAACTGTGGTATTGAAGAAGACTCTTGAGAGTCCCTTGGACTGCAATATCAAACCATTTCATCCTAAAGGAAATCAGTTCTGAGTGTTCATTGGAAGGACTGATGCTGAAGCTGAAACTCCAATATTCTGGCCACCTGCTGTGAAGAGCTGACTCGTTTGAAAAGACCCTGATGCTAGCTAGGAAAGATCGAAGGCAGGAGGAGAAGGGGATGGCAGAGGGTGAGATGGTTGGATGGCATCACCAATTCAATTGACATAAGTTTGGGTGGACTCCAGGAGTTGGTGGTGACAGGGAGGCCTGGCGTGCTGCAGTCCATGGGATCACAAAGAACTGGGACATGACAGAGAGACTGAACTGATCTGAACTGAATTGAAGGGCTTCCTAGGTAGCGCTAGTGGTAAAGAACCTGGCAGGCAATGCGGGAAACATTAAGAGATGCGGGTTTGATCCCTAGGTGGGGAAGATCCTCTGGAGAAGGACATGGTAACCCACTCCAGTGCTCTTGCCTGGAGAATCCCAAGGACCGAGGAGCCTGGCGGGTTACAGTCCATAGGGTCACAAAGAGTCAGACAGGACTGAAGTGACTTCAACACACAACACAGGTTAAGTAGGTTTATCTACAAATTACAATAGAATTAATTATTTGTGCTAATTGGTGAGGGTTGGGGGGGAGGGTAGGTCAGGGGAGATCTTTAAAGTGAATTTCTGATCCTAGAAGTTAATTCTGGCATTGCTGTTGATAAGTTTAGATAAAACATATAAGAGGTTTAAAATAATAGTAAGCACAGAATCTGTGGTAAATTGAAGTTTAACTTAGACAGTTATTAGTGTCCAAGAAGGTCCAAACCAATAGGTGAGGCAGGACAGCAAGAGGTCCAGGGTCAGTGATGACACCGTGTCTACCATATCCCAGAGACGTTATGTAATGAATTATTGACTACAGACACACAAGAAAGAGCCAAATGATAAAATGTGTTGAATGGCAAAGTTAAACATTTGTTTTATTCCAATGTAGATAGATTGACAACTAAGAAAGAACATGGTGAGATGCAAATTCAGAAGATTCAGTCTAAGTAACAGTTCAGTTTAACAAATATGTATTGAGAGTCTTCAGGGAGCTTGGAAGTTTGCCATGCAGTAGGGATAGAGTGATGAATAGACCTGTTGGGGGACTCTAAGGGACAGTGTCCAGAAAGAGAGTGGATCTAACTAAATCATTTTATCACATTTTGGGCAGTAAGATGAAAAGAGATGGATGGCAACAACTTAGTTTATTTACAGCTCCCTTTCAGTTTAATCATTTCAAAAAAAGGAAATTTCTTTCAAAAAATGAGAGCCATTAATTCTCAAATTATATTTATGATATTATAAAAAATCTTCCAAATGCCTGTTTCAAAATTAACTAACAGAGTGGTTGGAATTCCTCCTCACCTCTACCCTACCTATGTAAGTCCTCAAAATGCTTTTTTTAATTTTGTTTTTGTGATTCACCACAATTTGCAATACTGACTAAGGAACTAGACAAACTGCATTTCATTGGACCAGTTAAACAGGAAAGGAAGATTTTATTTAAGATTATTGCAATAAGGGAGAGAGATTAAACTCAACTACACTGAAACATAAGTAGTAGAGCTTTTAAGCCCTGGGGTGAACCAGTAAAAAGTACCAGAGGACATTAGAGGGGAGGTTGGTTAATATGACTGGATCATCGGTGTTTGCTAATTGGCACTTAAGAAATGCATATATATGGAATTTAGAAAGATGGAAACGATAACCCTGTATGTGAGACAGCAAAAGAGACACAGATGTGTAGAAGAGTCTTTTGGACTCTGTGGGAGAGGGAAAGGGTGGGATGATTTGGGAGAATGGCATTGAAACATGTATAATATCATATGTGAAACGAATCGCCAGTCCAGGTTCGATGCATGATACAGGATGCTCAGGGCTGGTGCACTGGGATGACCCAGAGGGATGGTACAGGGAGAGAAATGGGAGGGGAGTTCAGGATGGGGAACACGTGTACACCTGTGGTGGATTCATGCTGATGTATGGCAAAACCAATACAATACTGTAAATTAATTAGCCTCCAATTAAAATAAATAAATTTATATTTTAAAAAAAGAAAGGCTCCTACCTTCCCATAGAGACTAGGAGTTAGAGGTGCTATCTTTTGTGATTATTATATTTCAAAGAAATGGATCCCATGAACTTGAAAAAGATATTCCTGGGTTGTATAAATGGTGAGAGCTAGAAGGCTTACCCTTCCAAGGGGCAGAGAAAGAATTTACACTAGCAAGTTTTCAAAAGTAAACACTCTAAGAAAAAGGGATGTCAGGGGCCAGTGCCAGAATGAAACATGTGGTTAGCTAGAGGGGTGGGATAGGGCTCGTGAGAGGAAGGCTCAAGAAGGCGGGGATATGTGTATACTTATGGCTGATTCATATTGTTGTAGGGCAAAAACCAACACATACTGTACAGAAATCATTTACCAATTTAAAATAACTTAAAAAATAGTGTTTTGTGGAATTGAGGGGAATGGTAAGGCATCTTGGTCATAACCATCAGCTGGCAATTCAAAAGATAACACTTGTGATCATGAAACAGTCTCATGGTTCACCTGGTTTAATTAGAAGGATTATTTGATGGTGTGAGGCTACAGAAGTTTCTGCCTGTGGATCTCGAGTGAACCACTTATGTCAGTAGATGCTTTTAAGCAGCAATTCTACATGGCCTTCTTCCACAGGTCCAACATACCGCATGTCAATACCAGAACATTTAGTGTCAAGAAAAAATGATGTTAAAAGCAAAAATGTTATTTTACCTTAATATTTTGACACTCAATGTTATGGTTGCTATGTGTTATCAGTTCTAAAAAATAAGTAGGTGGATCTGAGCTTGAAGAAATTTAATTTTGGAAAATAAGCCTTATATTGATATCTTTCCTAGGAATCTCATTTGTGTCATTAGGGAATTTCACATTAAAAGGCAACGTGTTCTCAGTAGTACTCTGTCATTTTGTGCTCTTATAATAAATTTTTTTTAAAAACTTATGTAAATTCATTTTACACAAATCAAAACAAATATAAAGTCAGTAGCATTTTATATTTTGACAGTCAGCTAGTTCTGAAAATATTTAACATTAATGTAAAAGTAAAGGAAGGATATTACTTTGTCAAAACTGAAACGAGCAAATAAAAACAGAGCATCTAAGAGGAAACTGTCTAAATTCACTACAGAATACGAAAATCTGCGGTCTCTTCCCTAGCATCCCTGTGATGAAATGCAAACCTGTCAAGGTCTCCAGTGAAAAGACTGTCTCGTCGTTTTGTGCAGAATTTATTTTAACACGACTTATGAAGCCAAATTATGTAACTATTTCTTTACCTTTGACTTGGCCTTTTGCCTATTTCACACTAACTGACCTTGCTTCAGGCGATATTCAGTGTTTGCTACTTTATCTCTGGCTTTTCTTTGTCTTTGTATTTGCAGCAGTATGTGGGTGTCTGTGCGTGTGTGTTTTGACTGGTATTATCTTAGATTCTGGGGCTCTCTACCAGTCATCCATCTAGAATTCTTACAATTTTTTTTTAAGCTTCTTGACACCCAGTGTGATAAGAAACATCTACCGCAACAGGAGAAAATATCACTGTACAGTGTTTAAACTAGTGTCTTTGTTTCCAGATAGAGACCAAATCACTGGTAAAATGTGGGTGTCAGGGAAAAACAAGAAAAGAAAGAAAGAAATACACAGTCAGTCCTTAGGTACTGACTTCATGCTTAAGTCTTTGCAATAAAATTACAGGTTTTATTTTTGATGAGAAAATTAAGTATATCTGTAAGTCATATACTTTCTCTTGGCCATTAAGAAATAACTGGTTTCAAATTAACAGTTCAGTTCATTGCTAACAGATCTCAAAAGGAGATAAAAACACGGAGACCATTGATTAAAGTTTAATCAAAGGTTTTAGGAACTACGATCTTCAAAATACATTAATAAACCTTTTATATCCTAGCTGTTTCACCTCACTATTACTACTCCTAAGACAAGTGTGAAATTGTCACTAATGCCAAACTCATTTTAATCATTTTGGTGGGATGACAACTCTTTCTAACTCAGAAAAAATGCTAAGTGTTTACCAAATCTATAACAAAGATCAAAAATATTTATTTTCCCTCAAAAATAATATACTTGAGTTAGATGGAATGTCCTTATGTCACTTTTGGATTGTAAGAAATACCCTGAGAAATGAAGATTTAAACTCTGACTAGACGGACCTTAGTTGGCAAAGTGATATGTCTGCTTTTGAATATGCTATCTAGGTTGGTCATAACTTTCCTTCCAAGGAGTAAGCTTATTTTAATTTCATGCCTGCATTAAATGATTTTGGAGCCCAGAAAAATAAAGTCAGACACTGTTTCCACTGTTTCCCCATCTATTTCCCATGAAGTGATGGGACCAGATGCCATGATCTCCATTTTCTGAATGTTGAGCTTTAAGCCAACTTTTTCACTCTCCTCTTTCACTTTCATCAAGAGGCTTTTTAGCTCCTCTTCACTTTCTGCCATAAGGGTGGTGTCATCTGCATATCTGAGGTGATTGATATTTCTCCCGGCAATCTTGATTCCAGCTTGTGCTTCATCCAGCCCAGCGTTTCTCGTGATGTACTCTGCATAGAAGTTAAGTAAGCAGGGTAACAATATACAGCCTTGACATATATGTGATAAATAGGGGCATGATATTGATCAAATCTACAAGCTTAATTTATGCTCATTTTTTTCTTTGTTATGTTTCATTTGGTAATAATATACATATAAGTCTTTCATAAGTGAAGTCGCTCAGTTGTGTCTGACTCTTTGCAACCCCGTGGACTGTAGCCTGCCAGGCTCCTCTGTCCATGGGATTCTCCAGGCAAGAATACTGGAGTGGGTTATCATTTCCTTCTCCACGGGATCTTCCCGACCCAGGGATCGAACCCGGATCTCCTGCATTGGAGGCGAACGCTTTAACCTCTGAGCCACCAGGGAAGCCATATATGTCTAGGCCTCATCTCCAGATATAATTTCAAAGGTTTAGAGTTGAGCCCTGGCATTTGTTTTTTTAAGTGACATCAACATTTTTTTGATGCAGAGCCAGGATTAGAGATCAATATTCTAGGTGAAATTTTCAATGCTTGGAATGATGTCTTATGCATCTGTTCTGCCCTGGGCTGCTCTAGTGGAAACTATGGACTTTGGATAATCATGTATCAATGCAGATTAATCAATTGTAACAAATACCATTGGTGTAGGATGCCAAGAGCGGGGGATGTTGTGTATGTGTGGGAGCAGGGGGTAAATGGGAAGGCTGTATTTTTTGCTTAATATTTCTATGAATCTAAAGCTGTTCTAAAATATAGTTCATTTTTTAAAAATTGAGTGCTAGGTACCTGGGATTCTCAATGGAGAATACATAGTCTTTGAACATTTTAATGTTCAATATGTATATTCATTGGCCTGTCACTTTGACATGACAGTTTGATGAATAAAGAAACCATGTAATACTAATACAATTAAATTATTTAATCTTTATATAATAAAGAAAAATATCATGTTCTCAGAAAGTGTTGTTTCAGTGGAGAACAGGAAATAAAAGTTAAGATCAATAATAATGATACTGCAACTATGTCAGAGAAAATTTATATAAATCTATAGTATTCATTTAGCTCTAAATGTCTTCAAGCATGTTATAAATCCTCCAAAGTCCTTGCTTTGTATTATAGCCTTTTAATATATTCACTGTCTCTCTCCAAGTTAAGTTCATTCTTGCTATCCAATTCATCTGTCTTCTGATTTATTTCAAAGATAAACTGAATATCTTCCCCTTTTTTCTGTAACTATTTAATCTTGATTTTTTAATCAAAATTTGATGGCAATTATCATCTATTAAAATGGATTCTTTCCCCATCCTATATAATTTTCCTTTTTACAGTAAATCCTAGACCCTGACACCATAGTTAACAACTTTTTGTCAGTAATTATATTTAGACAGATTTTCTTTTCTGAATCTTGGTTTCTTAATAGTCTCAATAATCATCAGTCTCTTAATAGACTTAATAATCAATACTCTCTTAATAATCTAACTCTTTTAGACCTAGAAAAGATTCAGTGAAGTGTTGGATTTGTCAGCCTTATTTCTCTTTTCCATTTTCCCTTTCCTCCGTTCCTGTTGGTGACATAGAATTTACAGGTAAATAAACACATAATCCTGCAATGTAAATGGAATGCCAGCCACGTGTGGTGTACTCCTGAAACACTCATCTGTTACCCAAAAGCGAGATAGAAGTCATATTTAGAAGATAAGGCATTTATAAAAGGGCTTCCCAGGTGGCAGTCGTGGTAAAGAAACTTCCTGCCAAAGCAGGAGACACGGGTTCAGGGAAGATCCCCTGGAGTAAGAAATGGCAACCCATTCCAGTATGCTTGCCTAGAGAATCCCAGGGACAGAGGACCCTGGCAGGCTACAGTCCATAGGGTCACACAGAGTTGGATACTACTGAAAGGACTTAACACAAGAAGCTCAGTAAATATTCAAACCATAAGAAACTATGACAGGAAAATTGTGACAAATATATAAGTGAATGGTCTTACCTCTGTGATCTTTCACTTTAACACCAATAAAATGAAACAAAAATATTTACCTCCAGAATCACTGTGATGATTAAGTTGGAAAGTATAAGGGAAAATTCAGTAGTCATAAATGCCATATAAAAATCAAATATCATCATAATAATTTTACCACTTCAGAATTATAAGAAAAAAATCACTTGGAAGAGGTAAACACTGGCTACATGTCTAAGGCTTTACTGAAAATGTGACCTATGTATGTTTACAAATCCTTTCATCTCAAATCCTTTATTATGCATGAGTGTCTTTTGTTATCACAATGCATAAAAATGGTAAAGCCTGTTGAAAACTCCAAAATAAAGAGACAGACGAGCCAAGGAAAAAACATGAATAATTTATTCAGATACGATTCAAGTTTATCCCCAACTTATTTGCCTTTTATTCTTCATTTTAGTTGATTACATTTTCACCATTTATCTTCAAGGTTATGCATGCACCTTGAGATGGTCACAAAGTGTCCAGGATATAGGGGTTCATAATTAGGTTGTATGTTATATTCAGAGTCCCAGGGGAACTAATAGATTCCAGAAATACTGATTAAGCAAGATGAATTCTTATATAGTTTCAACTACAACAGTTTTAAAGACAAGTACAAGCTTCTTTCCCACAAAATTCACAAAAAAAGTAATCG
>SJYQ01001633.1:447201-490535 GCA_006410935.1 Redunca redunca | reverse complement strand
TGATAATTTAATAAAAAAATACTCTCATTGCCAGAATTTTATCTTTTTAATATTTATAATTGAGGTAACAATGACAAAATACTTGAATCATGAATAATATTAATGAGTTTAAGTCAAATAACTTTTAAGAACTTAAAACAAATGTGAGATTCCAAATGGGTCAGTTTTGACAAATAGGCACTGAAAATTTTATAACATAATATGACAAGCTAGTATAAGTGGTTTATTAAAAATAAATGATACAGTTAGTGTTTGTGGATCTAACCAACAAAGGAGAAATAAAGGAAATTAAGACAGACCTATAGTACACCAATATTACTGCTTTTATGATCACAGCACAATCTACTGCAGGTCCACAAAGGGTAATTCACAGAGGTGTGGGCCTTACTTGAAGCTCCAGTGATGCTGATCGTGACTCTGGCTTTCTTTGATGTGAGATGGCCAAAGCTGTTGACCCATGCATACATGATGATATTTACAGCTGTTTCACGGACACCAGCCAGTCCTCAGCAGACCACTCATACGGGCAGCACCAAATGAGTTCCAGCCACAGCTCTTGCATAGGCTTCTCATGCCTCATGAAGACGCCAGGATCTCTTCCAAGTGCAACCTGGTCACATCAGGGCACATTCAGCAGCAGAAGTCTGTTTCCAGAACAGTCCTTGGTATGGCTAAATTCCACTGTCCCTTTTTCAGCAGTCAAAAATCCATGATAAATTCTGTATAACACTGCAGTCAATAACAGCAGCACCAGACAGTATATTAATTCCTTTACCATAAAGTTGTGTTTAATTATAACTTTCTATGTGTAGTGTTATCAAAAGCATCACTGAATCTCTAAATATTAGTTGTTTATGTCTGGGTAAATACATTGCTGTACAAGGTCTCTGACATGCAGGTCATGCTCTAAGACTTGGGGATATAAAGTAATACATGTTATGTGGCCAATTCTAAAAGTGACAGTTGTCTCCCTAACCGGAAATAAACATGAGCATTAGGAATCAGCGGTCTCAAGGATCCTAAATGCCTTAGAAACATTGTTTATCTCTCAATTTATAGTATGGTATTTTCTTCCCTCTCATGTCCAATACATCAGACACACTACTGCTATTGCATTTGTAGGGATGTGCAAACAGAATGTCTTCCACTTGGGCAGAATAAGACACCCTGAGGGTTTCACTGGTGTGTCCTGATGAATTCTGGTTGCTAGGTAGTAGAAACTGATACTGCAGCAGGCAATCAAATGCAACAGTAAAACTGCTGCTTAAATCCTGCTTCTCAAAAAGGTTCACAGTACCGATTAACTTAGGTAGTCTACGGAGCATCATTAATTTATACACAAAGCAGAGAGGCTGTTCCAAGTAGTGAAGAAGGCGAGGGGCAGGGGAGAAGACCCAGTACTAAAATCATGAACACCTTATCAAGGCATTTCTGTGCTTCATGGAGACAGATGGCATATACATATAAGACAGGGAGCTAAGACATACGGACAGAACAACATACAGGACAAAGCACCTCATTAAACACTGCCTGAAAACCTGATTAATGCTGTCAGTCGGGAATTTAAGGCTGGTCAAGAAAGCTTCCTGTGAACAACAATGCTCTTTGTTGTTTGCAAAAAAAATAATAAATTAAATAAAAGAAGGGGGTAAAAAAGACAAGAATTTTGAGTGGTATTTGGCACCCTGACTCTGAAAACGATGACAAATTCTGGGATTAAAAAAAAAAAACAAAAACATGAGTCTAGTTCCAAATAGCAATTCCTATCTGAACGATGCAAGCCTGGCTGGCAGTTACCTTTCTCTCATGTTTTGTGCCTTCCCCAAGCCATTAAGTAAGAGATCTGGCCTCAGCTTGCGTGTAACCAGTAATGACAATCTCTTTGCAGTTATCTGTGTGCAAACAACCAGAGACATTCAGAACTCCAATACAGCATTTTGGAAGAAAAGTAAATCAATCAAGAAATTAAACTATTTAAAACAAATATTTTTTTCAAAGAATTATAAAGAAAAAAAATTGTCAAGGAGAAATTCGCCCTCCCTGCCCCACAATTCAACATGCAGAACAGTCAACCAGTGCTTTCACATCAGCAGGATGGTTCGATGCAAGTACACATATCCCGAGCCCTGTGCGGTCCCCGAACTCTGCAACATTGCTTTCAAGTGATGGAGACAAGATGGTCCATGCAAATGAGCTGACCAAAGTCATGTTGTGTGCATTCAAAACAGAATCCCAGACATCTTCAGAATGGTTCAGAGTCACAAGAAATGAAGTTCCCATGAAGTAGCTGGCATTTGGAAGCACAATGATATAAATATATCTCCCTGAAGATGTGTTTATGTATTAGGGTACCCGCCAATATCTGATGCTATCATTTTATTGCAAAAGGAGATCAGGGCAATTCATAAGGAGAAGTGGTAGCACTACTGGGATAAGATTCGTTTAAAGCCAGGATAAGATTCGTCAGCTACCCAAATGGCATTTCTGACTTCAGATAGTAGTATCATGCAGGATTTATACTGTATTAATGGCGTCTGGAGTAACTCTACATTTATTTACTTCCATTACGGGGTAAACAGTACTTGAATTAAGACCATTTAGCCAACTGATGCGGTTTGGTTTACAAGATAGATGGGATGGGAGATCGAGAGCGCCTCAGAGGACAAGGAGAGTTGTAAGGTGAAGTTACTGGAGAGAGCCTCAGAGCATTGCCTGCCAAGCCCGCTATGTTGTTTAAGCTTCGGGATTTTTCATATCCTTTTATGGAAAAATGCACAGACATCAGTTGAATTCAACCAGAAAATAGACACAGACAAACAATATCATGCAGGGCAATCAAAGTGCTATTTTTGAGCTCAAAGAATTTGCTTACAAAGAATTCAATATTGAGACAATTTACAACTCTTAAAAAAAAAAAATGAAGCTTACTGTAGCTGTCATTTCCAAAAGATTAAGCCAGCTATCACAAATTACTATTGTAATACTTCAAAATCTATTCTTTTCCAAATATAGTTTGTATTGATGCAATTTTGACATATTCAGTATCAGAAAACTTTTAAGAATTATGCAAAGCAACTTAAGTAAGATATAAATTTGGCTAGTATTTTAAATTTCAGAATATGTCCCTGAAAAAAAAAATGAGCTATTTTTTCTCTTTTCATTCTTATTTTAGTATTCACTAAGCTAATAAAGCATGCTTAAGTTTAAGTGGACAACTCTTTCCCAGCATCTTTAATCTTCCAGCTTTATGGGGTTAAAAGGATGATTCTTCAATAATGGCTTTTAATGCCATTATCTAGGTGATGTAGAATGAATGCCTATTTCTAATCCCTTGTATTAAAAAATAAATAAATATATAATATAAACTGAGTCATCATTTCAGTAAACTTAAGTCTGATTTTGATTACATATTTTCAGCTGATTCTTCCCTGCCAGGAATGAAGAATAGTTTGATATTAATCCACCTTTTCTTCCTATTATCTTGCATTCTAATCTTCTGTTCATAATAATCATTGACTTACAGAATCCTTCCCACTTACAGGTCTTTCCGACAAACTTTAACCCGCTGATTTGCCTTAGCTGCTCAACCCACACCCCATCAAGGACACTTTTGGAAGGAGTATATTTTGTGGCATTTCTTATTAGAAAGACTAGAAGCAGGTAAATGAGGTAGTGAGTACCTACTGTAAAAGTAGAGGTAAAATTGTCTTAAAAGGCAGGCAATCATTAACCGAAAAAATAGTCATTATTATACAATTCAGTAAATGAATGTTCTGACAGCTCCACTGAAAAGTGTTACAGGTCTGGAAAATGAAACAGCTCTACTGTGGGGTAAGGTTTGACTAGTAGGAACCCCCTCTCTACATACACACCCACAAACTTTCAGCAGATTAGATGTTTTCTTTGATATTTTGTAGATGAAAATTTATGTCATCCACTGATTACAGTAAAGTTCTCCAGGACATAATTTCTGCTAATGAGAAAATTATCTGTCTCTATGTTTTATCAGTATTTTGAGCTATAAAGCATAAGAGGTGGCATATATTTCATTCTGCTCTGGTGGGTGATGGAATAGTTAATGAGAGAATGTCTTAAATAATTAAAAAGGAATTGCAAGTCATTTATTCTTACATAGGGACCTTCACATTCCTAGAGGGCTAATTATCATTACTCTTCTGTAATGTGATTGGAAATAAAACTAGGACTTGTAGAAAGAATAATTTATACAAGTTGACTTGGAATTTTAGTGTAACCTAAAAATGTAAACTAGACTATAAACACTGATTGGTTTTGATTAAAAGCAACCTCATGAATATACATGAATCAAAGAAGTTGTTAATAACTATAAACCATCCTTGTAAAAATATACATCTTGTTCCCCACAATAACCGTGTTCCCTATGAGACTTCCAAAAAAGGTAAAAATCTGTTTAACAATTTATATTAATCATGTTATTTACTTGTAAATCTTGGTTGCCCTTGCAAATGTTTAGTTACTTGTCTGAATTATATTCATTAAGATAAATAGTATTTATTCTGTTTATAAATCCTTTTATTTTTAATAACTATGATTTCAGTGTCCATTTGAGAAGGGTTCCTTTATAATTTAGTAACAAGTATTTAATTAGTAAAATTATGTTTTTCATATACATTTATTCTTCCTTTATTCTGCAGGTTCATTTATGATTAGAAAATTTGACAAAATTTTGCCTCATCAAGCTTTTATTGAATGGAAGGACTGAAAATATAATTTATGAGAATAAACAATATTGAACTCAATTTGAACTAACATCTAAATGCATGATATGCACTTTATACAGCTTTTAAGAGCACATATTTGTTTGGGGCAATATTGAAACTGCCTATTTGTGCACTATCAATGAGATGTTTGTGTTCATGTAAAATGATATATAAATAAAACTACTGTATAAATAAAAGAATAGGTTCTAAGTTTGGGGAGTCCATTCTTTTAGGTAATCCACAAGTTTTCTTAATGCATGCCCAACTGCATTTACACTTGCTGATAGAAAAAGAATACAATGGGAATCCAGTCATTTTTCTCATCTATATAGGGGAGGATTTACATAACTCAAAAATCAGGTCAGTGTAGAAAACAATTAGAAGCATACAGAAGATAAATATGTGAGTGGGAATAATAGAAGACATCTCTAATCTATATAAAGGAAACAGGAGAAGAAATGAATGGATTTCTAATAGACATGACAAAGAAAACACTGAGAAGATTAAGTAAAAATGGCCAGAAATGTTACCAGATCTAGGGAAAAAAAAACACAGATCTACAAAATAACTAAGCAAGAATGAAAAAGGATTTGTTTATAGTGAGAAATGATGAAAAATAAAAAGCTCATCGTTGGGTTTTTCAAAGATGCTCTCATTGATAGAATTGTATTTGTGAAATAAGATCACATGTATAATTTTCTCATAGAAATACAATATCTTATTAATTGCTTTGCTATGGAATTTTGCCATTTTACAGGAAAACTATATTAATACAGGTACTTTATAGTTTTCAAAGTGCTTTTAAATATGTGATCCCCTTTGACAGTTTATATTCAANGTACAAGAGATAGATGCAAAGAGTGACAGTTCTTTGAATGAAGTATAATTAAAAATATTACACATTAAAGAAACAAAAGAAGAGTCCTCTGTCTTCTCTTTTGTATGGAGACAGAAAGAACAATGTAAAGTGCTCAGAAGAAACAAAAATGAAGCACAACATGGGTAATGAGCTATTTCAAAGGAAATAGGCATCATAAAATAAATATTTTAGACTTAATGTGGTAAAGTATTCTGTAGGGAGAAACTGCAATGAATAGCAAATAAGCACAATATTTTTAAAATGCAGCTGCACTAACATGAAAGTTTTAGATTGGCTTTTCATTCAAATTCAGTCAATTGCCTAAGAAATTATTATTTCTTCATAAGAAATTTGTAGTTCTTTCTCTATTCTGTCTGTAAATCGAGTAAAATAACCTTGGCACTAAAGCAACTGGAATTCTAAAAGCAGAAGGTGTTGTAAGAGCATACCAGAACTTTGACAAGGGTGCATTATAAGTATCACAAAACTAATTTCTTGAGGATAAAAAGGGTCCAATTGTTTGGTTGGCAAAGTTTACTAAAACGAAAATGAAAACTAGCACCTAAGGAATAGTCATAGATGGTTGATACAATCTAGGGAAATAAAACCACATGCTGGAGTGGAGCTTCAGTACCCTGCTATATTTCTTAACCAAGATGCCTACCTAATACAATGTATCCATTCAACAGATATTAAGTATCTTCTATGAGCCAGGAATTGTTCAGTGTCCATTAAAAAAAATAATAAAATGATTACTGCCCAGAAGAGAAATTTTATAAGTACAGTAAGTAACCTTTCCACTGATTGGGTATACTGTTCTGTATGGCTGGAGGATCATGTACCTTAGCAAGCTCCTGACATTCAGATTATTACTGGGGAAAATTTGCCCAAACACCGGATAAGAGACCATTAAGTGAAGTTGCTCAGTTGTGTCCGACTCTTTGTCACCCCATGGACTGTAGCCTACCAGGCTCCTCTGTCCATGGGATTTTCCAGGCAATAGTACTGAAGTAGATTGCCATTTCCTTCTCCAGGGGATCTTCCCGACCCAGGGATCCAATCCGGGTCTCCCACATTGTAGACAGACACTTTACCGTCTGAGCCACCAGGATAAGAGACCATTAGAGTATGTTTAATGCTTTACTTTAAAGAAAAAGCTTTATTATTGTTTTATACTTATCAACCATGTATCAAACAGATGCATAGAATTAATTAGTGAGTTTAATCCATTGTAGGAAAAAAGATAACTTTTCAAGACTGCTGAATATATCATATTAAAACAATTAGATGATTGACTTAATTATTAAATACTTCATTACAATTCTGCCTATAGACAAATGAAAAACCAAAAAATAAAAAAAAAAGAAGGATGAAATGTCTTTCAGATATGACAATCAAGTTGGCTGTCATGATACATATTTTTAAATGTTTATAATGAGATAAGATACAATGAGGCAAAAAGCACTATGATGTCTTAGTTGTTCCTAGAAAATGATGAACGAGCATTTTACATCACTCCACACATTTGCAGCATTTAATGGCTATGTCACCTGTTAGGATCTGATGAAATGCATGCCTACCTTTCCTGATCCCTCCATCAGACGTGCACGTGTAATCACCTGCCGTCAGCAGGAAACATGTCTCCCCTCTTCTGTGTTTGTCTCTGGTGCTAGAGCGCCTGATGGGGAGCCTTTCTGGGGGTGATCCTGGCGGCTCACTCCCTGCACCGTCGTCACCTGACAACACTGGTCACAGCGCCGTGCCCATTGACAGACAGTGATGATGAGGAAATGAGACAATACAAAGAGTTTACGCTGAATGTCCAGAGTACAGCCACTCGATAGTACAGAACACAATAATCACAACATGATAAGAAAATAATTTTCATCACTCGCCACAAAAACTTACACGGAGCAAAACGGAAATGTATTGGAAAGGAGAGAAATGTTCTCAGGGAAATTTTAATTTCATGTTGGAGTTTATCTAATACGACAACGACTTTTACAAAACTAACATGATTCAGAGTAAGTGTGATAATGAAGTAGCACATGAACTAATATCTTTCCACTTTTGACAGGTTATCTAGATACTGCAAACAAATGTCTTGAAAAATGGAGCCTACTGAAGGAGAAACTCCTAAGTAAATATTAGTCTTTGCAGTACTAAAAGACATATGCTTTCATGATTTTCTGAAAGTAATTTTTCCCAAATTTCATAATGAAAACAATCCCATAGTCTACAGACTTTGTGTCCAAGTTCTCTGTTTTGAAGTGACAGTACTTTTGAGCAGAACAATGGAACAACATCAACTTTTCCAAACACCCTTGAAACGTTTATGTCTAAATACTTGCCAGAGACTTTCACATCCTATAGCCTAGCCGCCAGCTTGTAACAGTGCTTGCCCAAGCTGAGTGTGTCCTCCTTTCCATGCCCTTCAGAAAAGCTCTGCACATGTACCTGAGAACAATCGAATAGGGGCAGCAACACAAACTTTCTTTCAGACATTCCTGGATAGCAACTCTCAGACACATACTGACAGAATTTGCAGAGTAAGTAAGTAAGTAAAGTCGCTCAGTCATGTCCGACTCTTTGCAACCCCATGGACTGTAGCCTACCAGGGATTTTCCAGGCAAAACAATCTACTAAATAAACATAAGGGCTTTGAATAAAATCTTTTAAAAAGCAGTTCAGTTCCAGTCAGGTTCCCTCCCACCCCCTGCCACCATTTAATCCATAATAGCTTCTGGGAGCCAAGGAGGCAACCTGTGAAAATGTCACTTGCCTTCCGTTTGTTTGCTAGTTTGCTTGTTTTGTTTAATCAGTGTTATTTCTAAATAATGCTAAATTATTCACATGAGATTGTCATAAATCATTTTTCTACAAGAAAAAGATTAAACTATTTAAGTTATAGGGAATGCATATATTTAGCATTTCATAGATGACAAAAAATTAAATTGTGAGGTCTACAATATATTTTATCTGTACTAGACATTAACAGATTAGAGAAGACACTATTGACTATCACTTTGGCAAACTGAATGTCAATTTACAGTCAATTAACTCTAGATTATCTATGGCAATAGAGAAAAGTAGGAATTCAGCTAATTTCAAGCAGGAATTTATCCAAAATTACATTCTGGGAGGGAAAAGAGACCAGTGCAGAATGCATAAAAAAGGAAATGCCCAGAGAAATTCAACCTTCCTATTGATTAGCCAAAGCAGATCATGTAGACCCTGCATAATGTTGGGCTGATTGTACTACATAGCACTTTACCCAAAGCAAAGGAATTATACTGAAATAGCCTAATTTAAGAATAACGAAAACTTAATCAACCCTCCACAATATTGATGAGGAAGACCCTTACTTTCCAAAGGGCATTCTTACATATCACCTCTTCAGTGTTTAGGCCTTTGAAACGTAAACATCCATTCTTTTTACATAACTTCTTCTTGTGAATTAGGTCAAAATGCATGGCCCCATGTGGCAGAGATAAAACTGAGACAAACACACCAAGCCAAATGATATGGAGATCAACATTTTGAGAATGAAAGATGGAAAATGTCCAATATCATACCACCACATCATGCAGGGAAACAAAGAAACAACAGCACGAAAGCAACAAACAGGCAAAAGAAAATATTGGCGCCGTCAGCACAGGGCATTCCCGTCAAAGCAGGAGAACTCTATAGACCAGCTATGCGGACTTCTACTTAGGGTTCATTTAGAACAGCTACAGTCTAACTATCTACAAGCCTGACACAAACACATTTTGTAAAGGGGCAGAACTGAAAACTCCAAACATTTGCAGAAAATGAGAAGGTGCCTTCTACTTCTACTTAAGGGACATACTGGTCTATAAAGTATTTAATGGCATGCATTTGAAACCGTGCCTTACCTGATCTGTTATGTTCCAGAAGCCGGTTGTCTTTGCCCAGACACGTGTCACCCTGTTTGCTGTTGCAGGCCATGTTTAATTCTGTCTTGCAAAAAGTAGGCGAGCTTGCCTGAGGAGCAGGAGGGATGTGCTTCTTTCTTTTTCTTGGAAGCTTCTGCTTCGCCATTGCCAAGGAGTAGTACATCCCAAAGTTGTTGACAATGACAGGCACTGGCATGGCTATTGTCAGTACTCCAGCCAGAGCACACAGGGCTCCCACCAGCATCCCCGACCACGTTTGGGGGTACATATCTCCATAGCCCAACGTAGTCATGGTCACTACAGCCCACCAGAACCCAATGGGGATGTTTTTGAACTGCGTGTGCTCACTAGCTGAAGGGTCGTTGGGCTGGGCACCCACTCTCTCCGCATAGTAGATCATAGTAGCAAATATCAAAACTCCTAGAGCCAGGAAGATTATGAGCAGCAAAAATTCATTTGTACTCGCTCGAAGAGTGTGTCCAAGCACCCTCAAACCTACAAAATGGCGGGTGAGCTTGAAGATCCTCAGGATCCTCACAAATCTGACCACTCGGAGGAAGCCGAGGACATCTTTAGCAGCTTTAGATGAGAGCCCGCTGAGGCCCACCTCTAAGTAGAAGGGTAGGATGGCCACAAAGTCAATGATATTCAAGAGGTTTTTGACGAATTCAAGTTTATTGGGGGAGAAAACAATACGGACTAAAAATTCAAAAGTAAACCATACCACACATACTCCTTCTACATATGTCAAGGCAGGATCTGTTTCAATTTCATACTGTGGAACCACACTGGTGCCATTGGTGGCTGATTCTGTCTTGTTTTTAACAATATTGAAAGCTTCATGTGTCTCCAGGCAAAAGGTTGTGATTGAAACCAGGATGAAGAATAAAGAAGCAAAAGCAATAAACTGTAGAGAAAAAAAAAAGAAATAAAAGAAGAAACATAGAATGATCTGAGCCATAATATACTTCAATCCAAGTCTAAGAGCACTTCCTGTAGATGAAGAAGTATAAACACATTTTTTGGAGATTTCACTTGGGATGTTACTCAACTGTAAGAACTTAGACATGTAGGTAACACCCATTAGAGTTGCACAGGAAGGATGTTTCAAGTTCTTCTTTCAGCTTATATAGATTAAAAGTTTCGATTTGTGTTGGAAAACAATTTGACTCTTTTGTGTAAGAAAAAGAGCAAAAAATAAAATCCTTTCAAAAGAATGTTAAAGGGCAGCAGGCTGAAAAAAAAAAAATAAATGTAGACAATGGCTCCAGATATTGGTTACAACCCTAGAAATCTTTGTGTATTAGATCCAGATTGACAATCATAAATATAAGGTGCAGTCTACACTGATGGAAATTTGGAAGTCACCCATATTTAACTGCAGGGTCCTTCTTAAATGTTCAGATCATCATGACGTGTGAACATGAAAAAACTATCTGAGCTGTGCTACCATTTATATCAACCAAAGGTGAAGTCTTGTCCACGAAGAGCAAACCTAAGGAAGAAGAGTTGGCTTTGAGACTGAAGGGAGAGAAAGAATTAAGGAACAAATTAAAAGGCACTCTTCCTTTCCTGAAAAAGAACTTCAAATGTTAGAATAATATGTTAAAAAGTTACAAAATATATGTTATAAAGGATTTTTAAAATTCAACATTTTTTTGGCCAATAATCTATGACTATACACATACTTACTAATACAGAATAATAATAAAAGCTCCCACTTATATGGTTCTTACTAGTACCAAACACTCTTCAAAGCAATTTACATAATTAACTCATATAATACTCATAACGACACTACACTGTCACCTTTTATGGTCATAACTTTTCCAAAGACATAAGATTAACCTGATAAGTTTTGCCCCAGATTCTGTTCCCATAACTACCAAACTCTCATATGTAGAATACAAATATGTCAAAACCTTTATTTATTTTAGGATCACATTCTTCTTAATATGAAAGATCTGACAATCTGAGACCCAGTGTCATATGAAGCCCATGACACTGTTGCCAGCTGTCAGCACAGGAGGCTTTCAGAAAGGCTGGCAGATCCCTGGCACTCTCTGAGTGTGCTCAGATTGGGCATCACTGAGCATCAAGAGACTCCCAAGAGTCCTTGAATATCTAAACAAATGAGTTATTCAGGAGGAAGAGGTCATCAGTCAAATAGAGGGAGATCTTTTTTAGAAATAGTACGACATGTCCCGAACCCAAAGCTCTCCCCTAATACCTGCTTCTCAACTAAACATTGAAAAGATATAAGTTTCAAGAAGAGATTGAAATCATCTCCCTTTTTCCCCGGTTGAGTTTCAATGTAAGAGATACACAGATCTTGCCAAATACACGAGATACACAAAAAGACTGAAAAAAAAAACTTAGGACTGAGATTATCTGCCTTAAAGAAACTTCTCAAGAGGCAGGGGAAAGATAGGGATAAAGGATTAAGAGGTACAAACAATTATGGATAAAATAAGTAAGTTATAAAGATATATAGTACAACTTAGGGAATACTATCCAATGGTTTTAATAACTATAAATTGAATACAACTTTTTATTCACTATGTGTACATCTGAAACATATAATATTGTACATCAACTATAACCTCAACTAAAAACGAAAAGAAAGTGAAAGTGAAGTCGTGTCCAACTCTTTGCAACCCCACGGACTGTAGCCTACCAGGCTCCTCCATCCATGGGATTTTTCCAGGCAAGAATATTGCAGCAGGTTGCCGTTTCCTTCTCCAGAAAAGGAAAGAACCACCCCAAATTATGGACTAGTTTCTCTGCAGTGTGCTAGTAAAGTACATCATTCATATTAATATTATAAGTCATGCAAATCAAGGCTTGCCTTATTTTTCCATTCCTATCTTCCAACTTCCCTTGGTTTTGACATTACAGTTTGACTGTGATCTTTTCCAGATATATTGTGAGATGATGGCATTTTTTTCACTTAGCTTTTCCTTCATACACATAAATATACTCTTCTTTTTAAGTCAACTACTTGTTCTAACACTCAATATCACTAGGACCTCACAGATTCTTTAAAATATTATATCTTTTGGAGAAAGAATCAATTATCTTTGATCTGTGTATCACTTCTTTATCTAATCACAATTTCATCTATGGATCTGAGAGTCACGCTTGTTTCTGACTCCCCCTACACTCTTCTTTTATCACTAGAGCCTCAGCAGTGTGACATACTGAGTCCTCCACAGCCACTCCCCACACATCCCACCACGGCATCCAGAATTTTAGGCTAAGCATCTAAGGTTTTAGTGGGCAAATTCTATCTATGAGATGTTAGAGAGTACAAAGCAATTAAGTAAACTGCACTTTTATCTTTGATCCCAGTGTTTCTGAGTCAGCATTTTTTCTGGCTAAAATAAGTTTTCAGTCTCAAATGCTGTCCACCTATATTCTGTAGTGAATAGAGCGGGACCTTCAATGCTGCTCATTCAAAATTAGTCCTGACTTACCACCTCTCATACAACAAGGACAGTTTTCAACTATACTTTCATGCTCATCAATATAAAGTGCTAGAATCTTTTCCAGTCAGATATTTTCCTACACTTCATTCATTAATTCAACAAGTATGTTGAGTGCCTCTGTATGCCAGGCCATAGGGATAGGGCCTTACTTTAACAGTAGTAAACAAAACACAATCCCATCCTTTGAGGAACTCACAATCCACTATATATAGAGACATTAAATATTTAACTACACAAAATTACACAATTGCAATTATAATAAATTCAATGAAAGGAAAAAATGACCTAAAACTTTATTTAGACTGAGAGGTTATAGAAACCTCTGAGAAAATATCAATAGACTGGACTTTGAAAGATAAGCGGAGGTCAACCTGATAGAAAGGAGAGATGTGTATCACAAAAGAGAGAAGTTTTAACAAAAACGTCTGGAATTTCTTAAGTGATGCATTGAAGGGAACACCAAAGGAAGAGTAGAGTAGACTTCCCAGGTCTGCCTCTTTTGCACAAATTGTGATGAATAAATCCCAAATTAGCACAGAGATCCTCACTTTTCAACGGCTTTTAATCAACCAAAAATATTACCTGTATTTGAATTTAAAATGAGACTGTAAGGTGACTTTTGAGGTTTGAGTGCTGGTAGAGTCCCTTTGGACTTTCTATATTGGGAGGCCTATAGAATTAACTTGTCTTAAATTATTGTACCAGCCCCATTGACTGGGATAAAGTGAAAATAAAAGATATGTATATATTAAGATGGCTTATAATTTAAAGCACTATGAAAATACTTGAAATCATTACTACCTCAGTAAGAATTACTGGAACTTACTGTTTATGTTCATTAAACAAGTTATGTTACCAGGAAAAGGTCAAATAAGTCTTAAGATACCACACTATGTGGCTAGGATTTAAGCAACATGAATCATTTTGTACGAGGACATTATTTAAATACCCCACTCATATTTCCAAAACTGTGCTCACATTCATTATCACACACCTGGGCAGCTTACATAAATGTGAATTTCTTAGCTCCACATCAGATGTCAGATTCCATTGTTTGGGGAGATGGAATTTGCATTCTACAGGCTTTCTAGGTGATTGCTATGCATAGTATAGTTTGAAACCTCTGTTTCCATGTTTTTTCAACAGACTGATAATACAAGATTGATAATTGATTACTAAATGAATTGGAGTAGTTTTAAATTCTAAGCATTTGTAGACTCTTAAAAGAGTTTTCCTAAACCTTAATAAGAATAGCTAACTATCTCTTATGTAATGGGATGTTTATGGCCCATGTGTGTTTATGTTAAGACATAATTCTGGCTTCTACACAAATAACTGAGTAAGCAAAGCAACAGAACAGTTTCTAAATATACACAATTCTAAGACACAAAACTTTAGAAACCAAAAGTTGTCTGGTTTTATGTCATTTGGATCTTTCATTTATCAAAAATTTTATTAGAATTATTTAAAGAACCACATGATGATTTTTGCATTTGTATTATTCTACACTGTAGTCTTTATAATTCAATATGTCTTTAGCTTTTAAGGACTTTGTACATCTTCTGGTGTGATAATATTATAATAGGAAAATACAGAGAGTATGAAAAATAGAAATAAACTTCAATATGCTTAGAAATATACAGGATTCATCTTCTAAGTGGATGATTATTTTGTTTAAAAAACAGCTAGATAGGTCATTAATAAAGGCTAAGGACACTTGGTATGGTCAAGAGCAAGAAAGCTGTAACTGAAAGCCAAAGTTTACTTCATTATTACATGGTAGTGAACTGGAAGTTGGCTTCTGCCAGCCTGCAAAAGATGATGTCAGAAGAAAGTTGAATTCTAACGAGAAGGAAATGGAAAAGGTCTCCAAAGACAAGGAGGAAAAGTCCATAATGAGTAGACAAGCAATTAGAAATCCCCCCACAGATAGTCAGTAAAGAATCTGTCTGTAATGCAGGAGACCCAGGTTCGATTCCTAGGTTGGGAAGATACCCTGGAGAAGGAAATGGCAACCCACTCCATTATTCTTGACTGGAAAATCCCATGGACAGAGGAGCCTGGCAGGCTGCAGCCTATGGGGTAGCAAGAGTCAGACGACTTAGCGACTATAGCACCACCATCACCACAGATATAGCAAAAGAACCTTAGGAGACTAACAGAGAATATTAAATTCTAAGATGATGCTTGCTTTCTTATGCCTCAGTAAAAGGTGGTTTTACAAAACTGCTTGGTGTTGAATGTGCTCTGAGTAATGAAGTTCTTGGACCACGGGAGGATGACAGGAGGGGAGCAGGCAGCCAAGGAGGAAACATACATAGTCAGATTCAAAAACATAAGAGAGCAACAAATAATAGTAAAAGGGAATCAGGAGAAATTGAGCCCCCAGTAAAGTCCTTGGAGATGCTGGGAGACAAAGCTTCCCACGGAGTGAAGAATAGGATCTCAGTTTACTAGGAATTTAGTTTGAGCATCAAATGAAAGGGTAGCTCCAGAAATCTTGAAGATCTAGGATTATCCAGAGGCTACACCTGGACTTCTTTAACAAAGGATTTGAACACTTTATTTGAACTTAAATCTAAGTCTCAGAGATAGAAAATGTCTTCCTTTGTTCCTAACTCACAGATTGCATCAAAATGAGTAAATGTGGGGTTAGACTGAATAATATTAAGAAAAAGAAACACAAAGGGAAAGAAATAGAGAGAAAGAAGACTTTAAATAATTAATTATTTATTTTTCTCTTCACTGAACTGGTAACTGTTTAAGGACTTGAATATTGTCATATTCATTTCTATATCCCCTGATTCTGTCACAGTGGTTAGTATTTAGTATGACTGGATGGATGAATAGAACGATGGAAGAATTAATTTAAAATGTATAAAATGAACAAAATAATAAGGTAGAACACATTTTGATGGTGATAAAAATGATGTGAAAAGGCAAAATGAAAAAATAAAACACGCACATTGAAGCAAAAATTCAAATTTACAGCAGAAACAAATTAAATTTGTCCAAATGTTGCCAATAATAGCTTCCATTCATTCAGCTAATAAAGCTTGTGTCTTACCTGGGATTTGAGGAAGAAAACTATACTGCCATCTTTCTCTTCCTTTTCCCCTGTGATAAGACTACAAACTCCTACAAGCATTAAATAAAAATAAAGAGGCATGTTAAATACTAACTAAAAATTTTAAAAGTTTTCTAGACAAGATGCTGCATGTTGCCTGACTTCATAAGACTGCTACATCACCTAAGGCAGTTTCAGGATGGGAATATCCTGCTAAAATATTGGTTTGTGGTTCCAAGAAGCAGTTACTTTTTCTCTGTAAGCTCAGTGTCCATGCTTAGCAACACAGAGTGCCCACCACTTTTTAATTATTTTTTCTTGATTAGCATCTATGGAGAAGTCCTCAGAGCCCAGGTTGTACATGGAATATATTATGTCTAAAAGCCTCAAAGCAAACATTCAAGTAAGATTCTCCAGGTATACATAATAGGCTGAAAGGAAGGTGAGGGAGAATGTGGTATAGTTTCGTGTTTCATCATTTTCTTTTTCATGTAAGTATTAAAATACATATAGCTGAAGTCAAAGCTAACTAACATTATCCACCATCATGCACAAAAATAAACTCAAAATTATTAAAGACCTAAATGTAAGGCTGAAAAACTTCTAGATGAAAACGTAGGCAGAACACTCTTTGACATGTTGGTGCTGCTGCTGCTGCTGCTGCTAAGTCGCTTCAGTCGTGTCTGACTCTGTGCGACCCCATAGATGGCAGCCCAAGAGGCTCCCGCATCCCTGGGATTCTCCAGGCAAGAGTACTGGAGTGCGTTGCTATTGCCTTCTCTGCTTTGACATAAATCACAGCGATACTTTTTTTTTGGATCCATATCCTAAGGAAATGAAAGCAAAAATAAATAAACAAATGTGAACTAATTAAACTTAACAGCTTTGCACAGCACAGGAAACCATCAACAAAAGAAAAAGACAGCTTAACAAATGGGAGAAATATTTGCAAAAGATATGACTGATAAATGACTAATACCCAACATAAATAAGCAGTTCCTACAACTCAACATCAAAAAAACAAACAATTCACCTAAAGTTGGGCACGAAAAACTGAGTAGACATTTAGCCAAAGAGGAAATGCACATGGGTAATAGGCACATAAAAAAATATTCAGCATCACTACTCATCAGGGAAATGCAAATCAAAACCGTGATGGAATATCACGTTACACTTTTAGAATGGCTACTATCCAGAAGAACACAAGTAACAAGTATTGGCAAAGATGTGGAGAAAAGGGAACACACGTGCATTGTTGGTAGGAATGCAAATTGACACAACTACAGTGGAAAATAGTACAGAAGTTTCTCAAAAAAAATAAAAATAGAACTACCATATGACCCAGCAATTCCACTCCTGAGTATATACCACCTCCAAAAAACCAAAACTTTAATTCAAAATGATAAATGTACTTCAATGTTCATAGCAATATTATTTACAGTTGTCAAGATATGGAAGCAACCTAAATGTCCATTAGCAGATGAATGGATAAATAAGATGGGTGTATGTATATATACATACATACAATGGAATATACTCAGCTATAGAAAAGAATGAAATATTGCTATTTGCAACACCATGGATGGACTTACATGGCATTATGCTTCATGGATGGACTTACATGGCATTATGCTAAGTGAAATCAGTAATACAGAGAAAGACAAATACTGTGTGATATCACTTATACATGCAACCTAAAAAATACAAACAACTAGAGAATAGAACAAAAAAGAAGCAAGCTCACAGATATAGTGAACAAGCTAGTGCTTACCAGTGGGGAAAAGGAAGCAAGGAGGGAGAATATACAGGGATAGAGATTAACAGGTACAAACTATTACGTATAAAATAATCTACAAGGATATGTTGTACAACATGGGGAATATAGCCAATATTTTATAATAACTATAAATGGGTGTAATCTTTAAAACTGTGAATCACTATATGTCTATGACCTATATGATACTGTATAGCAACTATACTTCAGTAATAAAGTTTTTTCTGATTCCACTCCCTGCGACCCAGTGACTGCTCCAGAGGGATTCTAACACCTCCGCTCATGTGGACCCACATCTTTGGCACTTCTCTCAGCTCAACACCTTGGCCAGATGTTGCCAAGGAACATCATGGTTAAGTGGAATAGCTGGAACCCTGCATGCTGATTCTTCATAGTGCTTGGTGTCTGTGGACTGTCTACAGTTGTGCTCTGCAGCCCAAGTCAAGTCTTTGGATGACTGTAGCTCCAGTTTCACAGCAGTCTCATGAGAGACCCTGAGCCAGAGTCATCCAGAGGTCAAGCCCTGAGCCTTTGGGATGGGAGCACTGATTCCAAGACCCTAGATAACCAGAGACCTAAACTTAGGAAGTATCAAATAGTGAGAACTCACACAAAGGAAACCACTTGAATACAAGACCCAGCACCACCCAACCACCAGTAGCACCCTGTGTAGAAGGCCTCATCTAAACAACAAACAGAACAAAAATACGAATGAACCATCAGCAGACAGGATTACCACCTCACTCAGCTTTGCCCATCAGAGGAAAAACAAACAAGCAAAAGAAAAGTGAAAGTGAAGTCCCTCAATCATATCCAACTCTTTGTGACCCCATGGACTCCAGGCTCCTCCATCCATGGAATTTTCCAGGTAAGGATACTGGAGTAGGTTGCCATTTCCTTCTCCATGGGATGTTCCCAACCCAGGGATTGAACATGGTCTTCCACACTGCAGGTCTTCCACACTTTATCATCTAAGCCACCAGGGAAGCCCAAAACAAGAAAACAAACAAAAACCCACCACAAATCTCACCCTATTCAAAGCTCACACAAACCACTGGACCAATCTTAGGATGGCAGAAACCAAAAGGAAGAAAGAATTCAACCTTCTTCAAGGAAAGAACTCAACTTTCCTTGAAACCTGGGAAAAGGAGACCTCAAACACAATAACTTAAAAAAAATAAAAAGGCAGAGAAATACTGCACAAATGAAGGAACAACCTAGAAAACATAAGTCCAAGTAAATGAAGAGAAAATAGGCAAACTACCTGAAAAAGAATTCAGAATAATGATAGGAAAGGTGATCAAAAACCTTGAAAACAAAGTGGAGAAAATGCAAGAATCAATTACCAAAGACCTAGAAGAATTAGAGAAAAAACATACAGAGACAAACAACACAATTACTGAAATTTAAAATACTCCAGAAGGAATCAATAGCAGAATAGCTGAAGCAGAAGAATGAATCAGTAGGCTGGAAGATAAAATGGTGGAAATAACTTCTGAAAAGCAGAATAAAGTAAAAAGAATGAAAAAAGCTGAGGACAGTTTCAGAGACCTCTGGGACCATTTCAAACACACCAACATTTGAATTATAGGGGTCCCAGAAGAAGAAGAGAAAAAAAAGGGGGGTATGAGAAAACTTTTGAAGAGATTATAGTTGAAAATTTCCCCAATGTGGAAAAGAAAATAGTCAATCAAGTCCAAGAGGCACAAAGAGTCCCATACAGAATAAACCCAAGGAGAAACACACCAAGAAACATACTAGTCAAACTAACAAAGACTAAACACAAAGAAAGAATATAAAAAGCACCAAGAGAGAAGCAACAAGTAACACACAAGGGAAATATCATAGGCTTAACAGCTGATTTTTCAGCAAAAACTCTGCAGGCCAGAAGGGGATGGCAGGATATATTTAAAGTACTGAAAGGGAGAAATCTACAACCAAGATTACTATACCTGGCAAGGATCTCATTCAGCATTGATGGAGAAATAAAAAGATTTCAGACAAGCAAAAATTAAGAGAATTCAGTACCACCAAACACACATAGACTGAAAGTGAGAGAATGGAAAAATATATTCCATGCAAATGGGAAGCAAAAGAAAGCTGTAGTAGCAATCCTCATATCAGACAAAATAGACCATAAAATAAAGAAGATTATAAGAGATAAGGAAGGACACTATATAATGATCAAGGGATCAATCCAAGAGGAAGACATTACATTACCAAAAAAATCTATGCACCCAACACAGAAGCACCTCAATACAGAAGACAAACATTAACAGACATAAAAGGAGAAACTGACATTAACACAATAATAGTAGAAGACTTTAACACCCCACTCACACCAAGGGACAGATCCTCAAAACAGAAAATTAATAAGGAAACACAAGTCTTAAATGATACATTACATGAGATGGATCTCACAGATATCTTCAGGACATTCCATCCAAATGCAGAAAAATACACCTTCTTCTCAAGCACACATGGAACATTCTCCAGCATAGACCACATCTTGGATCACAAATCAAACCTCAGTAAATTTAAGAAAATTGAAATCATATTAAGCATCTTCTCTGACTGGTTCCAAATAGGAAAAGGAGTACGTCAAGGCTGTATATTGTCACCCTGCTTATTTAACTTCTATGCAGAGTACATCATGAGAAACGCTGGACTGGAAGAAGCACAAGCTAGAATCAAAATTGCTGGGAGAAATATCAATAACCTCAGATATGCAGATGATACCACCCTTATGGCAGAAAGTGAAGAGGAACTAAAAAGCCTCCTGATTTTTTGAAAGTGGAGAGTGAAAAAGTTGGCTTAAAGCTCAACATTCAGAAAACAAAGATCATGGCATCCGGTCCCATCACTTCATGGGAAATAGATGGGGAAACAGTGGAAACAGTGTCAGACTTCATCTTTTGGGTCTCCAAAATCACTGCAGATGGTGACTGCAGCCATAAAATTAAAAGATGCTTACTCCTTGGAAGAAAAATTATGACCAACCTAGATAGCATATTNCAAAGAGTTGGACATGACTGAGCAACTGAACTGAACTGAACTGAATTGAACTGACCACAATGCTATGAGACTAGATATAACTTACAAGAAAAAAAAAAAGTGTAAGAAACACAAACACATGGAGACTAAACTATATGTTTCTAAATAACCAACAGGTTACTGAAGAAATCAAAAGGGAAATCAAAAAATTTCTAGAAACAAACAACAATGAAAACATGACAACTAACAACCTAAGGGATGCAGCAAAAGCAGTTTCCTAAGAGGGACGTTTATAGCAATACAATCCTACCTCAAGAAACCAGAAAAACATTGAATAGACAACCTAACTTTACACTAAGACAATTGGAAAAAGAAGAACAGAAAAACACCAAAATTAGTANNAGTAAGAAAGAAATCATAAAGATCCAAGCAGAAATAAATGAAAAAGAAATGAAAGAAACAATAGTAAAGATTAATAAAACTAAAAGCTGGTTCTTTGAGAAGATACACAAAATTGACAAACCTTTACCCAGACTCATCAAAAAAAGAGAGAAGAATCAAATCAACAAAATTAGAAATGAAAAGAAAAAACAGGTTACAACAGATAACACAGAAATAGAAAGGATTAGAAGAGACTATTATGAACAACTATATGGTAATAATTCCATGGCTGCAGTCACCATCTGCAGTGATTTTGGAGCCCAGAAAAATAAAGTCTGACACTGTTTCTACTGTTTCCCCATCTATTTCCCATGAAGTGATGGGACCAGATGCCATGATCTTTGTTTTCTGAATGTTGAGCTTTAAGCCAACTTTTTCACTCTCCTATTTCACTTTCATCAAGAGGCTTTTTAGCTCCTTTTCACTTTCTGCCATAAGGGTGGTATCATCTGCATATCTGAGTTTATTGATATTTCTCCCAGCAATCTTGATTCCAGCTTGTGTTTCTTCCAGTCCAGTGTTTCTCATGATGTACTGTGCATATAAGTTAAATAAGCAGGGTGACAATATACAGCCTTGGTGTACTCCTTTTCCTATTTGGAACCAGTCTGTTGTTCCATGTCCAGTTCTAACTGTTGCTTCTTGACCTGCATACAGATTTCTCAAGAGGCAGGTCAGGTGCTCCTTGGAAGAAAAGTTATGACCAACCTAGATAGTATATTCAAAAGCAGAGACATTACTTTGCCGACTAAAGTCTGTCTAGTCAAGGCTATGGTTTTCCCTGTGGTCATGTATGGATGTGAGAGTTGGACTGTGAAGAAGGCTGAGCACCAAAGAATTGATGCTTTTGAACTGTGGTGTTGGAGAAGACTCTTGAGAGTCCCTTGGACTGTAAGGAGATCCAACCAGACCATTCTGAAGGAGAACAACCCTGGGATTTCTTTGGAAGGAATGATGCTAAAGCTGAAACTCCAGTACTTTGGCCACCTCATGCGAAGAGTTGACTCATTGGAAAAGACTCTGATGTTGGGAGGAATTGGGGGCAGGAGGAAAAGGGGACGACCGAGGGTGAGATAGCTGGATGGCACCACTGACTCGATGGACGTGAGTCTGAGTGAACTCCGGGAGTTGGTGATGGACAGGGAGACCTGGCGTGCTGCAATTCATGGGGTCGCAAAGAGTCGGACACGACTGAGCGACTGAACTGAACTGAACTGAACTGATATGGTAATAAAATAGATAACCTGGAAGAAATGGACAGATTCTTAGAAAAGTTCAATCTTCCAAGACTGAACCAGGAAGAAACAGAAATTATGAACAACCCAATTACAAGCACTGAAAGTGTGATTTAAAAATTTCCCCAAAAGCAAAAGCCCAGGACCAGATGGCTTCAAAGGAGAATTCCATCAAACATTTAGAGAAGAGCTGATGCCTATCCTTCTAAAACTCTTTCAAAAAAATTGCAGAGGAAGGAACACTTCCAAATTCATTCTATGAGGCTACTATCACCCTGATACCAAAACCAGACAAAGACAACACAAAAAAGGAAAACTACAGGCCAATATCACTGATGAACATAGATACAAAATCCTCAACAAAATTTTAGCAAACAGAATTCAGCAACACATCTAAAAGCTCATATACCATGATCAAGTTTGGTTTATTCCAGGGATGCAAGGATTCTTTAATATATGCAAACCAATCCATGTGATACAATATATTAACAAATTGAAAGGTAAAAACCATATGATCATCTCAAACGATGCAGAAAAAGCCTTTGACAAAATCCAGCACCCATTTATGATTAAAACTCTTCAAAAAATGGACACAGAAGGAACCTACCTTGACATAGTAAGAGCCACATATGATAAGCCTGCAGCAAACATTATTCTCAATGGTGAAAAATTGAAAGCACTCACCCTAAGATCAGGAGCAAGACAAGGGTGCCCACTTTCACCACGATTAGTCAACATAGTTCTGGAAGTCCTAGCTACAGCAATCAGAGAAAAAAAAGTAATAAAAGGAATCTAGATCAGAAAAGAAGAAGAAAAGCTCTCACTGTTTCCAGATGACATGATACTGTACATAGAAAACCCTAAAGATAGTATCAGAAAATTACTAGAGCTAATCAGTGAATTTAGCAAAGTTGCAGGATATGAAATCAATACACAGAAATCACTTGCATTTTCATATACTAACAATGAAAAATCAGAAAGAGAAATTAAGGAATCAATCCCATTCACCATTACAACAAAAGAATTACATATCTAGAAATAAAGTTACCTACGGAGACAAAAGAACTGTACACAGAAAATTGACACTAATGAAAGTAATCAAAGATGACATAAACAGACAGAGAGGTATCCCATGTTCCTGGGTAGGAAGAATAAATATTGTGAAAATGACTATACTACCAAACACAATCTACAGATTTAATGCAATCCCTATCAAATTACCAATGGCATTTTTCACAGAACTAGAACAAAAAATTTCACAATTCATATTTAATCACAGAAGACCGTGAATAGCCAAAGCAGTCTTGAGAAAGAAGAATGGAGCTGGAGGAATCAATCTTCCCGACTTGAGATTACACTACAAAGCTACAGTCATCAAGACAGTATGGTACTGGAGCAAAAACAGAAATATAGACCACTGGAACAAGACAGAAAGCCCAGCAACAAATCCATGCACCTATGGGTACTTTATTTTTGACACTGGAGGCAAGAATATACAATGGGGCAAAGACAGCCTATTCAATAAATGATGCTGGGAAAACTGGATAGCTACATGTAAAAAAATGAAATTAGAACACTTCTTAACACCATACACAAAGATAAACTCAAAATGGATTAAAGACCTAAATGTAAGACCAGAAAACATAAAACTCTTAGAAGAAAACATAGGCAGAACACTCGATGACATAAATCAAAGCAATATCCTCTATGACCCATCTCCTAGAGTAACGGAAATAAAAACAAAAGTAAACAAGTAGGACCTGATTAAACTTAAAAGCTTTTGTACAGCAAAGGAAGCTAGAAGCAAGGTGAAAAGACAGCCCTCAGAATGTGAGAAAATAATAGCAAATGAAATAACTGACAAAGGATTAATTTCTAAAATATATGAGCTACTCATACAACTCAATGCCAGAAAAGCAAACAACCCAATCAAAAAGTGGGAGAAAGACCTAAACAGACATTTCTCCAAAGAAGATTTACAGATGGCTAACAAACACATGAAGAGATGCTTAACACCACCCATTATCAGAGAAATGCAAATCAAAACTACAATGAGATATCACCTCACACTGGTCAGAATGGCCGTCATCAAAAAGTCTACAAACAATAAATGCTGGAGAAGGTGTGGAGGAAAGGGAATGCTCTTGCACTGTTGGTAGGAATGTAAATTGATACAGCCACTATGGAAGATGGTATGGAAATTCCTTGAAAAACTAGGAATAAAACCGCCATATGACCCAGCAATCCGACTCCTATGCATATATTCTGAGGAAACCAAAATTGAAAGAGACACATGCATACCATTGTTCATCCCGGCACTATTTACAATAGCTAGAACATGGAATCAACCTAGATGTCCATCAACAGATGAACAGATAAAGAAGTTGTGGTACGTATACACAATGGAATATTACTCAGCCATAAAAAGGAACACATTTGAGTCAGTTCTAATGAGGTGGATGAATCTTGAACCTATTATACAGAGTGAAGTGAGTCAGAAAGAGAAAGGTAAATACTGTATTNAGTTCTAATGAGGTGGATGAATCTTGAACCTATTATACAGAGTGAAGTGAGTCAGAAAGAGAATGGTAAATACTGTATTCTAATGCATATATACGGAATCTTAAAAAAATGGTCTGAAGGATTTATTTACAGGGCAGCAATGGAGAAACAGACATAGAGAATAGACTTATGGCCATGGGGAGAGGGGAGGAGAGAGTGAGATGTATGGAGAGAGTAATATGGAAACTTACATTACCATACGTAAAATAGATAGCCAATGGGAATTTGCTGTATGGCTCAGGAAACTCAAACAGGGGCTCTGTATCAACCTAGAGGGGTGGGATGGGGAGGGAGATGGGAGGGAGATTCAAAAGGGAGGGGAATATGTATACCTATGGCTGATTCATGTTGAGGTTTGCCAGAAGACAACAAAATTCTGTAAAGCAATTATCCTTCAATAATAAATAAATTAATAATAAATAAATAAAAATAAAAATAAAGCTAGATAAATAAATAAACTTGAACTCAATAACTAATTCAAAAGTTCCAGGACTTAAAAATGTAATGAGAACCAGATTGATTAAATGGCCCTCCTCCACACTCCCCTAGCCCAGGATCACTGATAATACTGTAGCACTTTTCTATCAGTTTTGTTACTAATGCTAATTCCTCATCAGCATTTTGAAGAACATTTTCACAAGTTCTTCAAAGAGAAGGACTTGATATCTATCCTTAAAGCTAAGGACCAGACCTAACCCACGGCAAGAAGTAGGTGTTCAGTTCTTATGAAATTAGTAAAGCAGCACATTTAAAACATATCTGTTATGTAAAAATTATGTTAGCCACAACACAGAATCTGCCTTTAAAATTCGCTTCATCTTATTAATTCACAGGTATATGAACCTTCATTGCAAGTGTTAAAGGGAGAAAAAAGTTGAAGAAAACTTAAACTTGCCTCTATTTTCTACAACAGTCAATGAGACAATTTTATACTTGGACATAAAAATTATAAGAAGCTTTTCTAAGGCGTATTACCTAAAATATATGCTAAGGAATTTGTTTTTACAGTTCCACATGAGGTGCGCCTATTTTGAGCTTGTATTTCAAGGGCATTATATACATTATATATTTTCCAAATGGGAATGCTTCATGCCTACTATGCTCATTCTGCTTTACTCTCTTAAATAAATACAGGAGAAGAGCAAGGACTTCCAACGACAAAGTATCAGAACCCACAGCGCCTCTTGATCCAAAATTTCCACTTTCAGAAATTTACTCTGGTAAAATATATATATAGAAATACAAGGATATGTGTAGGGCATTCATTTAAGCATTACTTGTACAAAAAAGAAACAGAAAAAATATAAACATCCATGAGTCAATGGTATGGCCATGGTATGGTTATAAACTTGCATCACAAAGGAATGATATGACAATATGTACTGACACAGAATGATCACTAATGAAACATACTAAACAACCACCTGGCTCCTAGTGACTACAATGTGCCAGACTCTGCTCTAAACGGCTGTGGCACGACAGTGCAGAGTTCAATCCCATTCCTTTATGTATAACTAGTGCGTACAAATAAATAGAAATGCTATATTCTTAGCAGCGGTTATGTTTGGGTGTAAGAGTGTGGCCTTAAGTGAGTGTGTTGCTGCTAATGGAGAATCATAACTGATTTTATAAATGCAAACCAAGTTTACATTTATCACAAAATTTTTACTTATGTGTTTTAAGTTTTCATTTTAAAACAAAACTCAAAGAAAATAATGACCAAAAGAGAATTAAACCTAGATCTTCATTCTTGATGACCATTAAGCTTATTTTATTTGTCCATAGAAACTATACATTGGCAGTTTGTAATTTTTCTTCTTTTCCACAGCACCTGAAACTCAGCAGATGCTCTTAATCATGTCTGTATTCAGATCCCATACACTAGCTCTGCCGTGTTGTTCACAGAACTGTGGTCTCTAGGGAGACAAGTTTCTTTCATTAGGCAGTCTATCTTCAAGGGCCAATCAAACAGGGACGGCGAGAGCCCAGTGTCTTCTGGCTCCATGCAGAGCTGACAATCACTTTAACTTCTTAAGCCAGTAAAATCAGTTTCTCTTCATCCAAGTTTATCACTAAGAAGCAGTTTCACATACATTACTGCATTTATGGTACAGAATTAGGTTGAAGAAAGCTGATCACCTAACGTGATTACCAAACTCAGAAATCAGGGAAGAAGATTAAGCTAGAGGTAACTGTATGTAATCAAGTATGTGTTTATAACATGTTATGTGTTTCATATCTACATATAAAATGTGTTTATGTGTAATAGATGGGTATTATATATAGTAGCTATAGGTTATAGACACAAAATATTATATAAACAGATATAGAAATAGACATATATAGAAATGTACAAAAAACCCAAAGACATAGAACAATATAAGATTTCTTAAATCAAGAAAATATACCAAAATATTACTTTTGGCTACTGAGATTTATGTGATCCCTAATAAATATCTTCCATCATGTTTCTTGGTATCTTTATCCAACAACATATACACGATTCTCTCTACACTTTCTTTGCAATAGACTGATTTCACTGAAATTTTAGTTGTTTGTTTATAAGCAAGGCCTAGTCACTCACACCCAAATATAATTTTCCAGGATACAGGCCAAAGAGGCCTGTGTATAATATTAGTATGATCATAATGGACTGTGTTATTCAAAGATAGAGAACTAGAATTAAAAGTCATCAGATATGAACATGCAATGTCATTTTACTTCTCTAAGTCTCACAATACAATCTAAACTGTGTCATTAATACACTTCGTGAAGATAATTTTTACAACTGTTTCTTTAGACTAAAGAAAAATTCTATACCTTTTCAGTCATAAGAATAACAGATCACATATAGTCATTTCAAAACATAAACATGAATTGTATACCTTAGATGCCAATTATTGAAAACTCTCCTCAAACCAAATTTTCCATCTTTAGCATATATTGATTTGCCTTAAATTTATTTCGTAAATGATTCAGTTTGTCTTGAAATGATATGATGTATGCAACCATGATCTAGGATTACCTAGAGAGGGGCATATTTTAAGCCCTATATCACATGAACCCCAGTACATCTTTCTTTAGACTAACAACTACTTTCCAAAATGAATTATTTAAGAATCCTTGATTTTACTTAGTTGAAAGTGAGGGAGGTGAAGGGAGGATTAGATGAAGGTGAAGCTATGTTACTAGTTTGAAAACACCTGCCAGAGATTCACTGACTCTGATAAAAACGCTTCTTTCAACACTATGGCACTGTGGTTAAAACACACTCTACCCAATGGCACGCATGCCTGTCTGCCTCTGCCATACACCATACAGTGTTCCCCAGGTTCAGTCTCAAATATTACTGCTCCTTCTTTTCCATATCTGTTTGTTCAGTAATCCTTTCTAAAAATATGACCTATGCCAAGGTAACTGAATCCTGAGAGTCTTCCAGTCCTAGCCAGTGCTCCAATGTATGTGGGCCTTCCCCATACATATTAACATATTTGTTTGGATTTTAGTATCCCCCTCTCCTCAAGATCATTTCGTCTAGTAGATACCTTGATCTTCCATGCTACTCAACCTGTGTCAGGCCCCTTCAGTCCACCCTAGTCAACCTCTGTGTGGATTGAGGACACTAGATTCTCAGGCCCCCCTTTACCTGAAGATCTTGAGCACTACTGCAAATTGTTGCAAATTCTTCCCAGAAGGCAGAGGACAATTATCTACATGTCACAAAACAAAGCCCATGTGTAACTTGCAATTTCATTACAAGACAGAAACGACATATTTAAAAATGAAAGGGGATTCATTGGCTGTGTAATAGAAAACCCAGTAGGGTTGACCTTAATATTGCTTGCTTTAGCAATTTAACGATATCAACAGCTATCACAGTATAGCCTGTGGATTTATAGAGGTCCTTAGAACTTTGCCTGGGTCTATAAAATCAAAATTGACTTTGTAATAATATTAAAATAATTTTGGCATTTTTCACTGTCATTGTCTCACCAGTATACAGGGAAGTTTTCTAGAGGCTACATGACATGGTGTGTTACAACAGACACAAGGAGATATGAGAATCCAGCCATCTTCTAGTAAGTCAGACATGAGATTTGCAAAAATGTAAAATGATGCCACTCTTCTCACATTTTTTTCTTTCAGAGATGCTATTCTTTTAAAAATTATTTTTATTAAAAATGTTTGCTTGTATCACTGAGTCGTGTTCTAACCCAGGAAAACAGGTATCCCTCGATCCTTCTATAATAACTAGTAGGACTCACCAGTGACTCTATTGTTGGTGTTCAGTTGCTCAATTGTGTCTGACTCTGTGAGCTCATGAATTTCAGCATGTTTGGCTTCCCTGTCCTTCACCATCTCCCGGAGTTTGTTCATGTCCATTGAGTCAGTGATGCTATCCAACAATTTCATCCTCTGTCGTCCCCTTCTCCTCCTGCCTTCAATCTTTCCCAGCATCAGAGCCTCTTCAAGGAGTTGGCCCTTCACATCAGGTGGCCAAAGTACTGGAACTTCAGCTTCAGCATCAGTCCTTCCAACAAATATTCAGGACTGATTTCCTTTAGTATACACTGGTTGGATCTCCTTGCTGATCAAGGGACTCTCAAGAGTCTTCTCCAGCACCACGGTTTGAAGGCATTCTTCAGTGCTCAGCCTTTTTCATTGTTCAGCTCTCACATCCATACAAGACTACTGGAAAAACCATAGTTTTGACTATATGGACTTTCGTTGGCAAAGTAATGTCTCTGCTTTTTAATATGCTGTCAAGTTTTGTCATTGCTCTTCTTCCAAGGAGCAAGTGTCTTTCAATTTCATGCCTGGAGTCACCATCCACAGTGATTTTGGAGTCCAAGAAAATAAAGTCTGTCACTGTCTCCATTTTTTCTGCATCTATTTCCATGAAGTAATGGGACCACATGCCATGATCTTTGTTTTATGAATGTTGAGTTTTATCCCAGCTTTTTCACTTTCCTCTTTCTTTGTGACTCTACACAAGACCACTAGTTCTCCAAGGTGATCTTTAATAGAATTATATGCTTTATTAGATTATAAAATAAATAAATCATGCATTTATTATGTTAATAATTTTAAAACTAACACACATGAACTGAGTTCTAACCTAAGGAATTCTTGGTATTCACAGAAATCTGGAATAATCAGAAATACTTGCATCCACTGATTAAGTAATGAAATCTCTGGAAATCTGGTGAAGTTTATTTATTTCCACAATTCCAATTACCACCAATACATGAAATATTAATCTTCAGCTTATACTTTTTCCTTTGTGACTTGTAGTTCTCCAAATCCATACAATTCTCCCATCTCAATTAAATAACAAGTAATATGGAGGTAATCAAAACAATAACTCTCTTGGTCCAGGTTCTCTAGAGAAACAGAATCAATACAATATATCTAGGTATATAAAAAGAGATTTATTATGAGGGACTGGCTCACAATATTGCCGAGGTTGAGAAGCCCCATGATCTGCTATCTGCCAGATGAAGGCTTTAAAAAGCCAGTAGAGTCCCAGTCCAAGCTTAACAGTCTCAGAATTACAGTAGCCAATGATGTAAGCCCCAGTCTGGGTCTGGTGGTCCAGGAACCATGAGTCCAAATGTCCCAGGGCAGGAGAAGATGGATGTCTCCAAACAAGCAGAGAGAGCTAATTCACCCTTCTGGTTTTTTGACCCTCAACAGTCCACCCACACTGGTCCACTGATCTTCTTTATTCAATAGATAGACTAAAATGTTAACTTATTCCAGAAACACGTTCAGAAATAATGTTTTACCAGTGATTAGGGCATTCCTTATCCTAGCTGACACATAAAATTAACCATCCGAGTAGGTGTTATACATTTTATTATTGAAGGTTTCAAAGGAACTTCTTGCCTAATATACATTCAAATCTGATATTTCTATTCCATTATATTTTCTGTTATTTTGAACCATCATTTTCCAACAAACTGTGGGAAAGTTTTAAAGAGATGGGAATACCAGACCACCTGACCTGCCTCTTGAGAAATCAGTAAGCAGGTCAAGAGGCAACAGTTAGAACTGGACATGGAACAAGAGACTGGTTCCAAATAGGATAAGGAGTACATCAAGGCTGTATATTGTCACTCTATTTAACTTATATGCGGAGTACATCATGAGACATGCCAGGCTGGATGAGCACAAGATGAAATCAAGATTGCATGAAGAAATATCAATAACCTCAGATATGCAAATGACACCACCCTTATGGCAGAAAGCGAAGAAGAACTTAAGAGCCTCTTGATGAAAGTGAAAGAGGAGAGTGAAAAAGGTGGCTTAAAACTTAACATTCAGAAAACTAAGGTCATGGCATCTGGCCCCATTATTTCATGGCAAATAGATGGGGAAAGAATGGTAACAGTGAGAGACTTTATTTTGGGGGCTCCAAAATCACTGCAGATGGTGACTGAAGCCATGAAATTAAGAGGCACCTGCTTCTTGGAAGAAAAGCTATGACCAACCTAGACAGCATATTAAAATCAGAGACATTACTTTACCAACAAAAGTCCATGGTCTAGTCAAAGCTGTGTCATGTATGGATGTGAGAGTTGAACTATAAAGAAAGCTGAGTGCCAAAGAATTGATGCTTTTGAACTGTGGTGTTGGAGAAGACTCTGGAGAGTCCCTTGGACAGCAAAGATCCAACCAGTCCATCCTAAAGGAAATAAGTTCTGAATATTCATTGGAAGGATTGATGCTGAAGCTGAAACTCCAATACTTTGGCCACCTGATGTGAGGAACCGACTCATTGGAAAAGACCCTAATGCTGGGAAAGATTGAAGGCAGAAGGAGAAGGGGACAACAGAGGATGAGATGGTGGGATGGCATCACTGATGCCATGCACCTGAGTTTGTGTAGGCTCCAGGAGTTGGTGATGGACAAGGAAGCCTGGTGTGCTGCAGTCCATGGGATCGCAAAGAGTCAGACACGACTGAGCGACTGAACTAATATTTTCTGTTATTTTGAACCATCATTTGACCATTAACCAACTTGGTACCCAGATTCCTTATTTATTTTCCCAACACCTTCAGCTGTTGAATCACTGAGTCTTATAGTTTCAGTATTTTTCTCCTGTCTCTCTATTCCCAGTGCCAGTGGTTTAGCTTTTAATTTGCCTTTAATTAGCTTGTCCTTGATTACTAGGAATAAGCATCCCTTTAAGGGAACAAATGTGATTATGTCACTCATCTGCTTAAAAGTTTAATGGCTCTCAATTACAGGATAACATACTATGTTCTTAATATGTCATTCAAAAAATTTCTTTATGTAGACCTTACACACTTTTCTACTGTGAATCTATCTTCCATGATTCACCAGACACTCCAAGCCTCATGCATTTGTACATGCACCTCTTTGCTCTGTATGACTGGAAAAGAACTACTTAATATTCTAGACTCAACTCAGATCACTTGGTCTTTGAAATAAATCCCTAAAATCTGAGGCAAAATTAAACACTTTCTTGATAGGTTCCTGTTCATATCTCTACTATACCACCTCCCTCATTTCTATAATATTTTATTTCTGTTCCTTTGGTTGAATATAAGCTTGTGACAGCAGAAATCTTTGTTCCTCTTTTATTTCAATGTCATTGAGTTGGTGCTTAATAAACATTGGCAATAGCAAAGAATATGCTCACAGCAAACATAAAGTTTAACACCACTTTGGTTCACTTATTTACACACAGCCACTTCCTTCAAATGGATGTTTAAAAAGGCTTATGAAAACAACACACACAATAGATTGGAAAGAAAAGTATAAACTAAGACTAATAAAGGAACAGATTGTCAGTCTGAGTGACAAGAGCAGGGCAATGTCAGAGATGAAAAGAGAAAGAGGAAGATTCAAGGAAGAGAGATTAAAATGTCAATCTCCGCAGAGTTCAAAGACGATAAAAATGGAGAAAGGTCTTCGGGATGAGATAATTAGGCCATCACTAGTTTCCCTTATTGAGTACTCTTAGTGAAGAAAAAGGAGAGAATAGATTTCAAGGGATTAACAAACTGTAGGTACTGAGAAATATGAATTGTAAATAAACACACACACACACAAATTACTGCTTTCACAAAGGTAAGTCGGTTTTGCTCATAGGGGTTATCACAGATTTTAAATTTTTGCTTGACTTGCTATAGAAATAAACAAAACAGGCCAGCTCTGAAAAACGTAAAAAAGTTATTCAGCTAATACAGCAGCAGATCACATTTTTGAAACTGTGAAGTTAAGAGCTTAGTAATGAAAGCTAATACCAAATATGATCACTGAAACTGTCTAAATCATAGGCATTTTCTATCCATAACCAATCAGCAAAATATGGTAACTTGCTGTTGTTCAGTCGCTCAGCTACGTCCAGCTCTTTGTGACCCCCTGGACTGCAGCACGCCAGGTCTTCCTGCTCCTCATCATCTCCCAGAGTTTGCCCAAGTTCCTGTCCATGGTAACTACACAGTTATTTTATGCCATTTTTAACTAATTCCGTCTCCCAAACCTAATTCAGTATCCACCGTCTTCAGCGGCATCAGGAAACTAGGAAATTGAGGGCAGTACCACCAATGACAGTTTGTAGGATTAATGAGTGATTTAAAAGAAAACAACAACAACTAGGATTAGTTTTAAGATGTCAAGAGCAATGCCATCTTTGTCATTTAAAAGGTAGCAACTAAAAATAATAAAAACAAAGATCTAAAACAAAAGCAATACTACTACTAATAGGTAAAATTCAAAGAGGATATCAGTCCTAAAAAATAATTAGCATCTGTTTTAATCCTGAAACCATATTGCAAGTAGATTCCATTATCCCATTTTAAAGAAAAGTTGCAAAGACTAAGGTCAAAGCTCTCTGTTTTCTAACATGAATTGATTCTCTGAATTTATCTCTTATTAAGACAAGAATCTTCAACTATACTGAATACAAATATTTAGAAAATAAGTATTACAATATTACAACAAATAGCATTTTATACACATATATATGTACAAACACTCATGCACAGAAACATGCTAAACTTTGGTCATCAATAGTGCAAAAGTAGCTAAGCCACAAAAATGAAATTCCTAAGCTTTATTCCTGATTTCTCTTATGGGTCTTTATATATAGTACTTTTTCAAGGTCCTTATAAAATAAATAGAATAATAACCAAATGCTGATTCTTCATAAGCAAAAATGACTAAGCAAAGAGGTATCAGGCTAGAAAGCAACGTGTGTTCATTTGGACAAATCATACATTTTGCTCCTAAAGCATCTTTAAAAAGTCTGAAGCTTGCATGAGTGGACAAGTATGAGCTAGGTTCTTCTCCTTTACATATTTGTTAAAAATCTATTTTTTAGCTAGACAAAGAAATGGTTGTTTTCACAGGTTATTTAGCTCATTTAGACTTTCCAGAGCAAGGTTTATAGGACTTGCCCTTGACAGAGAGACAATGAAGGGAAGCTTCTGAATATTTAATAGAGCTAGAAAATCCTACAGTTAATATTCTCTTGAGCTTGCATGGTGCTGACTTAGAAAGAAACCCAAAGTGTCTCTTTTCCACATTGCAGAATCTTAAAAATGCTATATGCTTTAAAATGACACTCAAAATTTGAATTGGTTTCATTCTTAAAGGTAAAACATTTAAACTATGTGCTAAAAGTCTTTAGTTAATCAGGAAAAGGTAACTTAGACCTGTACTTTATGTTTTTGTTAATGTCTCATTTTTTATCGCTTTATTTCTTGTTTTTAGAGCTTCAACAATCTGGCAACAGCTCAAGTTTTATCTAGGTTTTGTTTTGTTCTGCTTTGTCACTTTTGCTTTGTTTGAATCAGGGACACATTTTAGGAATGCTAAGCAAATCAGCCATCTAATGCCATTTTAACAGCTTTTGCACATCCAACATGCTTTGTTGATTATGATTTTATAAATGTGAAAACTTCTTTAAGACAGTAAATTTTGAAAGAACTAGGACTGGAGAAGGAACCCCCATACAAAAAAGTCCTTCTCAAATGGTTACAGTAATCCTTCACTGAATATATTTAATGACATACTATTTTGTTTCTTCTCTGTTCTGCAATTTTATTAATTGTGCAAGAGTCTAATTCAATTCAGTAAATGTTTCTTGTTCGACTGTTAAGTTGAAGCCTCTCTGCCTGAGATTCTGGAGAAATCAAGACAAGTTCCTATACACAAAGAGCATGTATTTGTGAGGGGATATAAAAAAATAAATGCCTCAGATAGAGATAAAAATAGTTCATTCAATAAAAAAGAGACAAAATATTTAAAAGTCAGCCACNTATTATCCCAATTTCATATCAGTCAGGGTTACCTACCTGGGTGGTTCTGGCACAGGGCTTCTAATGAAATTGTAGTTAAGATTTCAGCTAGGAGCTATGGTTACTTGAGGCTTACCTGGAGTTGGCATATCTATTTCTAAGGTAGCACAGTCATAGTCTGTTTCCAGGAGACCTCTATTCTTATTGTCTATTGAGAGAAGGCCTTAGTTTCTTACCATGTGGGCCCCTTTCCACATGGCCTTGAGGGCCTTCAAAACATCTGCCCACACCAGGGATCCATGAGGAATCCAAGAGAAAGAGAAAACAAGGAAGAAAATGTGATGTTTTTTGTGACCTAGTCTCAGAAGCTACTTTATGCACCATCACTTTCTCCACATTCTGTCTGTTAGAAACAAATCACTAAATCCAGCCCACTTTCAAAAAAGGAAAATCAAACACCATTTTTGAAGAGAGAAATATCAAGAATTAGGGGAACATTTTTAAACCACCACAGCCTTTCTTTGCCCAGAGTGCAGGGCCTTTATACAAAACAACTCCAAGACAATTATAACACATGGAATTAAAGGGTTCTGAAAATGACTGATTCAAGAACTGAGTGTGTGCAGATACCAATGCAGAGAATGCTGCTGCTGCTGCTGCTGCTGAGTCGCTTCATTTGTGCCCGACCCTGTGCGACCCCATAGACAGCAGCCCACCAGGCTCCCCCGTCCCTGGGATTCTCCAGGCAAGAACACTGGAGTGGGTTGCCATTTCCTTCTCCAATGCATGAAAGAGAAAAGTGAAGTCGCTCAGTCATGTCCAACTCTTAGCAACCCCATGCACTGCAGCCTACCAGGCTCCTCCAGCCACGGGATTCTCCAGGCAAGAGTACTGGAGTGGGTTGCCAGTGGCTTCTCTGAATACAGAGAATAATCTTTACTAAAAGAAATCTAGGTGGAAAAACCTAATGTTAACAAGAAAGACTTAAAGAGATTCAAAAATTCTCTGGGTAATTTCAATGAAAAGAGACAGTCTAAATGTATACCCTACAGGGACAAACCTTCCTTCAAATGAGGAAAGCTTTAGAACATGTGTAAACTTGGCAGCAGAGAGGCAAGTGAAAAGCACCTTTTCAAGGAATGGCAAAAGGAGGTCCTGCTAATTAAAAGCAGGTTTCACTTAGGCAAGAAAGTGGAAGAATGACAGGAAAGTGAGCTATAAGCTATATTAGTCTGGTCAACAGGCTAGGTGACTTAAACAAAACATCAGAAATTTACTTCTTGCAATTCTGGAGGCCAGAAGTACAAGAGGAAGGCAGGTTGTTTCTGATAAGACCACTCTTCCTGGCTTGCAGATGGCTACCTTCTCCCTGTGTCCTGACGTGGTCTTTCTTTTGTGTTTGCTCATTCCTGGTAGCTCTTCCTCTTCTCATAAAAAGATAATAGTCCTGTTGGACTAGAGTTCCACCAATATAGCCTCATTTAACCTTAATTACTTGCTTAAAGGCTCTGTCTCCAAATTCAGTCATATTAACAGTTAGGGCTTCAATATAGAAATGTGCAGGGTCAATCAGGAGACACAATTCAGTCCTCAATACTGAACTGGTTAATTCATAGTCAGAGTGCATTGTGGGTTTCATGGGACCACGTGATAAAAGAGAAGAGCATCACAGCCCAGGTTGTTGTAGGCACAGGAGGGAGTTAGAACAGATGTTGAGAAAGTGGGAACATATAATATGCAATGAGATCAGAAAGCAAGGATGCAGAGTCAGAGTCAGGTGTGGAAGGTAACTGATAAAAAATGGGGTGTTGATCTTCAAGCAAGAAAAAACTGCAGTGCAATGAGATGGAAAACATTCCATATTGAGTGAGTATAATAAAAAGTTGGAAATTAGAAGTTATTCAATGTTCAATTTATATGTTAGAAAGTTGGTTTGACTTGGAGCAAAATTATTAGCCTTCTCAGAGCATCTACCTGCCTTGTCTGAGCCTGGAAGGGAAATTATTCTTCACACGGAAGTCATCTTCAACATCGGGATTGAAAGAAGGACAGTGATAGGAAGTGTGCTAGCAATAGGCTTAGGCTGGAAGGAGAAGCAGATCTGAATAAGACGTAGCTTGTCATTTCATGAACTGAATCACCTCAAATACTTCATTCAATAAGCAATCATTTACAATGCTGGTGGTAAATTCAAGAAAATCTTTGAGATCCTTAAGCTTCTTTTTAAACATTCTGGCAGAAGAGGCCTATACACCAGAGACAGGACAAATTCTGTCACAATTTATGACAAACATGTTCAGGCAGGTTAGAAGCTGAATGAGGAAAATTAGATGCAGAAGCAAGACTGGTCCAGAATGCCTACACTTCCTTAGCATGCCAATGTATTAATTTTCACAATCAATTATTATTTTTGCCCAACATATGATTCACAATAATGTGGATGATTTTCGAAACATTCCAACTAAAATTACATAATTTTCACTTCCTTGGTGTTAAAAACATGATTTCCTAAGTATAAGTTCCTAACAGTAGGGATACAATTAAAAAAATAAAAACTACCCATCACATTTGAAACTATTATTAAACTGTTAAAACCAGACTGATTCCAGGGCGTCCCTGATGGCTCACTAGGTAAAGAATCTGCCTGTAATGCAGGAAAAACAGGAGACGTGGGTTTGATCCCTGGGTCGGGAAGATGCTCTGGAAAAGGAAATTACAACCCACTTCAGTATTCTTGCCTCCAAAAATCCCATGGACAGTCCATGGGCAACAGTCCATGGGGTCGCAGAGAGTCCGACATGACTAAGTGATGGAACAAGACTGATTCCAAGGCAAATAAATACTGAGAAGCAAAAGCTGATATGCATGCCCCTTAATCTTTCTTAGATTCTACTTTGAAATGAGCTTTCATTAGCTCCTTTGTTCTTTTATTCCATTACTTCACTATTCTAAAGTGCTATAAGATCCAATCTCTCTTTGTAGATTCTAAAAGGTTGTTCAGCTAACCATGCCACATTGGATAAGCAGCATCACCTCCCCATAGTACCTTTTAGTTTTTGTGACTCGGCTCCGTGTTTTGGCTGTGACTGTTGGAATAAAGCATCCCAATTTTTCTTGGAATAATTATAACTTTTCATTTCCTGGAAAAAAGCTTAAGTATACTAGAGTCTTCTGATCAAAAAGTATAGTAAGTGTTTCAGCTAATTGTATTAGGAAGACAACAAATATTTCTCTAAATTATGTTAAAAAGAAAATACAGAAATGTTAACTTTTTGTTACTGTTGTTATTAGGTTATGATTTCTTTCCATTGAATTTTTGCTTGCTATTGTCAGCAGTAGTAATTATTTTTACCAAGACAGATGCTTTCAAACGCGGCCTTTGAAATGACAATAGAAATTATGCTCAAAAATGCCATTTGCAAGTTTATTTCCTATGACAGGGTGTATAGCCTTTTAATTTTGAATTTAACTGATCAGAAATGTTCTCTTTTTTTATTTTTATTTTTTTTTACTTTACAATACTGTATTGGTTTTGCCATACATTCTCTTAAATTTTGAAGTTCCACGTTTGAATTTTGAGGGCTTAACCTTAAATTAAAGTACACCATGTACAACTTTTACTCCAGGCAAAAGTTTTTGGTATGTTATTTGGATTCTGAGTGTATATACTCCACTATACACACGTGTGTAGCATAGCACCAATATGCTATAAAAGCTATAGAAAACTGATGAAATTGTGTGTATATTTTCGCAAATAATACAGGCAACTAGATAGATGGAAAAGAGAAACTAATATCAGTGAATTTCTTTACTATTTGAGTATATAATAACCTTTACTCACTAATTTTATTTTATTAGCTAGAGTTTACATTATGAAAACAAAGTACAAAATTAAATATAATTATCAGTATTTGAAAAATAGATTTCATTGGTAATGCAAGACTGAATCGCTGGATTCAATGAACTCCCAGTGGAGGTGGAAACAGTAACAATCATTATTTTTCTGGCCGTTTCTTCAAAAGACCCCCAAAATGAAAGATTCAACAGCAGTGTGAGTGCAGTCCTTCAGTGTATTAGTGTGCCTCAGGTGAAGCCCCATTTGCTCTAACGTCTTAGAAACTGATAAGCAAGTGAGTTTACTTAAAGTTGATTAGTTAGTGTTTATAAATTCTATATTATAATATTATAAATAAGCATGATATTGCCAGTTATTTGTTTGCTTTGAATTTTTAATTACATAAATGCTCAAAGATAGCATTCCATATGATCAGGCTTTTCATGACTAACTTAACTAAAATTACATTTTTGTTTTCAATTTGCTACAAATCCCATTTGTACCAATTATTCAAAATGAGAAATATAATTATGAAAATCTTATCTTGCAACACTTAATATCAAATGTCTATCTCTTAAAAATAAGACATTATTCTTTTTTTATAGAAATATAAGAATAATTCAAGAAGCCCTAACTTTACAATAGTAATATTTTCTCCTCAGCCTTCTTTATGACTTTTTTTATCTTTACCACTTGGCACTATTTTTTATAGGTAGCCAATGTTTAAAGTATCATAATAAAATTTCTAGTTTGCCTTGTTATGCTACAAATTTTGATTTTATACGATGTCTGGTATAGTAAAAATAAATATTTTCCTACAAAGACAAAGTTCAAACTACAATGCCCTCCTTACACCACATAAGAAACAGTAAGATTTTTTTTTTCAACAGAGCAAGATCACTTGTAAGTTGGNTTAAATATACCAAGTAAATGTATTCCAACTGGTTTTTGTCTATTACACATTAAAAGAAAATTAAATTTTAGAGCTATAAAGAAGTTTAAAAGCATTTTGTCTAATATCTTCAATTCATGGATGAAAAAAGCCTAAGAAGTTAGGTCTCATGTCCAGAGTCACCTAGTTTGTGACAAAGTCTCTAAATAAACACCACAGTATTTACATAGTTATTTTAAAAATTTTAAGCACAAGTAAACAAATAAATTATAAAATAATGTAATATGTTATGTCCTGTTTGAGAAATTCAGTGGGCTCAGTGGTAAAGAATCCACCTGCTAATGCAGGACATGCAGAAGACACGGGTTTGATCCCTGGGTCAGGAAGACCTCCCGGAGGAGGACGCGGCAACCCATTCGCGTGTTTTTGCCTGAAAAATCCCATGGACAGAAAAATCTGGTGGCTACAGCCCACGAGGTCACGAAAGAACGGGCCGAGACTGAGCACACACGCAGTCTTCTCTACATGCATCTAACCAACACTTATTGAACACACAGAATAGGTAAGACCCATGAAAAATCAGCTAACATGACAAATATAAATAGAATCCCTTACTGGCAGAGCCACAAGGGAAGCCCAAGAATACTGGAGTGGGTAGTCCACCCCTTCTCCAGCGGATCTTCCCGACCGAGGAATCGAACTGGGGTCTCCTGAATTGCAGGCGGATTCTTTATCAGCTGAGTTATCAGTGAAGCCCCTTATGCACATAGAGAGTTCCTATAAAACTTCTGTTAAACTAAAGTAAACTGGGTCTAATCCAATGATCATTATGTTTATCTCTGAAGCAATGAAACTGATTTTCCAGGGAAGGAAAAAAAGTGGAAAATGTACAGAGTGTTAATAGACTCTACTAATCTGAGACAGAGTAGAGCCAATTATGCATACTTTGACGGTTAAACCACGGTATGGAAAGCGGTGGCATGTTACTGGGCTTCTGCTTCCCTGGTAGCTCAGACACTAAAGGATCTGCTGCAAACCCAGGCATGTCACTTGTGAAGTAAACAATGGGCAATGAGTTGGATCCAAATAGGGAATGGTCTGAGATGCCACAAGAAACACTGTGTAGTCTGTGTTCACCATAGGTATCCAAGAAAAGCTGTAAACATGGTAGGGACATAATAAACACTTTTTATGAATTTTAATTAATGACAAGGAAGTAATTTGGGGAGGAAAAAAACCTGAATAGAGTATATTCCACTTAACTAAGCAAGAGAAGAAGAAGGCATGAGTTAAAGCAGCAGCTGTGAGGATGGAAAAAGGAAACAGGTTCAAGATAGATTTCTGAGGTGAAACAGATAAAAGGGACAAACACATTTTGTTACAAATTATTTAATAACGTGAAATTGTAGAAAGCAGAAGTTAGAAACAATAAGAGGAGAAGCTATACAGACAAATTGCACTGTGCTTAGTCCCTCAGTGGTGTCTTACTCTTTGGGATCCCACAGACTGGCAGCCTGCCAGGCTCCTCTGTCCATGGAGATTCTCCAGGAAATAATACTGGAGTGGGTTGCCATGCCCTCCTCCAGAGGATCTTCTCAACCCAGGATCAAACCCAGGTCTCCCCCATTGCAGGCAGATTCTTTACCATCTGAGCCACCACAGGAGCACATATAGACAAATTAAGTATGCCTTCCTTCTGGGGGAATTGCCCACCGACAAAAAGATTATATTTGTGCTGATAAAGTTCCAAAAAGCCAGAGGAGGAACAAAATTTGAGGAGCAGAGTATTATTCAGTTCAGTTCAGTTCAGTCGCTCAGTCGTGTCCGACTCTTGGTGACCCCATGAATTGCAGCACGCCAGGCCTCCCTGTCCATCACCAACTCCCGGGGTTCACTCAAACTCACATCCATCGAGTCAGTGATGCCATCCAGCCATCTCATCCTCTGTCATCCCCTTCTCCTCCTGCCCCCAATCCCTCCCAGCATCAGAGTCTTTTCCAATGAGTCAACTCTTCTCATGAGGTGGCCAAGGTATTATTAACTAGTTACAAATATCAGGGAGAAATCAAAGAAAACTCAAGATGGGTCTTTGGACTTGGGTAATGGGAACTAATCAATAATGAGAATGAGAATCTTTTCAAGGGAGAGGGAGTATTCAGCCCAGAAGCAAACTAAGTTTAGAAACGACTGGCATATAGGAAAGAAGGGCTAACTGTTCTTCACAAAACGCACCCTAACAGGAAAACTAAGTCTTAAAGGGCAGGAACATTTCAAGAAGGTCTGCTTGTCTGCCTGGTTTTTGTCTTCTTATAGAAGATATTTTGAAATAGGCAGAAAGAAAGAAATCAGTGGAAAGCAAGAGCTTGGATATACAGGAGTAAGCACACATCTATGTGCAAATATCTTTAAGAATTAAAATAAAGGACCGCTGAAACAAGTCAAAAGAACTACAATGTAGCTTTGCCTTCATATAATCTAAAAATCAAAACAACTGTCACCTTAGGCTAAGTGTACTGTTTCCATTGAATGATTACAGTGGGCCAAAATTTCACTATGCGATATTGCTTCTGCACAATGACTACCGCAGACAAATTTCAATGGTTTACACAGATCTTTATTTCAGTTCTTCCTATCTAAGCATAACTGGGCTTAATTAAGCATTCTCTATTATCAAGCACTTAAAAAGATGAAAGGAAGTATCTTTACTGTGTAAATCAAGAAAAGGAAAGCATTCCCTCCTCCACCTTCACCCTCTGGGTAGAACCTTCTTGTGGCTCTAGAGGATAAATGAAGCTGCAAGATGAGAAGGAGTTCTCTTCCCTTCTCACTCTGTCTTTTCTATCTTTCAGGAAGACCCAGAGGAGTAAGGTTGGGCCTCAGAGGGTCATTTTTACTGCTGTAAAGTCAATTTCAATAGCCCCAAGTATACATCAAGAAAACAATAAACAGGATCTAAGTGACTCCTCTACAAAAATTTCATGAGTAGGACATTTCTCTCTCTGGCTTCTTTACTCATCCATAGAAATGTGGCTCTTACCAATCATTAGCTAAGCTCTATGAGCAAACTTAAGAAAATGCATTTAATCAGTAAAAGAATAATAAACAAGAATATGCTTCTTGCCAGTAAAATAAATGTTTTACAATACATTTTTAGACAAGCCATAGTCACTCTTTAACTTGTATAATATTAAAAATTGCAAAGGTAAATTCTTTCAAGGAGAATGAAATATTTCCAGAGAAAATTTCCTATAGTTTTA